>JAVXUP010000913.1:0-317198 GCA_033070095.1 Escallonia herrerae | reverse complement strand
AGCATCATTGATGAATGATCTGGTGCGCAATTTTATAGTTCTAGCTTGCAAGATCCAAGTTCGTCGACCACTGCCGCGATACGTGAAGATCGGGTCTTTTGTTGACTGGGAAGTGCCGAAGAAGAAGAGAGCAGGCAGCAGTGCAGTGGACAGCAGTGGTGAAGCCGGCAGCAGTGGCAAGACAGCTCACGAGTAGTAGAACAGCTGAACAGGCAACATCAAAAGGAGCCCACGTAACATCAAGTGTGATTCAGGTTGCCTGCCCTGAAGCCTGAACTATTGTAGAGGTACACTCTTGAGTCTTGACTCTTGAACTTATCATAAAAGTGTTCTTTGTAAGCATGAACTTAATTAGGGATTATACAAAATCATTTCTACACCTAAAAGCAATCAAACAAGGAGAAACAAATAGGCAATTAGATCAAACAAGCATATCGGGCTTCCCCCCATTAGAGGTACCCAGTTTCATAATTAACCTCCAATTTCAGTTTCCAGTTTTTCCAATCTTACATGTTGAATCAATTGTATTTAACTTCATCCTGTACATGTGAAGATGTTGGTGTTTGTTGGGTTTTCACTTTTCATTGTTCTTGATATATGGATTATAGTAAAACTTCATACTGTACATGTGAAGTTTTCATACTGCACTAAGCCAGTAATGCACTTACCTTGCATGAAGTGCATGAAGTTTTCAAACTGGAATGCCAACAAAATGAGAGAATGCACCACTTTGAAATGGAAGCAAGATGTCCAAATTTGAGAGTACACCTTCGGTGCATGTTGCTGTTCTTTACATGAATGCAGTGATGCACTACTATATTATTAATGGTTCTGTAATGTAACTTTGTAGGACTTTTACACTTGGTGACTAATTTAAGCTTTTCAATTTGTCATGTAATGCAATTATGATGTATTTTTTTGTTATTGGACTATTGTTTTTTCTTGAAACAGAATAATGTTTGAACTACGCTAAAACCGATCCAAACTGTTTAATTTGAACCGAGTGAACCGTTCAAACCGAGGTGTCTCGGTTTGGTTTGGTTTGAGAATTTGTGAACCAAGGTCCATTGGTTCGGTTTGCGGTTTGACCCCCAAACCGAATTGTGCTCACCCCTACTTCTATCCAAAGTTCATACAAGAGAGCTCTGCAAAGTACTTAACATACATGTACCACAGAGTGATGATATGGATACCGATACTACAAACTTTAGATGTCTCATAGAGGTTGAGATTCCATGTACCAGGTTCGCCTAGTAAAAGGTGGAAGTCATTTGGCTTCGAGACCAAAAACAAGGCTTCGTATTTAAAATATAGAGCAGATTGACACTGGCAGGGGATATCCTCGAAGAAATAACGAATGGTCAACGAGGGGTCATAAGCTTAGGGCATCAGCAAAATCTATTCTGGAGCCACTGGATGGTTACTGACCTAATAGTAAGACCTAATGAGGACAGCTTTCCGAGATAAAAACTGTTGTTAAAGCTGTGTATGCAAAGCAACAAAAAAGAGAAGTTTGAAAAATAAAAGCATCTTCGATCACATGATCTTATTAGAGAAAACTCAATTAAAATAAAACACTTCACATCACATCAGCCATTCAAGAATTCCTCCGCATTCATGAAATAACTTGCCCAAAGAGAAAGGGGAAAAAAGGAAAAAAAGGAAACTGGTGATAAGCTTTGGGGTGCTTAATGTTTCTCCCAACTGAGCTTTCTAAGTTGAGATAAAGTCCGTGTTTAAGAGTATAGAAGTAAAACTACACTACGTTTCATCTTTTCAAGGGTAAAAGATTATTCTAATTCCTCGTTACCAAGAGCAGCAGGACCAGCATCTGGAGACTCACCTCCCTCGTTCACAACAAACAATGCCCTTTGATCTAAAAGTTCGCATTGCCTCGATCTGATTTCCTTACCTGCAAAATAACACCCCCTTAAGAAACACATAATTACCGCACCATTGGTGCAAATTCAACCGCACCTACCTCATTTTCATGATAATCACAGGTTTCAATTACAGTATGAAATATGTGAAAACCAATTCATGCTATCTTTTTGAAAGATAGATTTAATATTTGGTGAAGCATCAAACATAGACAAAAAAAAAAGATAGATTAGTGCACCCTCCCGCGAGTGATCTGGCTAACCAGCAGGCCATGTGAGTCATTCAGGAATTCACCAGTCCAAAGACAGTTTGCCTCTTGCTTGCAAGGAATTGGTGCCCCCGCAGGCAAAACAACACAAAGCTTTCTTCCAAAATACTCAAGTTCGCAATTACAAATAATCTTTCAATAATGGGGGATTACACCCAGGTTTACGACATCTAACTTGATAAACAGAAAACCCAAATATGCTAAAGCACTGAAGATAACCTAATACTAAGACTTCATAGATAAATAACCTCAAATCAAAGATAATACAACAACGCCCCATTTTCCATGAGCATTTTTAAACATAAAATCAGAAAGGAAAATCCTTGTGTGAAAGTCATGCAAGCATCCCACCAATATTAAAAACCATGTAGGCTTGATTAGTAATTTCTTACTAGGCAAAATAGAAGTCGTAGATGATTCAACTAAGACAAAGCTTCATATGGTTAGCGTTTTCACTGTTTTCATTTACATTGCCATCTCTAAAAGAGGTTTTTTTTTGTTTAATTACCGTTTCCTAATACTCTTTGCAAAAACGCCAAATCCAAACACCATTTACCAATATTTCCAAATATAATATTGATTTTCAACCCCCACTAATTTCGACTTGTAAATGTAAGTAAAATGATAATCAAACAACAAAGAGGAGATTTCATTTTTTTTAAGGTGGTATCCGATTAATGTATATTATTTTTGTAATTCTGAAAATGATATCCAAACAAGTTGAAGCATGTTTTTCAGTTTTCTTTGAAGGCATCTTTTTCATATTGCAAAAAATAATCAAAACAAAACAAAGCAAATGATATCGAAACGGAGTAAAAAAAATATAAATCCGGCAGGGTGGACAGTAAGAAAATCCTCCGCTCCTCGAAAATGAGGCTGCGCAGCACGATGAAATAAATTTTTATCCTTACCGTCTGGTTTCAGAAACCCTATTTCAGAGGGTTCCATCCTTCACCAATCTGCAATCTGCCCAGTCAGACCAATCAGGAGTCATCCTCATCCTTCTGAGTGCACGTCTGTTAAGTCAAGTCAGACACATGATCATCCTATTCCACGGATTATGGAACTACCAACCAGCCCAAAGTCCCTTGGGAAGCAATCACATCCCATAACTTCTGTTGTAAAAGTCGGCTGAACTAGGCATCCGGAACTTTAAATCCTCATATCCCGTATAGTATTTGTTCGATCCCAGTCTCTCATTTCTGAGAAGCTCTGCCATACTCAAATCATGTCCACTCTGCACCTCGTTCCAACTATCCCAATGTCCATTTGACATTACCATATTCCTGGACTGCTGAATATTACGTGGCGGAAATGCTGACATATTGTTGGCCATTGTTTGATCCATGATCCTTGAAGGTAATCCATAAGCAACAGTACGCGGAGAGAAACTATCCCCCATCTCGGGGTATCTCTGGTTCTGATGCGTAGAAAAGGATCTTTGCATTAACTGAAGTCTAGCCTCATTTTCATAAGTACTTAACTGTGTTGGGAAATTAGATCTCATATCTAAACCTGGGCTGTTAAGTCCACCTGGAAGTCTCCCCTTACCAACTGCCAAAATTGCTGGATCCATGAACTCAATATCCCCAGGGCTGCTAATATTTACAGCTGATGGTTCCTGATATGGTTTTCTCAGAAAGGAGGCAGAATCAAGCGAATGATTCCCTGCATAGTTCGGGTGATAGAATCAATACCTTAGCTTATAAAAATGTCTTCTACAACAATAATTTAAACAACAAAAAAAGGTATATTTCACTAACCGGACAGAGGTTCAAAAGGCTGTTCCGATCTTTCATGGAAAGTGAAGCCTGGTGGTGGTGCTCTGCTGGGCCCAGAAAATCCAGGAGGGGCTGATATTTGAGCTCTCGAGACTGTTCCAAGAAATGAAGAGGACTCACAAAAGTGACAAAAACAGAAAAGCAGAAAAAGGAGAGCCAGATGCCAAAGAATATAAGCATGGAAACTAAGAATTCTGATTCACTTCTAATCCAAGCTACATCTAGGAATAGCTCTGGTCTAAAAACAAGCTCAAACTCAAACATAATCCCCACAAAATAAGCTGATAATTCCAGCATGCCAGCTCCATTCCACAATCACCCAACCCCAAGAAAAAAAATGCATCAAATCTCCCAGAAGAAGGGATAGCTGGGTATTAAGAAATTCAACAAGGAGCTGTACTCTACATGCTGGAGTTGCCTCAACAAATCCGCATGCTAGTTATATGTGGCAGGGTTGTAACTTACTACTACCTTTTCCTTTTGCCAAAGGTTCATCACGGGAACATTGCCAAACTTGAAGCACACATAAATGAAGGACACGTCAGAGAAGGATTTATCACCACTTAGATGATAGAATGGGAAAAGGAAGGCACGCCAGGTATCCGAACAAAAAACCCAAAGAGTAAGCATGGATTGACTACAATCCCAGTACAATCCCAGTAGACAGAATCACAAGAAAACACTACAAAGTAAAACCATTAGACCTACTCAGAAATTCCATTCATACGTTACCTGAAAGCTTATTTGAAGACATATGAGAATGGCTGCTTCCAGCAAAGTTCTCAGGTTCCTCGACATTAAAAGAAGAGAAACCATTGGCAAGCTTCTCAGTGTAAAACTCTCCGTTATTGACAAAATTATGGCTAAGGGAATGATTCTTGAGAAATTGGCCCACGTTACTTGAGTACGAATCAGCATGAGATACTTGATTTACATATTCCTCCTCCCTTGCAAACGAGAACCTGGATTGACTATTGCTTTGAGCTTTCCATGAACTAGATGCTCCAAGAGAACCCTGCTGTTTATCAGTTTCACCCAGCAGTTTAGCAAAATTCTGAGGTGAAGTTAATGACTCATCCCATGAATCAAAGTCCATTGACAGAATATTTGATATTATACTACTCTCTCCCATATCTACAGATGCATTGCGATCAACCTCCATTACTTTATCTTCAAATCTTGACGCATGCTTCCACCTCCCATCATTTGGAATCAAGAAAGAGTGTTGCACTGTGCTGTCAAAGTCAGAAGAACTACTGGCTAGATTTTCAGGGTATCCATTAGATATTGCTGGGATACTAACTGAACCCTTATTAAGAATCTTATCTACACCTTGAGAATCTATATTCACTTTAAGTGACCCATAAGCTAGCTGAGGTGAATAACCCCTACTATCATTTGAAAGATGCAAGGACTGGGATAAAATAGGTATGAAGCTGGCTTGACTAATGACCTCTGGATCCTTGAGCTGCTGGACCTCAAAAGATAATATACCCTCTTCCACTTCAGGAAGTGCAACTTTGGCTACTTGAGGTTGTGGATCTGATCTCAAATCAGATTGTTCTCTTGTAACACAACTATCCTCAACAGAAGTCACACCATTCCCTGCTGCACGTGGAACTAAACACTCTTTGAATTTCTCAGCACCGGAATGTTGTTCGACTTGATGTCTATCAAGACTCATTAAAGACATATCAGAGGATAAATTCTGTATCTTCCCCTCTGCAGCAACACTCAAAACTTTCTCTGGACCAGGACCACTGGCACACCCAGAGAGACCAATGGAACTTGTAATACTGGGTGGAACATGGATAGGCTTTTCTTTATCCTTATATGCAGATGTGCGAGTCTGGCTGTTAGATATTGAAGTGGCAGGAAGCCCTGGGGTGAGAGGTGCTTCGGATGCAGTTCTACGATTATCAGAATTGATATACTGTTTTACAGTTTCCAATTTACATATATGCTGAGTTATGCGGCTTTCTTCTTTAGCTTTCCTTCCTGTATCACCATGCAATATAGAAACCTGGCCCTGGCTAGCCGTTAAAAATGCTAGCGATTCACTAGGTGTCTCAGGTTTGTGCTTAAAAGATCCGTTTGAACATGCTATACTTGAAGATGGTGGCTGGCTATTTGAGGCACGTATTCCCCTGGTAAACATAAAAATTGTAAGGGCCAAAACGGAAACATCTAATGTTTCAGAAGCAACAGCAAACCAATCGATTGTATACCACGAGGCTGCTGCCGGAAGACCTACAGATCTACCAGGACTACTATCTGGTGGAGAACCTCTGACACCATTGGTTGGATTCTGCCAAAAAGAGGAAAGGATAAGTATCAGAATCAACTTCAAGGTACAGCACTGATCACCACTATTAATACATTTACAAAGAGGTAAAGCATTTCCATCAGAATCTTAGACATCAGAGTTAAACATAAAAGTCCATCATAACACGTACATCAAATTTAAGATTTCTAAAAGACAACACTCAACTTTGCACAGACTAATATGCAGCTTAGACATGAGTAAACAAGTTGTGCAGTTATGTACTTATTTAGAAACTAATAAACCCCAGTTTCAAGATAATGAATTTTCTCCTGGAATAGTGGACAAAATGAGGCCAACAAAAATGCAGAAATTCTTACATTTGTAGAACTTTTACAAATAGGCTTTCCCAACGAATCAGAGCTGTTATAGCAGTACTCATCCGCCGGTGGTGGTAACATATTCCCTGAGCGACGTTGCATATCAATTGTAGCACCAGTAATTTGCTGAACTCTATTCCTTCAAGATCACCAAATCCATTTGACAGAAAACAAACCAAAAAACATGCTTCAGACCACAAAAAAAAAAGGAAGACAAAAAACGATTCCTGGTTTTTAAGTACTCATGACAAGAGCATACAACTTTAAGACCAGAAAGATAGACTCGATTAGCCAGATACTTAAATAGCAATGCTTCCAGCTAAACTTCAGTCGAACTAATTTAGAAACCCAAATTTTCAACAATTTGATATGTTCAACTCTATTCTAACATTTGAGAAAGTTCAGAAAAGCTGAAACGTCCAAGTACTAGAAGCCGATTCAGTCAAGAAACAACCATAATAAACAAAAGCAGACAAACAAACATTGCGTTTTGTTGCTCTCTTATACTTGCAAAAACTTTAAAAGTAAATCAAAATTTAGTCTAGAAGTGAAATAAACAAAGCATACACTTCCCCTTATTTTAGTGACCGAGATGTTCAAAAAGACCACAGATTCTATCCTTAAAAAAAGACCACTTTACCAAAATGATATTCATGGATTGTCCTTCAGAACAAGAAAACTTGGAGCTGAGTAACCATCCCTTAACAAGAGAAAAATAAAGACACTTAGATTGATCACAATCTGAAAATACCTTGTGTATGCTGATATAATTTCATCCTTCGTAAAACTGTCCTCTTGTGAACCAATCTCATGCAAGTACAAACAATCAGGATTGCTGCAAGGCTGGATCAACAAAGTTTGATTAACAATGTATAATAGTAAGTCAAAAATTCACCCATAACATATTTATAGGGACATGGAGGACCCTTAAAACATTACAACAGATTTCATTTGACCAATGTAATCGGAGATCATACCACGTTTCTCAGCCATGCATGACAGTATTTTGTCGTTCCAAAGCATGCCCTGAGATAAAACTCCAATTAGATATGTAATTAGAAATATAGCATTGAAGAATATGCATGTGCACGAACCTCAAAGGTCTACCATCCAAAGTAAACCCATGTACCGATTGAATACAACGAACCGCTTCCTCCTCCTTTGAGTAAGTAATATATCTGGACCAAAGAAATCAATTTAGGACGAAACAATTACTAATTGTTAAAGCAATGACATGCAACACCCCAAGAGATCAATCATCCGTTCACAAAACACCTAGAAAGAATGAGGGTAAAATTTAACTGATTAAACTGCGTAGAAAGGAGCTTAAAACAAATGATAACTCAATCAATTTGCTTTAACAAATGGTAACACTTTGGAGTTGATCATAAACCACCAAATTTAAGGATGCATGAACTTACACACTACAAGTGTTGTTTGCAAAATGTTGTATAGCACCAATTGTTGTCCGAGATATAGACACCTTCATCACCCTTCCATACTGACAAAAATATTCCTTGCGCTGAAGAAGCTGCTTCCAAAGTCGTCATGGCGTTATTCTACCACCCAGAAAGAAGGGGTGGGGGATATATATATATATATATATATACACATATATATATATATATACATATATATACACATATATATATACATATATATATATATATATATATATATAGAGAGAGAGAGAGAGAGAGAGAGAGAATATGTATGATATTCATATAGAGAGAGTGAGAGTGATAGGAAATACACACATCCTCATCTGCTAGATTAAGAGGTAATCCCATAATGTAGACAAGGTTCCGTTGAATCACTCGCACACTGCTAAGTTGCTTCCTTCCTTCAGATGTTTTACTTTTTGACTTTTGTGACTTCACCTTTCTCTCCATACTCATTTCAGCTACCAACCTGTTGGTAGAATAATAAGGCAAATTCTATGTACAAATTTACACATAACCACCCAGAGATGAGCTCAGGAGATCCTTAGCAGAGATTCATGTCGAGAGAGCAGAATTACCTTTCACACTTTTCTGCCATCCCAACAATCTTTTCCTTGTTATACGGGGTACGACAGGCTGGGCATCGCCCTTCAGTGTCATCCTTCTCAGCCATGTCCATTATGTGATGCCAGCACCAAACACAGATCTGCAGAAATAAGGAGAAGCAGTCAAACAGTCATTCAATCACAATTTACAGATGCATAACATCGAGTGATCGTAAAAAGGTTTGAAATTCAATGCAACAGGTATGACAAAGAACCTAACACATCACTACCATAGGACCACTCTTGCTTTGACGTATTTCATTTCTTCAATTCTTTATTCATCTTCAAGGAGCGCAGGACTCACGATTTGAATATCAGCTAGAATGATTAAGTTCTTGTATAAATGAGTTGATGCACTCACTTCTAGAATCAAGGTCCAATGACTAAGAGTGCCTCTTAGGGTCATAACCAAAAGACCTAGGTTCAATCCCTCTACATCCACAACTTTTGGGGGGTTGGGGAAGAGAATTTAAGTACACCCATTGTGGGGCTCAGGCCCAAAATGGGTCTCTCTGCTCTGTCCATCCACTTGAAGCATTTACAACCTATCTCCCTAATGCTAAAGAGTGCATGCAGAAGAAATCCTCTGTCAGATGCACAAATCTTTTCTCTCCATGTTGCTAATCCAAAGTCGCAAGTACCCCCATTCTGTAGCCCAAGCCCAAGAAGCCTTGTATGGATCCAAAACGGGTCTCTGCTCTCTCGTCTATTTGAACTATTTACAACTTAATCTCCCCAAGGCTAAAGAGTGCATACAGAAGAACCCCTCCCTCAGATACAAAAAGCCTTTCTTTCCATGTTGCTAATCCAAATACACGTAACCTCAACAATCAAGTCCTCCCGAACTATGCATCTTACAAACCGCTATGTTCTGTATCTTTGTGGCATATTTTCTTCTCATGTACTAATCCAAGAAGCTATGCTACTAAGAAACATCTCAAGCAATATTCCTCATCCTTTTCACTCCTATTAATTCCTATTTCATCCATCCTTTTGCAGCCACTCACCCACCTTAGCTTTTACATTTCAGCTACACTTGCTCCAGACAAGGTTGCTTTTCATGAAATTTCCCATCTTCCCGTCTCTTTCTCTAGACCATGTCAAGCACTTTTCTCTCATCCTTCTCTCTATTGCTGCCATCTCACTTTATTGTCTGTATTTTTAGTTCACATCCCATCCTCCCGCGGCCACTCACAGGCCAGAGCATAGCATTTCAGCTACACTCACTTCATTCAAAGTTGCATCTCGTAAAACTTCCCATTTCAAATGAAGTGGTTCTTACTTGAGAAAGCTACTGGAATGGAATCCTCTAATAATACCTGTGAAATTTTACGAGTACATAAAAGCCTTTCTTCATGTTTGGATGAAGTCAAGAAATGTAAATCTAAATTTTGGGCATATTAGACATGTGGTCATGCATTATCGGTGTCTAACATGGAAATTGCCAGACGACAAGTATCCATGCTCCCTAAGCATGGAAAAGAATCTTGTTAACAAAAACTGCTTAGGTACCTTATGTGAAGGTACCTTTTGAACGTTTATGATCAGAACACCCATTTGAAAAAGTAAAACCAATCATATACACCCCAATGACTGGAATCTCTTCCATATTGCCCCTTAACATGATTGTCCAATCCAGATAACAGTTGAGGTCTTTCCTTACTGGAAAATTTACAGTTTGAACTAACTTAAAATAATTTATGGAAATAATGAGCTTCAAAAAATTAGAAATGATAGTCTCAACTATTTTTGTGGAACATCTCTAGTAAAAGAAAAACCTTTGTAGAGAATTTAAATCTATGGAATTTAAATCTATGGTCCTGAACAAAGAAAGTTTGCAACACTGTATGCAGCTATGAAGAGTGGCAGCCAAAAGGTTATGCAAGACATTTAAGATGGCCGCCTTAAAAATAACATTAAGCAGTCAAACAACACAACGGTCATAAAATATCCTAAGAAATTCAATAACAGAAAGGATGGGAAAGAAGCATCCAGCAAAAGATAGAGCAGCATTTAGCAAGAACGGTATGAAGATGTCAACAAAGTGACTTCTTCTACGGAATGCACATTTTGCTGCACAGAGAGTGAGTGATCGGTTGAAAACTAGAACAAAACAATTAGAGCGGCAGGAGAAACTTGTAATGATAATCTGTCCTACTTAACTTCGTAGGTGCCAATATCGTACAATTTGTAAACAGACATGAAACAAAAAACTGGTTCAGATACCAAAAATTGACATGGAAATCGTGCTCTCTTACGATACAGGTTCCAGTAATCGATCCGTATCTTAGGATACGCCATACCGTATGATGGAATCACAATCCCAATTTTTTTTCATTTTGCACCTCCCAAGATTTTCACTTCTGAAGATCGGATCATGTGTACTTATTAAAACTTGAGACAACTGGCCTTTCCAGTTGGACAGTGTAATTACATCATTAATCAGGTTTAACATATAAGACAACTTACTTTTCACATTGTTTCCTCACATGTCTAGATCTAATTAACGTGTGCATAAAAATTGAAGAGTACCTTACAATATGTATAGTTGATATGATTTATCAAAAAAAAATGCATAGTTGATAACTTGATATGATTCGCGACAGACAAAATGTATCGTAAGTTGGCAGCTATACTCAACTCACAGTAACATCACCATTTTATAAACCGTAAAAAACACGGACAGGTCAGCAAGGTCATGCCGCACTCTATATTGACTGCGCTATTCGTGCCCGCTCCACATGGGTAGCATGATAGGGAAATTAGAAAGGAAATTTCACACCCAAAAACTAAAATTGGAACATAACAAAGGTTTGCAATACAAGTCAATGACAGGGAAAATTTATGTCTCTTTCCACCCCAGTATTTAGTACCTGCAATGTCGGACTCAAATGCAGTAAAAACATGCACGAACAAAAACAACATAATAACGAACTGCATTTTGACTGATACGGCCAAAATGCAACTGTCAATCATTAACATATTCCAAAGACCTATTAACCAAACTAATGCACATTAAAGAGACAATGTTGCAGACCTCATAGCCACACTTGCAAGGCTTCAACTGCTGATCAGTCAAATCCATCTCTTCAGCACAGAGTGGACAAGTCTTTTCTCCCTCGTCGCTCATGGTTTCCTGGCAGATAAAATACATATAAGATTTGATTGTGAAAAGTTCAACAGCCGCTTCCACAGACACACAAGTCTGCAAGTGGTATTGAAGCAAAAATCAACAGTGGTGCTACACGCTTACAAAATCAAAAAGTTCAACAAAAAAGTAAGAAACCGATGCCCAGAAATTCCTTCAAATATGAAATCGGAAATAATCAATCCAAACAAACAAAAAAATCAGCATTAAACGAAGCACTGACAGCAGCCTACAATACATTCATAAATCCACCACTCCAGCTAAAGTTAAGACAACGCTAACGCACATAACAACAGTCGAAACCGAAATCTGGAGCTGTCAAATCCCTATCCTAACAACTAATTCCAGGCCGTCAATCAACCGAAGCACTACTCATTACCTACCACTACAAATCAGTCGGAATCGAACACTCAATTGAATCCAAATCACTAACTACAAACAGATAGATGAATCCGATTAAAACAAGTGCCGTGAACAATTAGGGATCTCAATCCAGCTGGAACAAAAAAATCTCTACAACATAAACAGATTGATTGTGAAACCCTAGGGTTTTCAGATTGGAGATTCGAAGACTCACAGTGGCGATTGATCGAAAAACGACGGCGTATCCGGAGGATGAGATTTTGGAGAGATAACAAACACACCACAAAGAGAACTTCACAAAAGGGGGCTTTTTTGCTTTTAGTCTTCTTGTGCTGCTGCGTTACACCGAGTTCGCTCTGTCCCTATTTAAATATTTTCGGGGCTCTGTGACTGCCCTTGGATTTTGCGGTGAATTACGGAAATACCGCCTCTGTCATCCGCCTTTTGTCGAGCTCGATAGCTGGGTACTGCACTCGAAACGACGGATTTGCCCCTCAAGGTTGTTATTTTTGGTACGCTGGGCTTGCTCGAGTTTTGGGATGGTGGTGGCCACATTGTCAGTGGTCAAGTGGAATGCGGGGGACTTGGCACTATAGTTTGGTGCAGGGGCTTTGAGCCTTTGACTCATCTACCAATACCCCCCCCCCCCCCCCACCCAAAAACAATTTTCAAAAAAATTATTAGTTGTGACACTTATTAAGTTATAATACAATTATAACTATAAGGTCGTATTTGTGTCTATAAGGATATGGAGTGTCGTTAGCATTTCAACAGCTTGGGTAAGATTACATTTACTTATCCGTATTTTAATATCATTTATTATGGAAAGAGGTTGAAATAGAGGATAGATTTAAGATATCTGCTCATCCAACACTTGATTGGTGTAATCAGTTTGGATCCATGTAATCTAATTGTTATTTCATATCTTGCTTCGGTGTTACGAGCAAAATAGTTGTAATCAACATTATGTTTTGCTTTTGTGAGATTGGCACAATTTAATTGAGTTTTTCTTTAAAGTGTATAGGCCCGCAAGGAACAAATTTTTTAGATAAGGGTCGGACAGATGCATCCTCTTGACTTGTAATTGAAAACCTTTCACCATTATATGAATACAATGGCATTATTTAATAATAAAGGGCAGAACATGGACTTGGCTTAGAGAAAGATTGTGTCTTTATAGTACATGTGAATAGTATCCATAACTATTGATACAGAGCATCCTTAAGTTTTCAGCAATGTCAATGAGATTACATCCTCCTAGGTTTATTACTTTTCATCCCATGTGTTGCACGGGAGTAACAATTATCAAAATATTTATTGAAAGATCTCGTATTGTATGTTCAATAATAACAAAAAAATTGGTAGGGATAAAAAAATATTTAAAATTTATTTTTGACCTTTTTTCATGTGACTCCTACCAATTTTTGTCATTAAAAATAAGCTTGAGTAATAATTGTTAGTTTTTAGTAACAAATGAAAATAAAAAATACTATATAAAATTATAAAAATAGTCTGTCCAAATTAATAGCAATTATAGTGATAATACTAATAATAATAACCCGTGTGTTGAGGTTTGTATTACTAACGCTACCAAGAAAAGAGTAAAATATATTATAAATGATCTGAAAATAAAATGGAAGATTAAACTATATGTATAAACTTGTAATGGAATAAAATGAAGGAGATAATGGTAGTAAGAGAGATAAATTGATGGAGAATATTAGGCTTCTCTAAATAATAAAAAGGGATTTAAGATTAAATGAAATATATAGAGAATTAATTTTGACAAAATCTAGGAATTAATGGAATTGCGAAGATATAACTAATATTTTTGAGTGGGACATGTTGTTATTATTCGAAAAACTCACCTAGATGTTTAAAAGATTCTTTTGGGTTGTATCTAAGTGTGTAACGGTATGTTAGGTGTTGGGGGTAAATAGGTAATTTTATAAAAGTCTAGGGACAGTTTGGTAATTTCACTCACTTGAGAGAAACTTAATACTTAAGCACACTCGAACGACAATGAATAATATCCGTGTGAATTGTTATTTAGTTTTCAACAGACAAGAGTTAGGACCGGCTTTTGAGTAAGTATAAGAACCAGTTGAGCGAGGTAAGTACTCCTGCCATATTTTTTTTGTATATTCTATTTTCAAAGCCTATAAAGGTATATATGATTTGATCACATGAAAGTTTAAAGTTTTGTTTTGCACATGTTTAATTGCTAAATCATTTGACCAGAAATTTAGTTTAAAAGAATGCCAGGGAATGCTATGTGAATCGTAAATTTACACTGAGTATATGTTGAATGAACTATGAAATTTGACTTGGTTGCTGTGCCCCATATCCAACAGGAGAATATTGGATTTCGGGCCCTGGTCAACGAAGCTTATACGTTGATGCACAATACTGTTGCTGGTGGTTTGCCCTTGCATTCACAAACTATTATCCCTGGTGTAAGAGGGATTTGTACGCTGACCACAGCACACCTAAGTAATGAAATATTTGTGATAGATGCAAAGGAACTCCTTGATGATTATACTCCGATTTGAAAATCTTTTTTGAAATTTCATATATATGTATATACATTGAAGAATGTTTTGCGGTGGTGACTTTGAATTCCTGATTTTGTTAAAATAGAAATCCATTGCATGTTTTGAGATCCTCAAATCTATTTTTTGGAACATGGTTTGTGTATCTGCTGAGCTTTCGATCATTCCTTATTTTTCAGGTGAGGACCTAAAGGAATCAAATCCGTATGAGCAACACGAGGGAGGAATGCCCGAGGAGAACCAGTAGATTAATAAAGTGTTTATCGTTCAAGAATTTTAGTTCTATAATTATTGTTTTGATCGAACTAATGTAGGGAGCTTAAGTCTTCCCGAGTTCTTCGTAAAAATTTCAAGGACATGTAATAAGAGTTTTATTTGGGATTATTGGAAATCTGTGAGTTGGATTTAAATCTCATGTTACAGGTTATAGTAAGGCCTGACAGTGCCCTCGTGGGTGTTCGAATAGGCCTGTGGCCGGTCACGTGCCTAACTCATGGGCTCACTGTGAGTTCTGGTCGTGACAAGTTGCCCTGAATTGGATGTTGTTAAACTAGATTATGCTTTGACATTTGTGGGTTTTTATGTATTTCTTGTAAGAAGAGAGGAGAAAGCTCAACTGCAAAGGGGAGTGATTATAATTCCTCAATTATGAGAGGTGATGAATGTGTTAGTTTGAGAAACCAGGGCTGCGAACCACCTTTCCGTAAATATCGAAGGGGAGAATCTATGAAGTGAAATGATCCAAGTTACGAAGAACTGGCCCAATAAAGCGCCCATACCGAATATAAAAGACGGTCAAACCAGTGGCATTTTCCCGAGCGTTGGACTATTGGATTGGCAGTGAGGCCGCGATAAATTTTTTCTTAATATTTGGCTTTGATGACCGGCTGCAAAGCTGAATGAAATGCCCATTGAACGGTGAGAAGTTTTAAGGTTAAATTGCAAATAATTCCTTAAGGTTTGTAATTTTTGACAAATAAAACCTTAACCTTTCTTTTTGAGCATGAAAAACCCTGACGTTTTCAATTAAAAGCAGTTGGACCAAAAAATACATGACCGTTAAAATTAAGTGGATGGCCGTCTGTGCATGCAAGTCACATGTTTTTTCCCAGTGACAAATATGTCCAAGCTCTTTATACCACATTTTCATTAATCGTATTAGTTCTATCCTTAAGAAGAAACCACCAATGTTTACACTTTTCCCAAATAATTACCCCCCAAAACATCATCAATCGGAGATTAGAAACCATATTAGATTAGAGATGGATGCTATTAGGATATTGAAAAGGCAACCTGGTTTAAAATAAGTCTTAAATCTGGTCACACCTAATTCTGTTGATAAGAAAAATTAAGGTTTAGGGGTCTTAGTGATTTTAATTAGGGTTTAGGGGTTTGTCAGGATATATGTAAAAGGTGATCATCTTTGTTGGAAAATGCACTTTTGTTCGTAGATTGATGCCAAATTAGGGTTTAGATAGTGAAAAAATTGCAAGACAATATGCGCATATGCTTTTATAAAAACGGAACGATTTTGAGTAAAATGTAAGCTATTTTTGTTCGAAGTTAAATTATGGTACAGATAGTGACAAAGCGGAAAGACTGCCTGTTAACCATGCTTTTGTACTAATATATCTCGACGTTGCACTGAAAAAATTGGGTAACTAAAATTGGGTAACATTATAGTTAAGCTTCCTTTTGCTCAGCTTGTCTTGCTTTTTGTAATATTCACTTCTATGCTTTGCCTTGAATAAGTTAGATGTTGCTCCCCATAGAAGGATAAGCCAAGTGTTAATTATATTAGAGGAGGAATAGATTACTTTAACTATGTACGCAAGGAAAGCTTTCTTTAATTTGGCTAGATCATATGAGTGAAGTTGTAGGATATGATGTTAAAATCAGCAGCAACACTGCCTCCCTTCTTCCAAGAAATTTCAATCCCTCTATATTCTTCTCCACCATTTCATCTTTTCATTGCTTCTTCAGACTCCAGATAAATCCAGAAATTTCTCACCCCCTTCTTCATTTTCTCTAGATATGAAGTATCTAGAACCTTCATCTCCATTCTTTTTTAAGCCTCCACAACCCACTCAAGCATCCTATAAATAGGAGGCTGTTGTTTTCACTTTGTGTATACAAGAAAAAGAGAGTCTTACATATGTGAGTGAGTAGTCGAAGTGAGATTTCATTTTGTGTGAGTGCAAGTGTCTTCTTAGAGTGTTAGTGAGTCAAATATTCTCCTAGTGTGATAGTGGTCAAGTATTTGAGTGTTGTCACTCGTACCTTTCTTGTATAAAAGTATTTTTACATCAATAAAATTATCCTTTTGGTGTATACCAAGTGCCCATTCGAGTCTACGTATGATAGGAATCCTGGTATTACTTTAAGACTCCTTTAACTCGAATACATACACATGGCCTTAGATGACTTAGTTCTTTGTATGCTTTCTTATTAGCCTACGAACAAACCAGCAAAGCTTACACAAACGTTCCTTTAGTATTGGTGTTGAATTAGGTGCTAATGTTAATGGTGATCGAGAAGGTGACGTTGGTAATGTAAGCGGTGATACGTAGTGATATATGTAGTGATGTAGGTGGCACTGATTATGATGATGATGCAATAATGCTTACAATAATAAGGATGAGAATGAGGATTAAAATGAAAGGAATAAGGAGGATAAAACTGAAGACAATGAGATTGGTTCCGAGTATAATGGCAATAATATAGTTATCGAGGAAAATGTCGATGCAATGTTTGGCTAGAATATAGATAGATAGAGATGAAGAATACATTGGTTTCAAGAATGGATTTGATGAAGAAGTACAAGGTGAATGTGTTACCATCGAGTGTGAAGAAACTAAGAAGATTAAGCCTTTGACCTCAAATGTTGCTGATGATATGACCAGTGTGCCTAGCTACCTCAAATATAATGCGAGAACAAATTAGAAGGCCTTACATTTAGCACTAAGGACTTAAAAAAATAGATTATAGTCATGCAACAAAAATGAAAAACATTTTAAAATGTTGAAGTATGAAATATACATGGTCAGGTAAAGTGTGTGCATGACGAGCCCGTAGATAGTTTATAGGTTACTCATGCCCTTTGAACAAACTATTTAAGTAAAGACCATAGGAGGTGAACAAACATGTGGAAAGACAAAGAAATGTTGGATCACCAGTTCATCCTGGCGTGCTAGGATGTCCCTTGATGTGTTTAGGTCTGCTCCAAACTGGGATAAGAGGGTAAGTTAAGTCTGATTTTGGTGAAAATATGAGTAGCGACAAATACTACAGAGCTAGGAAGGCTAAGAAGATGGTTGTGGGTTTTATACTAGAACAATATGCTAAGCTTGAAGATTATTGCGATGAATTAAGGAGTAAGCCAGGCAATACCACTGTGCTTTAAAAGTTCTTCATATGTCTTGAAGATTATTGAGAGGAATTAAGAAAGAGTTAACCTAGTAGCACCATCGTGATTCAAAAGTAATTCATACGTCTCTTACTATAAATGCAAGAAATCATGCAAGTATATTCTTTCTTACTGCAGCATCGGGGCTAAACACAAGCATGTCTACTAATCAATCTAGCACAGATGTGACTTCAAGGTCCATTGAACATGTAAGTATCTTAACATTGTACATTTCAGCTTACCTTAAAACATTTGTAAAATCTTTTTTTGCCTTATTATTATTTTGGTGTTACAAGATGTTGAGTTCAAGTCAGATTGTGCAAGCAAGCACTGAGGCTCATTCTGGACCAACTTATGGCATGGTTAGGGTAGTCGCATACATATTGTGACCATTAAAGATATACAAGTGAGGCCTACAACCTACATGGTAAATGGAAAGAGGTTGTGAGTATCACGTAGAGCATGTCATGATGCACACAAATGTAGGAAGATCAAAGGCCTAGTAGGAAGTGTTTAAAGTTCTATTTTCCTGTCTTGTGAATGGTGGTGTAGGTATTAAGGATGATTGATTGTAATGGAAACTTGAGATTAGTTTTTGTACATGTCATCTGTATCAAGAATGCAATGAACAACTAGAAACGGCAATGGGGAGGTTTGGATGCGGATCTTATAAAATCCGAACCCGCCCCGCTACTTCTGAAACCTCACCCTGCCCTGCCCCGCCACTTGGTCATCTATGTGCAATACTATAACCGATCCTAAGGTAAATTTAGAAAACCCGTCCCTTCCCCGATCCGCCCCTCCCTATATTACTCAAAACCCGCACTAACCCGCCCCGACTCGTTCGGCTTGGTTTTGGCATCACTTAAAGTCTGTACAACATTCCCATCACAATAGTACACATATTGTAGTTCTTGTTTCGATTACTTGAAGGTTCTGTTGGTGCTGGATTTTATTGTTAGAGACTAAAGAGCAATTGTAGTTTGACAAGTAGTAGCAATTGGTAACAAGTAGTACCACAAGTTGTGGTACTACTTTAAAATGAATAAATTTCAGGACCACGAACACATGCAATATTTTGGTAGTGACATTCTCTTGCACTACTTAGGAATATTTCAATTTACTTGTTTATTTCCTCAATTTCTGGAATTATGATAATGTTGCAGGTGCATGGATAGGATTCATGGACCACCCGCAGAATTGTTGCTATCAATTGATAATGACTTTCCCAAATTCAACCCACAATTAGTACCAATAAAAGCCAAGACCAAAACCTTGCCATTTATGTTCAACAGTAGAAAGAAAGGGAAAATGGATTGTAGTTTAGTACATTGACTAGAATTGACAGAATTCACAGGCATATCCACTAATATTGTGTTGAATAAAATTAACAGAAAGAAAGGGAGTGATTCCTTTTAATGTCCGTCTTCCTTCCATTCAAGCATGAAACGTGCCCTGTCTACTGATGCCTACCTAAACGTACAAAAGTTTGTATCAAAAGGGTCCTATAGTTATCATTTACAATAACATATGTAAATCCAAGATCATACTGATAAAAGCCAAGACCAAAACCTTCTCCCTGAGTCGAAGAAAGTTCCGAAATGGAGAGTCGATTTTGAAGTTTCCCATGCAACCTTCTCGCTGTGCCTGAGCTACTACAAAATCCCTATCGTGTTGAGCCGCTGGATGGACACGCTACTCAGGTGGAACCCTAGCAAAATCTGATGTTTTCGCCGGAGAAGGTATAATGACGTTTTCCTGGAAAACGCATTATCTCGCCTTTGAGACTCAAAAACGACATAAGGCCTCTAATATCTCTGTCGATATGCGAGGAAGGAGAATTGATCTGGGGTTAAAACCCTAGAAATTGATTTGGGGGAATTGGGCTTGATGGGTTAAAGGTTTTGTGTATTTGAGCTAGGCTGGTTAAAGCCCATTTTGACCTAGCCCAAATTACAGCCCTAACCACAACATGCAATATATCTTGCCTCAAAAACACTAGCTAAACATGTAGAGAGCAACCATGCTGGCACATCATTAACTGCCATTTTCTGCAATAAGATAGAAGTGCATTAGACATAGCTCATGGATGAAAAGAACAAATAGAGGCTTGCACCTCGCAAGTCACGATTAACAGCTTTTACACATTCTATTTACATCACCATTTTTAGTCTAGCCATGGTGTAAATTGGAATTCAGATCCTAGCTACACCAACTTCCACTACAGTTATTACTCTATATAAACACATTCTTTGACTCGCAATCTCTGGCTTGTGAGAAATTAGCTCGCCCCGTACACCTCCAAGCCTGATAAATTCAAGTAAATCATAATTGCAATAGAGTACTAGGGAGGTTTTTTTAAAATAACTATGTTTCAAACTACTAAGTCATTTTGCACTAAGGGTAAGAAGAATATAGCTAACTGCCTCCTCCTCTTTCTCCTTGCTAAAGCATAGACTCTTTATATACAGAATACCGAACTGAATTCATGGACATTCCACACGAAGAGTATATTATAAGCTAGGAAATTCATGTAATAATTGCAAATATTCTGAAATTTACTTAAAGGCACTAGGCCCGCTACAAAGTGGAAAGATCATGAAAATATAAAAAACAGGAGGTCAAGAAAACTAGACATTAGAATTGGAAAATGATAAGAAGAATATAGCTAACCTTGGATTCGAGATTTGAATCAGAGATAAGAAGGAGAGAAGGAGGCAGTGACGACTGGCGGTAGAGCTGTGGACGTGTTTTCACTAGTTTATGGCCGTGCGGTAAAGCTGTTGGCAGAGTTAGTGTTGCAGGAAGAAAAATGTGGCCAGCGGTCCGAGGGAGAGGGAGAGAAGAAAGAGGCAGCGACGGCTGGCAGCCGTCGACAAAATCTCAAAGAGGGAGAGAACGAGGCAGCGCTGTCGGCATGTAAGAGGCAAGTGGCAGAGAGTGATCGGTAGAGAGAAGATAAAAATCTAGGGTTTGGTAGAAACACACACACACACACACACACACACATATATATATATATATATATATATATATATATATTAGAGGATGGACGGCTAAGATTAAGTGATGCATAGGGTAAGTATACTGGGGCAGTTACGGGTCGTGGGACGGGTCGGATAGAGGGACGGATTGGACAGGATACCATACTCGACACTTAACCCGCTGTGATTTTTTTTAAAAAAATACCATACCCGTCTGATGACCCGGTCAAAGTCAAAATAACCTGCTTCTATCGAATTGGGATGGGGCGGAGATCTGCCGGATGCGGATTTAATTGCCATTCCTTTGAACAACAAAATATTTGTTCTTGATATTTTGTAACAATAATAATTGTTTAAAGCTTAAAATGAACGTGCTTTTGAAAGTGAGATTGTATTACTCAGTTATTTTTTTTATGTGATTGTGAATGTCAAACTGAATGTGAGTGTTGGCCAATATTAAGGTTCAATTGGCATTGATACAGTGCAAGTAAACAGCCTTTATCAATGTCAAAGCTAAAGCTTATCATTCATTCATCAAAAACACTCTTGCAAAAGGGCCACATTTTAAGCCATGTCATTCTTACATCAAGGTTACGTAATATGTGCTAAAATACTACAACAACATGCCTTACTAACTAAGTAATACTCCATCCCTTTCACATAAATCGATGGCCATTTTTGCACACAAATTAAGAATTTAGGTCATATATTGTGTGTTTTTAATTCTACCCTTTAGAGAGAGGAGGAGAAGAAAGTGAGTCAAGACAGAGAAAAAAAGTTAAAGTGTTAAATGTAGAGAGAGAGATAGAATAAAAAAGTATTAAAAACTAGGCCAGGAGAAAGAAAATGAGTTGGCGAAGAGTTAAATGTGGAGAGAGAAATAGAATAAAAAAGAGATAATTGCAGCAATGTCCCTGAAGTCATGGTAAAGTTACAGTAAAAGACACTAAGTTCCAAAAGATATTAGTCGTGTCCTTTTGTTGGTTGTCCGTTAAAAAATCGTACATTTTAATGATGTCATCAAATACGCATTTTTTAAATACCAATACTACCCTTGTTATAGATTTAAGCCCTTTTTGTTTTTTCAATTTTTTCTTTTTTATAAGGTCAGATTGCATTTAATGTTAAAAACCTTAGCTCTCTCGCTCTCTCTCTCCCCCCTCCAACTCCTTCTACCTCACCTCCTGCCCCCACCACCCCACCGCCTGCCCCCTTCCCTCCTCACCACCCTGTCGCCACCCACATCCCCCTCGTCACCCTCACCCTCCCCCTACCCCGTCGCTGCCCTCACCCTCCCCTTAACCCGTCGCCACCTACAGCCTACTGCCGCCCCTACCTTCACCCACCCAGCCGTTCACCACCCTGACACCTGAATAGCATAGCCCCATGAAACCGATATGGTCCACTGTTTGCTACAAGATCCTGTGTAACACCCCAAAAATTTCGGAGCGTTAAACAATCTTTCGATCAATCACTTAATCATTCAATCACCTCAATTCGATAAGAAAACTCCAATAATGTCCATATCAGAGCTTTTACAATAACTTAAACTTTCAGCTAATCATTCTTAAACATAGAGACAAAATTAAAGAACTTAATTTATTAAGTTACACACCAATTTCCTCGTAGAGGCTTAAATAAAAAATAATGAAAATGCTAAACAAACTCCCTGATCAGGCTTAAACAAATCTCGAAAATGTACTGACGATTATTACCTGTTGAAGGGAACATAAAAGGGGTGAGCTTTCAAGAGCGCAGCAAGGTTGCTCAAAAAATCAGAAGAAGGAATACAATGATTATCAGATTTAGTTCAAACGATAGGGAAGAGATTCAACACAATCCCTTAAACAAGATACAAATAGTAACAATTCCAATTACACTGAAACGATGCAGATGATATTGAACATGAGTGAAATGCAAAGTCACACAAGCAGTGCAGGGAATTAGTAAAGCCATGCAGGCAGTGTAGGGTAATCACTTAGTAAAGCCACAAAGGCAGTGCTCACTAATAATGTGGTTACATATGCATATGAACACTAGCTAGAACATTAAGGTCCTATCTTCTCCCGCAATAACAGACTATCCTTGAATCACCCCCGATACAGACCATCCTTATAACTCTTTAATACACTAACTCATGTCAATATATAGAATGAAATAATCGATAACACAATGAATAAATTGATACTTAACTAGTAAGAAATACCGAGCACCGAATATGATTTCCAATAAATGTGTAAGGCTCAAAACAGAGTATTAAAGGCAAACGATGCAAACTCATAACAATTATAACAGAGTCCAAAGAAAATTTGATAACAATTCAGAGATATATTTACGAGGAAAAATAGATGAAATTGGGTTTTAGATAGAAATCCCTTACCTCAATCCAAGAAATGCGCTCGTCGCTATTCAACCTGTATTTAAGCACTGTGGATATAGTTTTGTTATTCTGTACTGCTCATGTTTAATATTGTTTTTGTTTTAATATATATAAAATGTTTTCAAATGTCAACTGATTTGAAGGATAGAGTTGATACCATTTCCTATATCTATATTAAGATGCTATGGTTTTATTAAAAATCATTTTTCAAATTATGAATTGAGTTCATATGTAAAATCGTTTGATTTGTACTACTTGGTCCTTGATCCACCTTATGGGACTTTAAAAAACTCACTCTCTTTTGACAGTCCTTCTACAGGTAATAACACACAATAGATTGCTTAGGTATGAATTAGAGCCGAGCAAGAGAAGTCGTTGTGTTGTCTATTGGAACCCCTGCGTGGGTGAACATTATCATTTAAAATTTTTCAGACCTACATTTGGTATTGCATTTATGACAATCTACTGAGTTTATGGTTTGTTTAAGGGTTTAGTTGATCTGATAATAGTTGTCCATTTGGTTGTGAGGATATTATTATCTTTGTGTAGATGATCGAGTGAGTGGTTAATGTTCCAGAGTTCCGGGGCATTAGAATACTAGACATTCCTCTCTTCAAGGTAGATAAAGCAAAACATTACCTTAGAGAAGGATATCATTATGTCCATATTGGTATGATACAAGTTAGTCTTTGTCCATTATTCATAGATGACGGAGATACACCAGTAATCTGTCGTTTAACAGATAATCAGTGGAAAACTTTTGAAAATGCCCTAATATGGGGTATCTAAAGTAACTTGTATAACGGACAAGTTTGGTTTAAAACTACACCAAACTACTTCATGTCTTTAAAAGATTCATATCTTAATAAAGCATTAGGACTGAGAATTCAGACTCAAGGTATGACCGAAAGACGAGAAGTCTGCAAAAATATTGCAGTACAATATCGTCTAGTCTACAGAGTGGTAAATACCACAAATCCATTAAGTAAAATGCTAAATAGCAAAGTGGAACTATTTGAACAAACAAGTAGTAATGTCCGAGCCATAAAAAGCACGGAAGATAAATCCAAAGTAACTATCATGGCCAAAAAAAGCGGTGATAGGAGAAGGACTCGCTAGTAAACAACTAGAACAAATGCACATTAGAGAAAATAAAGGTGTTGTTATCCTTGAAGAACCAAGAAGACATTCTGTCTCTTCGATACCTTCTACGTCTACAAATCCAAAAGGAAAAAAAGGTAGAAGAAGCTATCAAAGAAGAAGACAGTTCTCATGAAGACATCATAGGGTACAAAGCAGTTACATTCCAATAAGACAAAGTATGTCATCACGTTTAAAAATCATACATGTAATGACTACAACATCAGTAAATGACACTGTCAAGAAGAAGCTTAAAGAAAAGGGCTTGACAGGATATGAGCTTGATAAGGGAATTCAAGACATTATGAGTATTATCAAAAAGAAAAGTAGGTCCGAAAAAATGAATAATAAACGGATGGTGGTAAGTTCAAACAATTCTTATATAGAATTAAGTTTCAACTTCCAAGGTTATCATCCTTTTAAAATAGATGCTTTAGTAGATGCTGGAGCATCTTATTGCCTGGCACAACCAAGAAAAATGGATCAAAACAGATCAACTCATGAGCATGGAAATGGCAAATGGCGGTGAGTTCGAGCCATAATATGAAGCATATCATATTCTGGTCATAATAAATGGAAAACAATTTATTATAGAGCAATTAATCCAATTTGACGACTTAGACGACAATTTTCTAATAGGAAATGCTTTCCTCAAACAAGCTGAAAATCGACCATTTATTCAGGAAGAATTTCATATTGAGATACAACGTCAAAAAATTCCGTTGTTAAAATATGTTGCTAAAAAATGTAAACTTGACTTTCTTCCAGAAAAATTAGGAAAAATCCACCAAAAACATATCCTGAGTGAGTCTCTCTACTCAGCCCAGCGTGGTGATGACAAAACAAACTCATGGAAAAGGTTACTTGAAGAAGAAGTAAATAAGGAAGAATTACCTAACAAAGAAGTAACCAAGAAAGATGACAGTTGGGTTAAAGAAATAAACCAACATTATCAATGCAAACAAGAAAATAAATTCCTAGTCTTGATAATATAAAAAAGATATTAAAAATAATTTTAGTGAAGACCCTGCTAAAATTATGGGAAAATGATAAACCTTGGACGACATTGACTTTTAAGGATAAAGATTTTGTGGTTAACGTAAAATCAATGCAACATAGACTTGAAATAGTTCAGGAATTTGAAAGATAGATTTCTGAAATACTAAAACAATGGTTAATAAGACCCAGCGAGAGTCTTCATTCAAGTCTAGCTTTCATGGTAAAAAATCATGCAGAACAGGTTAGAGGAAAAACCAGATTAGTCATAGACTATAGAACTTTAAACACAACAACAGTAAAAGATGACTATAAAATTTCAAACAAGGATATGTTGATAAACAAAATCCAGTTAGCCAATTTTTTCTCGAAGTTTGACTTAAAAAGCGGATATTGACAAATCAAAATGGAAGAATCATCAATTCAATTAACTGCCATTAGTGCACCACAAGGGCATTATGAATGGACATTGTTACCATTCGAATTAAAAAATGCTCCACCTTTATTCTAAAGAAGAATGGATAACCTTTTTAGAAAGCACAGAGATTACTGTGTGGCATACATAGATGACATATTAGTATCTCAAAAATTAGAGAAGAATATATAAATCATCTAAAAAAAGATAGCACAAGAATTCATTGACCATGGATTAGTACTATCACAAAGAAAATGTGAATGGGAACAAACCACCATTAACTTTCTAGAAGATGGTTGAAAAATTGTCCTTCAAGATCACATAGCTAAAAAAAATAAAGCTATTTTCAGAACAAATCAATGATGTAAAACAATTTCAAAGATTTATTGGGTTGTTAAATTACGGAAGAAAATTCATCCCGCATTTATCAAACCTAACAGAAACCTTAAGTAAAAAGCTTAGAAAAGGAAGATGGATATGGGAAAATGAAGATACTCAAAATGTTCTCTGGATAAAAGGTCAGGTTAAAACCCTTTCCAAAATTAAGTTTGTCAAAATAAGGAGACAAGTTAGTTCTAGAAACTAACGCTTCAAAAAATTGTTGAGATGCAGTATTGAAAGCAATACCCCCTGATCAAGTTGAAGAACAACTGTGCAGATACTGGAGTGGAACCTTTAAGGATGCAGAAACTCGGTATCACATAAACGAAAAAGAATATTTAGTTAAAAAACGTGGCAAAAAATCTTTTTACTTATTTCTAGTTTTAGAATACTTTCTTATCAGAACATATAATATGTATTTTAAAGCTTTCCTTAAAAGAGACCTAAGAGATGTTGGTCAAACAATACTTTATCAATGGCAACAATGGGTCAGTTATTATACTTTTGATGTAGAATACATCTCATCATCCAAAAATGCACTTGCAGATAGCCTAACCAGGGAATTATGCTTTATGATGTAGGGAGTTGTTGTTACCCTAAATAAACTACTCAAAAGGCCTTAAAATAAAGGTATGAAGCAGGAGATCCTGAAGTCGGTCTACTCGGAGAAACATCAGGAAAATTCGACTACTACGTCATTTACCCTAAAATGAAAGATGATAGTTCTTTGTCATTCACAAATCCTCCCCTGGTAGCGGAAGAAGATGGTTGGAACTACCAACCCGAAAACCCTAAAATAGGACGGTACAAAACTAAGCGTTCAAAACCAATGCATAAGTTTTGGAATAAAGAGAATAAGGCTGAAACCTCGACAGCAAGACGCCTTAAACAAATGGGCAAGAAAATAAAAAATTATTATCCTAACAGTAAGGATCTAAAAAGAAAAGTCGCAATTGACGAAGATAAAAAATCTTCAAAGCAAAATGCTACCATAACACAAACCAATGATAATAAAACAAAAACGTTTTATGATTCAGGGTTATGTGAAGAGAGTAAAAAACTCTTTGGAAATGTTTGGCATTATCTGAGGAAAAATTATCGAGAAAAGAAAGAAAGAATTCGATTGCTAGAAGAACTAAAATCATTGCTCCCAGCTGATATCACTACAAAAATAAAAGAACTAGCCAGAAAGGAGGATGAACACGAAGAGATCCTTTGCAAACTAGAAATAAAGGCGTTCCTGAATTGGGATTATGGATGGCCAAGCCTTACATTACCATCAGACAAAGTTGATCTTAAATGGATTGAACATGGACTCGTAGACACATTCAAAATAAATCAAGATGATTATCAACTCATCGATAGTCTCCCAGCTATAGTTAGATATGCTCTTGGATTTATGGGATTTAGTCGATAGATTATCATAGTCCAAATACTGTCAACACTGGCAGAAAGAAGCAAAACCAAATCTACCAACCATACTAGATTTGGTTCATTTATCGATTCGCTAATAAAAAGTTAATGAATTTCTACCGACCACACAAGGATGAACTATGGAAATTGTATGATCCGGAGAAAAACAAGATCAAAAGAATCAGTTATGTTTATGCAACCATTGAAACCATGGTAGTCGATCCCATAGAAGCATGTTTCTGTGATGGATGAATGATAGTAATCTTGAAGTGGTGTAGAGCATCCATAGAGCCCTCCAAACAAGGTCAAGATCAGGTAATCAGACTCTAGGAACAGTTCAACAGCAAAGGTGAAGAAGAACCTGATCTGCCTAGCCAAACTTTTGAGCTGTACAAGAAGGTGCAGGACCACAGGATAGCCATGACAAAAATGGACATAATGGCCAGCGAAAAATGACAAACCCAAGTAGAGAAGAGAATAAAGTTTTCTGCCATAATGAAAAAGAAAATGACCCTACAAAAAATAATAGAGGATTTTCGCTGTTGAAGAATCCTATGTGCCTGATCCTTTCATCTATAAAATGGGTCGGAGTAAGAGTTAGAAGGCAGATGAAGTTTGAGAGAGTGTGAAGTGTGTAAGAGTGTGATGTCTACATTTTAGTGTGTGCAACAATAGAAGGAACCATTCCTTTCTATTACTCCTATGTAATATTTCCTTTCCAGTATAAATAAATAGGTATTGATTTTAGTATGATGTCTTCTACTGCAATTTTTCAAACCAATATCCTGAAAGCTTGAGAGTGCTTGATAATAGCCATTAGCCAAATCTGATAAATGTAAGGCAACGAGCTGTGTGTCCACTTTGTGAAAAGCTTGGATATCAAAAAGTAACAGGTGAAGCATTGCGGGCATATATTCAAGAACCAAGAGCAGCATCTCTGTAAGTAGCAATTATATCCTGAAATAACTTTATAATTTATATTGTATGTGATGAAGTATTAGGGTGTATAAAATTATATTTTTTTTAAAGTTTTGGGTCAGATTGCAAATATATTAAAGTACTAGGATTATCTAGCACTATTGATGGATAAAATTTAATCTGAACCGTCCATAAATCACGGATAGACGGCCAGATATTGCTGGCAAGAAAACTAGTTTACCTGCGCGGGCAGTGGATCGCGTCCCTATATATATATATATATATATATATATATATATATATATATATTGATGTGAGAGTCTGTATTGGTGTGTATTAGGGGGCGCTGGTGTGTATTAGTGTGTTTTCTGCGTGGGACGAAGGCTAGTCCATTGGTGGACTAGTTATAGTACGTTTACATATCTAGTTTTATTATGCATTGTCGGTGTGGCTTTGCCTCTGCTCATATTCAATTTCATCTGAATCTATTTTCATTGTATCTAAAAAGTGATTGTTTGATATCTGATCAAAGGGATTGAGTTGGAACTCTTCCCTATATTGTTATTGAGCTATTTGTGATCATTTGAAACTCTTCTGGAAATTGTCATTGAAATAAATTTGTGAATCATTTTGAAATTCCTTCCCTTGGTCCTTGAGCCACCCCTACTGAGCTCTCAAAAGCTCACCCGTGTTTGTTCCCTTTTGTAGGTAATGTTCACCAGTAGATTGCTTTAGGATAGGTTAGCGACTGAGTGAGGAATTAGAGTATCTTATCATTATTTTGATTAGTAGAACCTCTTTCTGGGCAAACTTTGTTTAGATCATTTTTGTCGAGAACTTAATTCTAGTCTTTTCATTTATGACTACTTATTTTAGCTGTAACCTAGGTACTACCTAGGTCATATGAAGATGCATACGTCCTCTCATATAGCAACACGTAATGATCGTTGTATACTTTTAGTGGCACTTATTTAATAACTCTAGAAAGGTACTTATAAGAATTGTCAGTTATAAGGTCAAAAAAAATAATATTAACGATATTTATCGAGCATTAATTGTTGCTGTATAGGGAATTAGTAAGTATTTTCCCGAGTTTTAGGCAAAAATTAATCCATTATTTGAAATAAAGTAAAATAAAGTAAAATAACCAAACGTGCTTCCATTTCAATTCCACTATCACACTTTTTAATTGGCTATTTATGTGTACTTAGTAAGATATTCATTACATAGCTTATGCTCCTCCCCCCCCCCCCCTTTTTTTTTCCTTTTTAGGATTTTTTTTTCTTTTCTAATACAAATGACTGCAATTGACTTTTAAAATGGAAATGTTGGCAACTTTCAATCTTAAATACAACTTTTAATTCTTTTATGTTTTTATTATGTCCTTGCTAAAGTACGAAAGAAAAATATATTTCACATACATACGATGCCACGACCTGAACCCCAGGATGGCTCTGAGCTAGGTCCGTGACAGGCCGCAGGCCCATTCGAACATCTACCAAGAACTCTATCAGGCCTTACTATAACCTGTACACAAGAATCTATAACCGAGTGTTCAAAAGCTAACCCCTCAATAAAGTTGCAAATATGTCTCAATGACGTCCTTCATAAATCAACTAACATAGATCATTTAAAATCTATGGAGATTTAAGTTCCGAACAACTTTCAAAATAATTTGAAATACTAAAATGTCAATCCCAAAGTCTAAACGTTCTTAGAGGACTTCAACTCCTCCAGCAATCCTCTCCAATGACCGCGACTATGGCTCTCAGAAATATTGGGTTTGAAAGATTGAGCTGAGTTCCTAGTAAGCACACATACTATGTTCCAAAGTATTTTTTTTAATTTTCATAACATGCCATGGGTCTTTCAAGTATATATATATATATATATATATATATATATATATATATATATATATATATATATATATATATATATATATGCATGAGAGCTGATCCGTTGAGAGCGCTAGCAAAATGGGTTAAGTTGCTAGCGCAATCTGGCCGTCCACTCGTGACTTGTGGAAGGTCCAGATATTTTTTTTGAATTTTTCTTAAGTTCGTCTGCTACATAATGTAGCGGACGGTAATTTTGACAAATATACCCTTGCCCGCTTAACTGATAGACTGGTGAAAGTGTTTGTCCGCTACATAATGTAGCGGACATAATATAAAAATGGCCTATTCGATCACCAAAAAAACCCACTAATTTCAATTTCAATTTCAATTTCATCTCTCTCCTCTCTCTTGATCCTCTGAACTATGGCCTCCTCTGTCAGTCGCAAGATTGCCTCTAAAAGTCACAAGATCGCCTTCTCCTTGGCGACTCCACAATTGCGGTACCGCAGCAAGATCGCCGACATGGGTTTTGATCCCTGATGACTTCGCAGTCGCAATACAGCTGCAACATCCCCGATATGGGTTTTGATCCCCGGCGACTCTGCAGTCGCGGTACAGCCGTAAGATATCTGACATGGGGTTTTCTCTTCGGTAACTCCGCAGTTACGGTCGCGGCCTCCTTGGCAACTTCGCCGCGATCACGCATCATATATTTGTCATAGATCTGTTTCTAGAATTTATAGTTTCTCCATATTTCTTCTAAATTCAAATCTGTTTAATTTGTATTTTCTATTGCGTGGAGCTTTGGATGGTGATAGTTGGGGCGGTGGTGGTGGGTTTTTTTTGGTCGATCGATGGGTGAGATGGTGGAGGTGGTCGTTGGTGGTGGCCTTGGCAAAAATGGTGGAAATATGGTTCCACTAGGAGTTATGAACTGAATTGTTTCTTTGCTTCTTCTTCTATGTCTTGTTTCTTATTCTTGAATCCATCACAAATCGAATACTGAAATTGAGAAGCCAAGAACATGCTTTTTCTATCGTGAGATTTTATGGTTATTGGATAAAACTGGAAGAGCATAGAACTGAACAAACAACAAAAAAGTACAGAGACAAAACACAGAGAACACACGCAAAATTGATTTGGATCATCCGCTACATAATGTAGCGGATGAACATTGATAATCAATATAACACAGAGCAAAGGGGGGCAATATGGTAAAAATACCGTCCGCTACATTATGTAGCGGACGGACTTAACAAAAACGCAAAAAAAAAAGATCTGGACCGTCTACAGATCGCGGGTGGACGGCCAGATCGTACTAGCAACTTAACCCATTTTGCTAGCGCTCTCAACGGATCAGCTCCATATATATATATATATATATATGGGCCGATCCCTATCTATCCGTGGAGAAATAACTATTTCTCCACTGGATCTGAGACCGTCCACGTCACATAGTAATTGGATCAGATCATTTCTTCTTTTACAAATTTTTGCCTAACTGCTCACCTTAGGAGCGGTTAGTCACTTTTCCAAGTCTGCCCTTTAATTGCAGACCTGACTTCTCATTTTATCCAACTAGCGCTATCTTCCCCCCTCCCACTTTCTCTGTGGCCTCTTTGTTTTGAGCCCTTGAACCAAGATTGCCCAAGAACACCACAACATCATCAACATGAACACCTCAAAAGCACCTAAAAATCACTGGGAACCACCAATCACCATTAAAATCGACCACCATCAAAATATGTCATCTTCACTGTCCATCGCCATATACAGCGCCAATGCCGCTGCCGTCTAGATCTAATGCAGTGCCGTCCATGAGCTCTTTCTTACACCGCCGCACCATTACCGAAACCACCCTATTATCACCACCACCACCACCACCGCACAGAATGGCTAAAGATCGGCCACTATTAATAAGACCCCAACGTCGCCAACACCACAATCCAAACAAACCGAAAAGTTTTTTCCAACTAATTTTTAAATTCTTATCTTTAAAATTGAAATCACAAATTAAATTATTAAATAAGAAGTAAGACTTTCAATTTGCTCATCATCGTTGAACAAATGATGGTTGTGAGGACGTGAGTATGTGTTGTTTGGCCATGAGTTTTGGTTGTGGGTATACAGTTTTTGGCGGTGGAGTGGCGGGGGTGTGCTGGAGGCGGTGGTTATTGGCTATGGGTACAGTGGTGGTTAGATGTGAGACTATGGTGATGGCTGAGCGACTTGAATGACGCTTAACCGCTACTCTTTGTGGCGGTTAAGCGCGCGGTGCTAAAAAAATGGATCACAGCCATTCATGTGTGTGTGTGTGTACACACACACACACACAATATATATATATATATATATATATATATATATATATATATATATATATATATATATATAGTGTGTGTGTGTGTGTGTGTGTGCGCGCGCGCGCGCGCGAAAGCTCTTCTAGAATGATAGAATAACAACAGTATGTAAAACATCAAATAGTATTCAAACACTTTTCACGGTATGCTGTGGTCAGCGTATGGTCCTACTCACTTGGACCCGAAATCCCACTCACATTATTATGGACGCAGGGGTGAATTATGAGCAACAATACTATGCATTAACGTGTGATCTTGTTGATCAAGTTCTGAAATCTAACTTTCTCCCGTTAGATGTAGGGCACCACAACCAAAAACAACATCTCAATATCACGATTTAAAATAGGGTTCACAATAACCAGATGCAATACATTCCATAGCAAACTCATTTTATTTTATCACCAAAATAGCTTGAAATGAAAGTAGTTGCATTGCAAAAGACTTTAAAACCTTCAGTTGGTACGTATCAGTATATATATATATATATATATATATATATATATATATATATATATATATATATATATATATATATATATATATATATATATCACCGAGAATAGAGTATAAGTGAGAACATAGTAGAAGTACTTACTTGAAGTAACACAATCATCTTGTGAAGTAAAATTCCAATTCCGCCTAGTAGAACTTGTAGATTTTTTCAATTCCAAAGGCACCAACATATCTGGTGTAGCCCTGTCGACCAAGAATTTTGATGTAATCTCCTTTGAAGCGGCTGAAGTGGCAGCCTGCTTGAGCTTGGCCTTGTCCTTCCGGTGGATGCTCACGTGGCCCCCCAGTGCCTGTGCATTGAAGAAGCCTCTCTTGTAAAAGATGCACTCATATGACCTAGCTGCAGCAACAGTAGTAGCTTGGCCTTGACTTGAAGGCTCTTGCACTTCATCAGCGGGTACCTGCGGCCGCTAGTCCAATTTTTTGGGGGCATGTTGATCATCTTGAGTTTTCATTTTGAGCTAATGGGATGAGATTCGTATGAAGATCTCGATCCCCAACACGAATAGTACAATCACAAAGAAAAGTCAAAACTTTGAAAGACTTTCCCAATCAGAGTGCCTATCGTAAGGCCGGTCTCTAAAGGACGGGTTATCACCTTTAATCGCTGTGAAAAATAAGAGGATACAAAGGAATATAATGCTCCAAAATCAAACAACATTTGATTATCTGATGAGTTAATCGAGAGTTTACCTGACACCACGTCATTGGATGCTGCAGCATCCTGAGCATACATAAAAAAGAGACGGGCTGATGTTTTGGGCCTCTGCCCCTGTTGAAATTGCTGAGTCTGGCCCTACTGACTATGTTCTCCTCCCTAACGAGGAGCACTGCCCGTTGCTGCAATCGTTGTAGGTGCGGGGCAGAAAGTTGACTTATTCTTTTTAGCAGATAGATAGTCTCGAACCTGATGCTCCACACTTGAAACATCCCCCACTAACCTTGTAACATGTCCTACCATGATGGACTCTCCAGCACTTGGCACAAGGAATGACCTGAAAAGCTGACCCAGCACGTTAACTGACACTATGTGTAGGTCGAAGTCTGAAGCTCTACGATGGTCCAAATTCAATACTCTGAGCTGGTTTAACTCTTGTGCTCAGTACTCTTCTAAGCCCCGTACTCTTGCCCTGGTCGAACCCCAAACTTTGCCCAGGTCTAAATCCTTGGTAGAAACAGGCCTGAATACCTAACTTTGAGCACCCTGTGGCGGTGAAAAAGAGAGCTGTTGACGCTTGTTAGCCTTTAAAGTTTTACTCTCCTGTCTATCCCTCTTCTGGCCACCCTACCGTTGCTGAGACCTCTTTTTGTTATCAGACCTTCAGACCTGGACTGTTCCAAAGCACGTGCCAGTTCTACACACACCACATAGCTCAATAACCGAGCAGAGATCACCCCATATCTCAAACCAGGCCTCAGTCCCACTCGATTTTTTGACATATGCCAGCCTCTGTCGGTAGCATCTTGTCTACGTAACTCGCCAGCCACGAGAATGTTGTCTCATACTCATCTACTGTCTCCCGATTCGCCTCAGTCTCATTGGCGAACTCCCTTAACATTTGCTCACGGTAACTCATAGAGAAGTACATGTTGTTGAACAGTTCCTTGAATTGTTCCCAAGTCATTTTAGCCCACTGTTGAGGAGTCTTGCTAGTCTCCACCATGTTCTTTCATTGGTCGGCCCCTCCCCTAAGCTTGTACACCGTAAAATTGACCTTATGCTTTTCGGTGCATTTAATGGCCTAGAAGATCTTCTCCAACTTTGCAATCCAATCCTCTACCTCTGTATGGTCCAATGATCCACTAAAGTTTGCCGCATTCTGCTTATTAAACTCGCTCAAGGTACTCCTTTCCTGAGGTTGTTTCCATGGTAAAATCAAATGTGGTACTCACTGATGCTGATTGGCCAAAATCTGAGTCATCAAGGTCAAAATCTGGTGCATCGTGTTCAAAGCTGCAGCCACGGGCTTTGGATTATGCTGCTGCTCCTCCTGTACATGGTATACCTCCCCAACTGGAACCTTTTGGCCTGTACTATGACCTCTAATATGACCTCCTCGGCCCGTAGTCTGGCCTCCGCGACCTTTGATTAAGAACATACAAACACATTTCTGAAGAGCAATACAATTAAAAAAAGTTAAGGATAGACTCCCTAACTCTACCATAATCCTACCCAATACTCATAAGTAAACATTTTGCAGTAGGGTACCTTAGGCTATATTAGAATTTCTGGCAAAATTTTATAATTTTCTGAAATCGTTTATATTTTTAATATTTTCTGTAAGTTCAGATTTGTAAAATTCATTTGGGGTCTTTAAAATACTAAAAAAATTACAGGAATGTTTTCATAGTATAAAGAAGTCTCAGTTTAAGTTTGATTAATTTTTAGAGTTGATTTGGTATCATGCAGTATCGCATTGGATTTAGCAAAATGAATAATTTTAAAATAATTTTAATGCCTTTAAATTTTGATAGTTCCTATAATTTTTAAATATATTATAAATTTGTTACATTAATTATGGGACTTTATTTTCAACTAAAAAATATTATGGCTATTTATGGATTTCTTATTGCATTTAAAGAAATTATTTTTAATTCAAAAATACTTCAAAAATTTATATTTAAAATTTAAATATTGTTTTAAGTCATAAAAATATTTTATGAGAATTGATATCAACTTTGGGTTATTTTTGAGCCTTAAGGAGTGTGTCGGGTTTTCTAACTAGTTAGGTTGGCCATGTTTGGGACTCGCTCTGGGCTGCGTTATTTCGGGAGTAGAAGTGAGCACTGTTTGAGTAGTTGATATCAGATTTATAGTATAGTAGTATAGATTATTTTCTGATAAATAATTTGCCCAATTTAGGTTAATTCAAAGGATTTTTTTTATCGAAGTTGTTTAGATTCGCATATTTGGATCGAGGTAAAGGATTCTATATGAAACCCATTTCATTAGATTGACCTCTTATATTTTATTCTGTATTGTTATCGAATTTCATTGAATCTCTAATTTTTTTTATTGTCATAAAAGCATTTTGCATTGCCCATGAAACACCATCTTGAACCTTAAAGCAAACGTTTGAAACTCTCATTAATGCTTATATGTTTTGTTGATTCGAGCATTATACAGTACATTGAACTTTAGGTATTTCTTCTGAATATTGACATGAGATAGTAACTCTAAGGCGTTATAAGGATGATTTGTTCTGTGTGTTATAAGTTTGGTCTATTCTGTTTAGGTTAAAACTAGTACCTAAGTGGATTAGTTTTATACATATGCATATGTACTCTGTATTTGTATCTGAGCACAACTGGGGTCGCTTTGCTAATCTATACTACTCATGTTTAATGTTATTTGTTTCTATTTTATCGTATCTGAAATGTTTTGAAATGCCTATTGATTTGAGGGAATGAGTTGATACTCTACTCTATATCTATGTCGAGATGCTTTTATTTAATTTAAAATTAATTTTAAAATTTTCATTTGACTGCATATGAAAAATCATTCGAATTGCACTATTTTAAACTCTTGATCGACCTTACTGGGCTCTCAAAAACTCACTCTCGTCTGATTCCCTTCTGCAGGTAATGATCAGCTGTAGGTTGCCTGGGAATGGATAATACATGATTATTTTATTTAGTAGGACCCCTGTGTCCGTGAACACTATTTAACTTGTACTATATTGGGCTTAAACTTTTCGTTTATGACCATTATTTATTTTTATTTTTTTGGTTTGAAATATTACACAGATTAGAAGCTCTACTGATATACATTCAAAGTTGTTTGTTGAATCAAGGATCTTATATCATTAAGAGATTGATCGAGCAAGAGAATGTTTTTATTGTTCCAGAAGTTCGAGGTGTTTAAGCTCTGAATTTTTGGGTCGTTACACCTACCTAGAGGCAAGGTAGACCTGGTGTACGCCAAGAGTCATTACAAATCACGTTGCAAGGAATGGTATAACGAGAAATTCGACCATTTTGTGCTACACTTGGAAAAGTCTGACTATCTCGTTCCCTTGAAAGTTCAAGTAATGTGTTATGAGGAACAAAAAATGAAAGCTCATAAGTAAAACTTGAATAATAAGTTCGGTTTAGGTATTCACCAAATGCATATAGATGCATCCAGGTCGATATAAAATGAATTCGAAAGTTTCAAGTAGCGAAATATGCAAAGACAAACTAGAAAAGATATATTGGACGGTCTACATTTCGTGGTGTTTAGAAGTAAGCATCAATAGCAACAAATGAATCGTGTATCTAGCAGGAATACATACGGCATCTATGTAAGTTCCAACCATCGCCATAATGGAAATAAACATGATTGCAATGTATCCAGTTTGCATGACATACTCAAGGATAAAGGTTTGCAAACATAATGGGAGGGATAAGAATGTCGAACAAATGAGGGACAAGGCAACAAGAAGATACTGCATTGGCAGCGCAAAGTAGAATTCTCAATGTGAAATGGTGACAACTGAATCAAAAGGAAAGTTCCCAAGTGTTTGCACCACAAAATATCTATTTTCACTAATAAGTTCACTTTGATTAAATGTCATTAAATGACATTTACTTTTTATTATTTCTGAAGAGATAATTGAAGATTCAAGAAGTGAAAAATGTGTCCTATCGATAAATGATAAGTGTGGTTGGTTACTTATTAGTGGGTGATTATTTTCTAAGTGGATAGTTTATCTCTAAGTGGATAGTTTGTCTTGTAATGGTAGTTATTTTCTACAAACCATGATTGAGAAGATGTTGGAGGGAGCAATCGATCGTGGGGTTTGAGAAGTTACTTCTAATAAAGATAAGGAGTGACAGTTACCAAGGGAAGATGATTACAAATATCCCCAAGCATAAAGGCAGATGGAAGGCAACAGAAAAGGGGTCCTCAAACTCTCAACAAAACTAGACTAGGAAGAATAGCTTGTTTAAAAAAACCTTTAGGCAGTTTATTAGATGATCTGTGTAGTAACGATAGAAAATTCAGTGTGCTGTAGAAATTGTGTTCGTTACACTACATTAGAGGCTTTTGCTGCCATCGATAGGAAGTTCAGTTTCCAGACTTGGAAACATTGCTGTGTAAACATTCGCAATCAATCGAAGTTCTCTTCGTCATTTATGGGCACGCAGTCTTTTATATCTGATTTGCATCTCTTCTTCGAAGTTCTTGCTTTCAGGGAAGTCCCCAGGCCCGAGGGGCAAAAAAGATTCCTCACTTTTAATCGATCGTGCCGTCGACACACCGATCGATAGTGAGTTTGCCCAGCAGCGCAAACATCAGGGAAAATAAGGATGAAAATAAAGTCCCTGCAACGTAGAATATAAATGTCCGCATATCTTTCTTATGATTATTAAGGAGGATTGGATGACCATTATTCTGATCAAACCCTCCGAGGAGAGTAAAAAGTGCTGCAAAACTGACAGTGTTAATGAGGGCAGAAACAACCATTACGCTTTGGTTGAAATCTTTGCATGTTTTCTCAGCTACTTCTTGAATATGTGAGTGATTTTTGACAAACAACTCTTCTGTTGTCTTACCATAGGAGTTGTGAAGATCCAGTAAATGTGTATGAGAATCCCGCTTGACATGCTGTGAAAGCCGAAAAACGAAGATGAAGGGTCGGAACATAAAATCAGAGTGCTGCCAGAAATAGGCACTTGCTTTACGTGCTTCTACATACTGCTTTTATTATCAAGAAAAAAGGAAGAAGCTTATAGGCAAGAGAAAAAGTTTATAGCTTAAACCAAGACACGTCCCATATCATCTGGCTCAAGACTCCAAGAGGAAAGTTGGGTACATGTCCCTCATTGGCTGCAAGATGCAAACCGGTGTTGCCTTCATGGTCAATATCAGCCATCAGGCTATCCTTGTGGACGATAGTTCTATTTAGCTGCTCATAAAGATCAGTACACTTGTGCTCCACTGCGACATGCATTATGTTCCTGCCTTTTTCGTCAACAGAATTAGCAGCATTGGGGTACTATTTAAGAATCTCCATTGCCACTTCACTAATGTCGTGCTTTACTGCTTGGAAAAGTGGCTTTTGCACGCTATACTCTTCAGATGATTGCCGTAAGTGACTCCAAAATGTATTGAATTCCATCAATCTTCTTGTCAGTGCCAATGCGAGTATGTGCTTTTGCTTCTCAGCATCAACATCTTTAATCCAAAGGAAGCCTTCATAATGGAGAAAAAGAAGATAACAGGAGAAAATGACAAAGAGGAAAGATGTGTTGGAAAAAGACTTGATTTAGTTCTTTAGAGTGGTTATTAGTATGGCATATTAGTGAGTTATTAAAGTGTGTTAGTGGTGCATAAGTTATAAGTACATTAGTGTTATGTGGTTAGTACAAGTAGTTGACTATCATGTTAATGAAATAGTGGGTTAGTGGTAGCTTAATTACAAGTTTAGGAGTTACCTAAAAGAACTATAAAAAGATGTAAGATTGTGCAAGTGAAAGAACAAAGAAAAGAAATATGAGATAAAAATTTAAGAATATTTTGTGTTCTTTTCAAGTTCTCTCTATGACTTTCCTCATTTATTTGTGAGTGTGAGTTTGGGTGCAACCAAGTGTGAGTTTGAGTAACATTTTGTCTCCAACAAATTAAGTGGTATCAGAGCCACAACGATCCAAGTGGACATTGCGGCGTTAGTTTATGAGAGTCACAACCATTTTCAAAATATATCCATGGTGTGAGATTGATGTTCTCAAATTATGTGAGAATGAAGAGTGTCCTTTCTTTGTATCTCCAAATCGTGTGATTCGAGGGATGTGGTCGATGAAGAACCACATGGTAGCTTGTTGAAAGAAGTTCAACAAAAGAAGGAAGAAAAGGCACTTCGAGTATTGCAGAAGGTCATCCATCCTGAGGTATGAATGTGCATTGGAGATGTAAGATCTTCAAGTGGTGTTTGACAAATGATTGAGGTCATTGCTTCCAACTGTAAACGTGACTTCTTACCCAAAGAGTATTGGGTACAAAGCTGGGAAGAAGATGAGTTCACAAATGAAGATGATAAACATCTCAAGGAAGAAACTCCAGTGGAGGATTTCTCGCTTCCAAAGTTAAGAAACAAACGAGACAAGTGATAAACAAGAGTTTAAGGCTTTTGAAACCAATGAGAACTAAGAGTTGACAAATGGAGAAGAGCCACTTGAAAATACGGAGGAGAGCCAAGACACATATGACAATGTTTAAAATGAAGAGATGGAAGATGAAAGCATTGATAAAGATGTAGAAGTTCATGATGGTCAAGCTGTGAATACCTCACATATAACTTTTAATTGTTATGCAAAAGAAGAAAATGAATTTAAATCATTTTCTCTAGATGAAGAGCCACAATTTGAAAATGAAATGGAAACTTTTCATTTGGTTAAGAAAATAAAAAATTTTACCTGAAGAATACGCCATCAAGGAGTATGATATTTTTGGCAAATTATGCCTATGATAATTATTCTGACAAGTTTTGTCATATTTGGCAAGGGAAATGATTGTGTGATAAATATAGAGTATCATTCTCAACTAGGCTTGGAGAATTCATTGAATGATACAAGTAGGGTAAACATGGAGACGTTCTTTGATCCAGAGGAGCTGCAAGATGCGTCTCAGGATAATGTTCAAAGTTCAATATGCACACAAATAACGAAATATCGTTAGGGGTGCAATAAGAAGGTGACTCAGATGAGATACACATCAAAAGAAATGGCGAAGAAGATTGTTGATGTTGATGGAATTGGAGATTAAGACCAATTATTGGCACTTGTCAAGTCCCTTAATCATGAAGAATTAATTGAAGACACAAATCAAGTTTAGAGGGGGGGGGGGGGGTGTTAGAAAATGAACTTGATTTGATTCGTTACGGTGATTATTTGCATGTCAGTGGGTTATTAAAGTGTGTTAGTGGTGCATAAGTTACAAGTACATTAGTGGTATGTCTAAAAGCACTATAAAAAGATGTAAGATTGTGCAAGTGAAAGAAGAAAGAAAAGAAGTATGAGATAAAATTTTAAAAATATTGTGTATTCTTTTCAAGTTTTCTCAATGTCCTCCTTGTATTTTTGTGAGTGTGAGTGCAATAAAGTGTGAAATTGAGTAAACACTTTATCTCCAAAAATAGATGCGGGTTGTGTTAGGGTAACAAAAAACAAATGATAAGGAATTTAAAAGGGAAAAATATTCCTTCATGCCAGGTCCTCAGATTTATCGTGCCATCAAATTTTGCTCACTAAACTGTTTTGTGTATCCGCTAGTAGCTTAAGCTTCGAGCAACATGTAACCTAGCACTTTTGAGAAGGTAACTGATTTGCTAACATCTTAGAATTTATGTGGATGAAAAAGAATGAAGACTTAAGAGGAGTTACTACACCTAGTGAAGTGCCGACAAGAAATTAAGGATCTTTCTGATGATGAGATGACTTCTCTCTTTTCATTCTGATTCTCTACATCACTGGAAACTTCTGACTCAACATATATTGCCGGTATACCTGCTCAACAACATAAGAACAAGTTAGCAGAGTATTCTTTTGGCCCGGATATACTTGTGATGGGCTATATAAACATCCAAATTAATACATTAATTAATAGACCGTACTAGTCACATGGATTTGAGAGTGGCATAACATGTGAACGATTTTCAACCATCCTTGTCATTTTGAATCAACTAGTAGAGAGAGAGCTAATCTGGACGGGGACACCTATTATCACTCGTAATTGGAGTTTAAATTTATAAATGAGATTTGCATACATTCATTAATAGTTACTCATTTGCTTCTACTCAAAGTTGCTATGTAGACTAACTGTCTAAGAATGAAAAAAAAAGAGAAACAAAAGATTCAAGGTGATACCAATGCAGGGAATTGAAATTCATGTAAGCCACTAGTTACCAAAGTGAGCTGCATCGTGATTGTTGTCTGAATCTAGGAACCCTTAAAATAACGATGGTTAAATTGAAGTGGTTACCATGGAATTTGGTGGCACTTCACCTTATATTTTTGCAACATGTTAAATGCAACACATACATGAAAATATAACTAGTTTTCCAGAAAGGGAAGTTCTACTTGCTGTTCCTTGAATGAAGTTTCTGTCCCAACAATTAGGGTCGTAAGCGATAAGACCACAAGCCATCACTATGTTCTGTACTTCTACAATTTCTCTCTGTCTATACAATTTCTATCAAATATTTTTCTTCTCTTTATTCTTCTGAAATTAAGAAGAATTTCTGGATTTGTAAAAAGGAAAAGGCAACAACTCTGATGAATGCATATAATTAAGGTGTAAACAAAGTAATTCATGTGATGTCCAAAAAGGAGAAAATGTAATTTATGCCAAAATGCAGACTAATTACCTGATGCTTCATGGGATATAAGATTCACAGCTTGAACATTATATTTTAAAGCAAAAACGGAGAAATGGTTGAGTCATTGAGAACAATGATATAGCAGTTACAGCAACAATATACACGTTTAGCTCATACAATCTGAAACTAAAAATAAAGCACTTACAGACGTAGACTATAACTTCAAGAATATCCAATGGAAGGAAGGGTCTCGTCCCTAGATTCCTTAACACGTATGAGGACCCGCTCCTGAATGAAGATGGAGTTTTGGCCAACAGATGCAAAGCAGCACACCATTTTCGTTGTGCTTGTGTGCAAGATCAGGGTAGGATTCCGTTGTAGTAAGAGCCAAATCTGGAGCAGCAAAAAATTCAATGACTCTTCTAATAACTGATGATATGCACATCTAAGGGGCGCGCTAGACAATAAGGATCTTAGGAGTCTTCTGTTGCAAATGTTATTGGTTCATAGGTTTTCTGTATAATTACATATTTGTAGGCAATACATTAGAAATTGAAGTTTCAAAGCTCCAAATTGGTTGATACAATGCGGTAACTTCGTATATGATTCTGCTTTGATGCACCACAGGTGACATGGGAATCGTTTTATGGGAGATATACACAAGGTTTCCTTGCCACATCGCTTATGTCATCATCTTCTGAGCCGCTACAAAATTCAGGATGAACTGGAAAATCAACCATGTCAATACACTCACTCATTTTTCTAGTAATACAGTGCATCAATTATGGGGGCTGATTCCATGTACAATGGACGTGATTGTACTCTACCTACGTGAGCTACATGAATGATGTACTACATGAATCTTTAGTTTGGTGACCTATTTTAGCAGCTCTTCCTGAGCATAGGCTGCCTCTTTCATCTATTGGTTTGAATTGTTTCGAAAGTATGATACTTGTATTCACAAGTATCATACTTTTCACACTAAACATGATTGTGTGGACCGTAAACTTATGCTTGTGAGTTTTCGTATACTGTTTCTTATATGAGGCAGTGGGGAGTGGATACGATAAAGTGGATGCTGGAAAAACTTCCAGTAATATCTACCCAGCACAAGGGCATGAAGCACAGTGCAACCATCATGCCTACTCATCATGCAGTCGCTGTTGAAGTTTTCCAGAAGTGTGAAAACCTCCCTCTTCCCATATGCAGCAGCAATGTAGAGAGGTGTCTCTCCCAAGTTATTGCTCAAGGAAACTAGGTCTCTTTCACTCCTCAACATGATCTCCGCGACGTCCTTTTGACCAAACCTTGCAGCTTCGTGTAGTGCAGTATTGCCCTTGTCGTTCTGTTTCTTGAGCTGATCACCGTTCGCAAGGCCATGTCGGATAAGTTTTGTGAAGGCATCCACATTGCTATAGATAGCCAGAAAATGGAGGACCGTGTTGCCTCTTTCATCTATTGGTTCTGCACCTTGCTCTCTCCAAAAGTTGCAGAACTCAATTGACTCAAGCGTATTGTTTGGTGCAAAATTGTAAGCCTCAGTCCTAGAGGTTGCCATGTTAAAGACTAGTTAGACAAGCATACCACATAGTTTCTGAGGGAGAAGGCTATAAAGCTTGATTAACGCCCAACACAAGAAAATAATTAACAGAAGAAGCACTGGAGAAGGGAATTTGGACACACCTGTTTCACAAAGAGACTATTCCAAGATTCTGTTAGGACACTTAGCTCAAGACCTTAGCATATACGGGTTTACTTAGAATGAATAAACAGTCCGTGCTAGCAAGGAAAAGAAGAAAATTCATATGAGTATTTTAAAGAAAGAATCCACAGGCAGAATATCAAAGAAGTTCACTGCCAATGCAGGGACAAGGGTTTCGTGAAATCGCTTTTTTCAGACCCCACCTTTCACCTATATTATACCTTATTACGTTTAGCAAGTTTCCATCACGTTTAGCAAGTTTCCATTCCATCCTTGTATTCGAGGATTGTAAGTTTTCTCCAAATAGTGTAGTGGGAATCATTCCCTAACACTTTGTGTTCCGCTGCGTATTTGCTTTTAACTTCACCCAGCTCTACAGTTAGATGTTGGGGCAACTATAACAAAAAAAGGTCTTTGGCGACTGATTTTTCCCTCGCTAAAGATCCCAAATCCGTCGCAAAAGACGTTCACTGACGGAATTTCCATCGATAAAAGTCCGTTAGTAAAAACTTTGTCGCTAAAAGATTAGTTACGGATTTTGGTGATCAATCGATAAAAAAATTACTTTTTTTTTGTGAAATTAAATACGTTTACCGATGAAATATTCCGACAAATTAAATACCTTTACTGAGGAAATATTTCGACGGTAAAAGTATATTCTTAATTTTCCTATTAGACGCCTTAAAGTTTTCATTATCGAATCTGGGCCATCGGCGTGGATAGGTGTGATGAACTAGTTGCAGTGTTTCGGGTTAGATTCAACTGTTGGTAGCTGGGTGGTTATGGTTGCACTGATTCGAGTCAAACCCGACCGATCCGCAGCTGGGTGGTTATGGTTGCACCAGTTGGGTGGTCGAATGGTGTCGGTTCGGACTGACCCGTCCGTTGGGAGCTAGGTGGTTAATGGTCCAAAATCTAGACCGTTAATCTTAACAGTTTCTGATTCAACGGGTGCATCATGAGAGGGTGTGACCCTTGATGAGCAGCGATCAATGCTCTATAATTAGAGCAGAAAAATCAGATATATATTTACATCATTATCATTATGTGTTTTTGCTCTTCATTTCTTTCTTTCTATAGATTTTCTATGAGAAATTTTTTTTGCAGAAATCGTTATTGTATATATTAGTCAGAATCCATAAACTTATTTGTGGGGTTCATCATTTGTGCAAATGATGTTCACTATTGCACACGGTATTTGCATACAACTCACTGAACACCATTTCTAGTGAGGCAAATATAGGCTTAAAAAAATTGTTACAAGTGCCTTGAAGCCATATACATATATATATATATATATATATATATATATATATATATATATATATATATATATATATATATATATATATATATATATATATATATATATATATAATGCTAAAACCTTTGCTTAAAATTGCGACACATATGATTTTTAAAACTCTATTTTTGCGACAAGTAGGACTTTTTAAGAACCTTTTCCTTCTACCACGTAAGCTTCAACTTTGCATGTGATAATCCCCTAACTTAAGTGGTCTCTTTATATTTAGAGTCCAACTCTTTTGAATCAGATATATGAAATTCAAGAGTCCTATTTGTTTTAGTATTCTTTTCCTGTTCTACTCAATTTAACTCTTCACTATATTTTTTTATTAAAAAAATCGTAGGTATAATTTATGTAATATTTTTAAATTTTATAAAACTAAGAAACTACTATACACCTTCTAAAACTCTACCTAATTAATATACTTATACATTAGGCCTTAATTTTGATTATTAAAACCTCAAAAGTATTTTAAAATAACAATATAAAATCTCAAAAATATAAGATACAAAAATCATACCCTACTTACTAATTCTTTAGTTTGATCATTGGCCTGACATTTGTAAATCTTATAAAATTAAAAAATTAAATCTACTTCTTTTAAAGCTTTACATAATCCAAAAAGGCTTCAATTTGGACTACCAACCTCTTAAAAACACTTAAAACAAATGAAATAAAATCTCGCAAATGTAAAAACAAAAATCATGTATGAAATTAATGATTAATCTCTACAAATTAAAAGGTAAGCTTTTCTTAGCGTATATTTTCCTTTTTACCTCTTTCAGTTATGCAAAATATCATCCTATTTGTTTTACTATTTTTTTTCTTTTTAAAGAAATCTTATGTCTCCATAAGCTTTGTTGTAACTTCGTCTTTTGCACCAATCTTCTTAAAATCTAACATGTTACGCTCAATATGGACAAAATATTCAGAACCAATTATATTGGAGCTCTAAGACAAATTAAAATTGATTAAAGAATAATTTGTGATAAGATGAGAATAAATTTGTAAAATAAAAGATACGAAAAGATAAATTAGTTATAAGAATCATTTTCCCTTCATAGACAACTACCAAAAGGGAGAAGCCTGTGTGGTCCCAGGGTGGTAATGGTATAACCGAAATATCAGTGCTAGATGTGAGAGTGTGAGGGTGGTAATATATACAATTATGCGAGTGATCATCGACGCTAATTACTAAAAAGGGAGAAGCCTGGGTGGCCCCACGGTGGTAATGGTATAACCAAAATGTCGATGCTAGATGTGAGAGTACGAGGGTGATAATATATGCAATTATGCGAGTGATCAGCCATGCTAATTACGAAAAAGGGAGAAGCCTGGGTGGCCCCAAGGTAGTAATGGTATAACCGAAATGTCAGTGCTAGATGTGAGAGTGTGAGAGTAGTGACATATGCAATTATGCGAGTGATCAGCCGCGCTAATTACGATAGTGATAATTGCTGTGGTAGAATTGGAGTGTTGGTAGTGAGATTTGGATTATGTAGTGACAACATGTGGTTGTAGCGGTTTTGGCGTGTAGTATTCCGATGCTTGTGGTAGTGATAGTCATAATTAAATGAAGGTAGTACGTGCAAGAGGTGATAGTTGTTATTAGAGTTGTTGTAAGGTGTTTTGAGGTAATATTAATTTATATTACAGTATTGATTGATAAGCTGTGATCTAAATATGGATTGAACAAGTGATGAACCTAAAAAAAGCTGATGATAGAAACATGAAAGTGCGCTGATGACAAAAGTTATGGCTATGGTGAAGATAACTGCATTTGTAGTGGCAATGATAGCACTAAAGTATTTGGAGGTACTGTTATTGTAGTATTCGTGGACGGGTTATACCGAGAATCTTAAGTGGACAAGCGATGGACTTAAATAAAAACATAATGATTTTAGGTTAGTTCTACCAGTAATTTGAAGGTACATAAACTAGATCCAGGCCAGAAGTAGTAAATTTTTTTTCCCTAAAATAACTTTTATCTTCCGATTTTGATTTTGATCCCACATTTTGATTCCTTAAAGTTTCATTAATTAGGCAAGACGATGTTTTTATAGTTAACCACTTTCTAGCCCCGGGCTATACTAATCTAATATTCCAATGGTATTTTCATTTAAGTTATGTTAGCAAAACTTTAATAAGTTATGTATAGATATAAACACTTTCAATGCTATTTTTCCTTTTCATTATGCACAGGACAAAAAACACACACAGAGTTTCTCACAAAAAAAGAAGGTGAATGAATTTGAGATTTATACTTATAGGAAGATTGATGTTGATATACACCACCAGTAAATAAGTCATAACACTCTTTAATAGATTAAACTCACAAAAAATTGAAAGTGATGGTACAAATAACTGACTTTTCTTTTTAATCATATTGGTTCCAGATATATCATTAATACATGCTAGCGATTATATCTACAATGCTCCAAATATTAAACTAAAAAGTTTAAATTCAGTTAAGTAGTAATACAAAATTGTCACCGCATATCGTCGCGAAACGTTAATGAAAAGGCATTCTAAGTCTATAAGACGGTTTTCTTTTAATTATAATATTCACATCTTATATGTGAGTAAAAAATAATCCTATTAAATTATGCATTGTACATTTGTTGTTTAGTTATGCTTTTATAATACTAATTTTTTTAAAGTTCTATTCAAAGGCAATCTTCTATATAGTAAATTTCTTGTTGGTAATTCAAACAATAATAGCTATAAACAATCTATAAACACATTTTTAAAAATATTTTAAAAAATTTAGGAAAATTAACAGTTGTAAAGTATCTATAAAAATAAATATTTGAGAAATTAGAGAATGCCTCGTGCGTTGCACGAGTCCCTTAGTTAGTATATATAAAAGCTGAAGCCTTCACTTAAAATTGCGGCACATAAGATTTTAGAAACTCTATAATTACGCCACATTAGATTTCTAAAACTCATTATTGCTTGCCACATAGGATTGAACTTTCATTCATAGAGTCTCCTTTGCAAACAAAACTCTTTCATGCACACATTAGCGACCAAACTCTGTGAAACCAGAAAAAGCAAAACACCTGTCTGTTGAGCTGCCTGCCTAGACTTCTACCCAACAAAGGAAGCCTCCTTCAATACGTCAATCTCTAGCTCTAGCCCTATGCCGTGGAGCTGCAACTTCAGCCCCACACCATCGTACATTAATCAACCAGTTTTTGTTGCCATTGATGCCAGTAGAGCGAACTTCCAGCTTTACAAGAGCGGTGTCTTTTCGGACGACTGTGGGACATTCTTAGACCATGGTGTTACAGCAATCGGATATGGCACAAGTGATGAGGGCAAGAAATACTCGTTAGTTTAGAATTCATGAGGCAATAGCTGGGCCCATGATGGAGACATACAAATGGCAAGAGATGGTGCTGCCAAGGAAGGTGAATGCGACATTGCCATGATGGCTACTAATCCACTTCCATTGTTGTCAATCCTTTCTTCCTCCACCGCTCACTTGCCGTCTATATACCAGGTAACCCATAACCCCTCCCTTTAAGCAAAAAATACAGTTGCATGGATGAATTGATGTTATCGTTTGTACATGAGAATTGGAAGTGCATGCATGAATAGATTGCTTTACCAAATGGATTGCTCAAAGCAATCTATACCAGATTTTGGTTTGAAGCAATTTTCTTTGAATTTGTAATTTTCTAATTTTCTTTGAATTTGTGATTTTCTAACGCTATGCTTTAAAACTGACGGTAGCTTGGTGAGTTAGTCGTTTAAACGAGAGGGTTAGTTGCTTCCACAAACCTGTACAAACAAACCATTTCCTGAAATATGGAATACATTCTCAAGTGAAATATGGCATACATTCTCAAGGTGAAGTGATATCTGTAGTTTGTAGTGTCATTTAGTTGGGCATTTATACATCGAAACCTTTTAGCGTGGCATCTCTTACCATCCTTAATAGGTCTAGGCTTGGGTATCCTTACTTTGTGTGTTGTTTCTGTTTGTTTAACCTAATTTTGGAGAATCCTTAGAACTTTGTTCAAAAAATTGACTGAGGCTGTCAGTTCCGTTACCTTCAGTTTTTTATTAGTGTTTGGATAAATACTACTTGGCTTGGGCTTCATAATGTTAAAGACCGGTGGCTGTGAATTCGGTAAAACCATTCAGGCAAGAAAAATGACAATTTAAATAAGAGGTGTTTTGGGGCTGCAAGCTTAACTTGGCTGATAATGGTTTAGTGCGGAATGGTCTCAATTGTGACATGGGTGTGAGGCCTGCCTTTTTTTAGTTGTTTAGATTAGTTTAGTTGTCTAGCTATGTGCTAAACTTGTGACAGATCTATAAGTTTGTCATCTACTTAGAAGAAAATGCAGATTGGGGGCCTGCTTAGATTTCATTCTAAAGACAGAAACACTGGGGAATAAAAATCTCCTTCCTAAATTTCGTAAAGCTCAACAACCTCTAGCTTAAAGGGACTGCTTTTCCTCTTCTTAAAATTGAACTATTAACTATAATGCCACATGAGATTTTAAAAGCTCTATAATTACGCTACGTCAAATTTCTGGAACTCATTATATTCTTTATTGTAGATGTCTATATTATCATAAGCAACGATTAATTAGTGAAGTTTGCCTGTAGGTCTGACCTCTTTATGCCACTTCAAGCGACAACAAAAGAAAGGATCACTAGGTTACAAAAGAACATGTTATTTTGCATAGATTATGATCACAGTTGACATATATAGCTGATCAAGTATTTTAGGTACCTCTATCATATGATTATTCTTAATTAACTTCATGACGCTTAAAGTTTTACCACAACAGACCAGGCCTAACCCCTTCTTCTTTCACTAATTAAGTTTCTTTGATTATAACAATATAACTGAAGTAATTAGGCAGTAGCTTGAAAGGTTGTTTTGGAATTCCACATATGTACTAGAGTGAGTTAGTACATGTCTTGGATGTCACTTTGGAGCTATTGTGCTAAAATAAATGGAGAAGTTACATATGACAACCTATTTTGGTTGAATTAAATTTAAGGAGGAGCACTCTCAAACCATATATGATTGGCAGCGTCTATTTTCACAGCCTATATGTCGTTCCACACCCTTTTTATTGCTAATTTTTTTTAATAACAAAACATATATCTTCTAATGAGAAATGAGGGTGTCACAATACTCAATACAGAGTGAAAATAGTCATTTCTTAAATATTTCACATGTACGTCTATTAATTTACTATTGAAAAGATACAGACACCTTTTCTGACATAGTTATGGATAAGTGAACTTAGCAAAAACATTGTCAAGATATACCTCACCTTTCGTATATAGATACATATAGTGAGGTAAATGTAATCTGTAAAGTTATTAAGAAATTTTACTACATTAAGGTTTTTACTGGAAGTAGCATCTCTTGCCAACAATTTCTAAGCCAAGACCTAAATGGAGAGAACAATTTGGTTGGGTTACTTTGTCGAGAGACACAATCAAGGACGACAATGCTTTACGGTGGCCAACGATTGGGGTTTGAAAGGTCAAGTTTGATGCAGTAATGCGCAGAAAGGTTGTTGTAATGGTTTGGTGGTCTAAGTTTTTTGGTATGGACAACCATTTTCTTGGAGGGATTAAGCTGATGATTGAATGTCGCAATGGTTGATGAAGTGATAATGCTTGGACTGGCTGGTGATTGGAGGCTAATTAATAGTGATGGTGGCTGTGAAGGTGCAGATTGGCAATAACAGTAGTGTTAGATGGTCATCATAGAAGAACAGCGTGTCAAAAATACTAAATAACCAATAAGAGAGGGCAGAATGATGACAATTTCTTTTCTCTGTTACTTTCACTTGAGAGGAAAAGAGACAAATGCAAGAGGTGTAGATGAAAATAATGGCAACTATGAAGGTACAAATGTGACAATGGTGGTGGTTGTGGGAAATGCCATTGTTGGAGGTGAAAACTATAGTGATAAATTAACTAAAAAATGATGTAGCCTTAACTTAATTTTGTATTTTATTGATTTATGTGAAGGTACATGTCAGCTTTGGAGTTTGCAAAAGATGTTACTAAATTACTCTAAAATTGAAAGGAAAAATAGACGAGGGAAAAATATAGGAACATGAAGGCTTATTGTGGTCATGATATGATTGCGTTGGTGGCTGAAAATTGATTTCTAGAATGATAAGACTCATGGTGGTGATGTTTTTGGTTATGGATTTCTAGAGTTTGAGTTAGTATACGAATCAATTTCCATAAGTCAAGGATTGAGGTTGTGAAGACTCAAAAGGTGATGGTGGCTATTGGTTTCAGAAGAGCTAGAGCGTGGTGGTTAAGGATTCATGGAGATGGTAATTTTTGTCTAAAGGGATCAAATGGATGATTAAAGGTGGTGGTAGTGGTTGATGGTATGACTGGTATGGCTGGATTTTCAGAAGACGGTCTGGTGGTTAAGGATTCATGGTGATGGTAAATGGTATCCAGAGGGATTAAATGGATGATTAAAGGTAGTGGTGTGCTTGATGGCATCGCAAAGCTTGAAATTGATGGGGATTGAAGGTCAAAAAGTGTAAGAAATGGCTATGGTGGACTGGGTTTTTCAGATAAAAATTGTTCGTAAGCGAATGGACCGATGTTTTGAAGATTATGTAGTGAACAATTTCTTTGAAGATGAAACTGCAATAAGCAATGCTAAATCAGCTGAATATGGAGAGGTATGCAAATTTTAGCAAAAGTGATTTATACCTTTTTTCAAGAACAAATAAGCAAACAAGCAGATATTAAAGATGTAGTTGATGAATTACATGATGGTGATGCAAATGTACTCAACACCAAAACTCCATGAAAAAATAAAAGGAAGAAAAGAGCTCCGAAGGTAACCTATGGCACCAACAAAAAGAGATGCCTTCGAAAGAAGCATGCATATGTTCACAAAATATGCGATGAATTACAAGATGAAGACAAAAATGTTACACTAACCACACTCAGTGCCAAAAGTGAAAGGAATAATAGAGTTAGAAAAATATTCTATGATGATTAGCAGTATCGATTCCTGAATTAGTCTAGAACCAAAATTTGGTGTTAAATGTGTTTTAATATGATTCTCTTATATTAGGTAGTGGACTAATTTATTCAAAACATTTACACACTGAGTACCGTCAACTATAAAGTTTAAGATGTTTAAATGAATTAGCTTCTGTTAAAAGTCACTATCTTTCTTTCTCTGTTAAATTTTGAACGGATATGATTGACACTTAAATTAAATTGCATCACGTTCCGTGCATTTGCACAGGCACATTAGCTAGTTCTTTTCAATCACGAAGCGTAATTTATTTCCCCCAAAATAAGATACTATACTTACGAGGCATCATACATACATAATATGTGCTGCAAAAACTCAAGACGGATCTTTTGTTACCTACATAGTGGGAACAACGCAAAGTGTCCCAGTGATACTTAACAGCAAACATGCTTGAGCGTGTAGTTGACTAGCAATTTTTGAAGATGGTCTTTAATTCTTTCTATTACTGCTAAAATCTTGATCGGGAATCACAGCTGGGGAATGGATTAGCAAAACAAAACACGGAATGACTGCTGGGTGGGGTTCTGGCGGAAGAATCTCTGATGCTAAAGTTAGAGCGCAACTTCAGGGGTAGAACTCTAAATAGCCATAATGCACTGGGTGCGTGTGTGTTAACTTGTTTGGCTACCTGGGTAGTCCCCTTTACATAGGCATAGACTGAAGAGTCCTGGTTGGCTTGCACCTCTTAAAAAATGGGCCTTGGACCCAATCAATTGGGGTTGTGTTAGAATCCTTAGGGATCAACGTCACAATCCACTCCTAATAACATCAATATCTTCTTAGGATTCCGATCCTATCAACATGGTAACCCCTAAATCTAGGATTGATCGGGTTGAGTCAATCCTGCCACGTGTCATCATCCGAGTGGGTGAATATTTGTAGCTGACCCCCACTTTCTTAGCAAAAAAGCTTGGCCAAGAAAGTGTATTCCGGGTGTCTTGAGGCACGCATCAAAATTATACGGAGTTTTTCTCCCTTTTTTAAGCACAAATAATATTTTCTTTAATATTCTTTCTAACCAAATAGTGCCAAAGACCAAAATAACCAGTTTTTGTCTCGTAAATAGCATTCTGAAATTTTTTTGAAAATTTTCTGGAATGTTTCCAAATTTTTTTTTCATGAATTTTCTGCTCGGACCAAGGCTTGCTCGGGAAGCGGGCTTGGACCTGCTGTCTGGAAAGCTTGCTCGGATCTGCTGCTCAGGAGGTGGGCTCGGACCAGCTGTTCGCGAAACGGGCTCGGACTTGCTGCTCGGGAAGCCTGTGCGGGCCTTCTGCGCGGACGGCCTACTTAGATGATGTCCCTCATTATAATACCATTGGAATTATGTTCGTTGTTCTTTGTGACGTGGAAATGATCCTCTTAACGACCATGTTTGTATATATGTTTTATTGTAGATGCAAAACCAATAGTAACTTTTTCTTTGATGCATGGCAAACAAATGTTTACGTCACCCTTTAATCTTCATGTCAAATTAAATATACTAGATTAACATGGTTTTAGTTATTGATATATATTACACGATTTCTATATATATGGGAATCGACATATTAATAATTACATTATCATTTTAACATATTTTGCTAAATTTGTGGAGTTATACTTTGATGTGGGTACTTCTAACATGAGAATACTGTTTTCTTCGGTTAGATATTGTTATTTCAGGCCACGATTATTTAGATATAATTTACTCACATGCAACGGGCGGGTTCATAGCCAGTATAGTTAGGTGCCACAAGAGGCACCGGGTTATGTCATGCAACTTCTTTATTTGGACTTCACCTGTCACCTGGCACAAGGGTTCCTGATATATGATTCACCATGTTACCGAAAGCCCACATGAGTTGGAATGACGCAGAAAATGCCAGTGGAGAGTTGAACCAAGAATTTTAAGCCTACTGGCACTCAACTCTCGAAGCAGTGTTGTGTAGTCTCTGCAAGGTGGACCTGTGCGCGCCAAGAGTCGTTGCATATCACGCTGGCAAGGAATCTGTATAACCAGAAATTCGACCAAATCTCATGGTACACTTGGAAAAGTTTGACTATCTTATTCCCTTGAAAGTTGAAGCAACGTGTTCCGAGGAACGAAAAATGAAGCTCATAAGTAAAACATGAATAATTAGTTTGGTTCGGGCATTCATCAAACGCGTTTGCATGCATCCAGGTCGATATAAAATCAATTCAAAAATTTCAAGGAGCTAAATAAGCAAAGACAAAGTGGAAAAGATATATTGGACGCACAAACTTTGCAGAGTCTACATTTCGTGGTGTTTAGAAGCAAGTACAAATAGCCACAACTGAATCGTGTATCTGGCGGCAATGAGTAGGGCATCCGCGTAGATGCAAACCATCGTCATAATGCACATAAACAGTGTTGCAATGTATCCGGTTTGCACGACATCCTCAAGGATAAAGCTTTGCGAACATAGTGTGATGGAGAAGAATGTCGAACAGAAGAGGGCAAAGGCGACAACATGATACTGCGTAGGCAGTGCAAAGTAAAAGTTCTCAATGTGGAATGGTGACAACTGAATCAAAAGTAGAGTTCCCAAGGAAAGTAAAGATGAAAACAGAGTCCCTCCAGCATACAATATAAATGTCTGCAGATCTAATTGCTTATGATTATCAAGGAGGATTGGATGTCCATTATTCTGATCAAACCCTCCGTGGACAGTAAAAAGTGCTACAAAACTGACAGTGCCAATGAGGGTGAAAACAACCATTAGGCCTTGGTTGACATCTTTAGATGTTTTCTCAGCTACTTTCCAAAGATGCGAGTGATTTTCTAACAGTTCTGCTATCTTACCACAGAAGTTGTGAAGATTCAATAAATGTGCATGAGAATCCCGAACGAAGGTGAAGGATCTGAATATAAAAGCATAGTGCTGCCAGAAATGTACACTCCCTTTACGTGCTACTAGATAATGCTATTACGAACAGGAGAAAGGAAAAAGCTTATGGGCAAGAGCAAAATTTGGTACCTCTAAACAAAACACGTCCCATGTCATCTGGTTCAAGACTCCAAGAGGAAAGTTGGGTAAATGTCCCTCATTGGCTGCAAGACAGAAAATGGTGTTGCCTTCATGGTCAATATCAGCCATCAGACTATCCTTGCTGACGATAGTTCTTTTCAAGTGCTCATAAAGATCACTACACTTGTGCTCCACTGCGATATGCATAATATTCCTGCCTTTTTCGTCAACAGAATTAGCAGCATTACGGTATCTCCGATGCCACTTCACTAAAAGATTCGCACATTATTTTCCATGGCAAATGGAAAAATGGTTGAGTCATTGAGAACAATGATATGGCATGAGTTACAGCAACAATCACACATGTTTAGCTCATTTAATCTGAAACTAAGAATATAGCACTTACAGACGTAGACTATAACTTCATGAATATGCAAGGGAAGGAAGGGTATCGTCCCTAGATTCCTTATTGCGTATGAGGACTAGCTCCTGAATGAAGATGTTGTTTTGGCCAACAGATGCAATGGAGTCACACCATTTTGAAGGAGTCTTGTGTTGCAATTCGGTAACTTCTTATATGATTCTGCTTTGATACACCATTAGTGGAACAAAACTCTCGACTCAGGTGACATGAGAATTGTTTTATGTGAAATATGTGCACAAGGTTTTTCTTGCCACATCGCTTATTTCGTCATCTTCTGAGCCGCAACCAAATTCAGGATGAACCGGAAAATCAATCATTTCAATGCACTGACTTATTTTTCTGGTAATATAGTACAAGCACTAACGGGGGCTGATTCCACGTACAGTGGATGTGATTGTTCTCTACCTATGTGAGCTACGTTGTATGATGTACAGCACGAATCTTTTGTGACCTATTTTAGCAGCTCTTTCTGGAGCATAGGCTGCCCCTTTAATGGTCTGGTGATCATAAGATTGTAAGTTCGAATTGTTTTGAAAATCTGGGCTCAGTATGGATGGGTGTGATGAACCGGTTTCAAGGGTTCGGGTCAGATCCGACTGTTGCCTGCTGGGTGGCTATGATTGCACTAGCTCGGGTTAGACCCGACTGTTGAGCAGCTGGGTGGTTATGGTTGCACCTGTTGGGCAACGGGGTGGGGTCGGTTTGGGCTAAACCGCCCGTTGGGAGCTAGGTGGTTAACGGTCCAAAATCTGGATTGTTTGCCCTTCTGCTTTTTCATTTCTTTCTTTCTGCAGTTTTTCTACTAAAATGAATTTTTGCAAGATTCGTTATAATAGTTATATTATCCAAAATTCATTACATATATCTGTGGGGTGTTCATCATTTGTGCAAATGCCGTTCACTACTATGTTTTGTTGTATCTTAAAGGATATTTGTCTGTAACTCACTACACACCATTTCTAATGGCAACAAATATAAAATTATGGAAAGCCTTAAAACATGGCTCGAAGTCATTATCTTTTCGGTCACGAAGCCTAATTTATTTTTCCCGAAATAAGATACTAAGCTTACGAGGTATGGTACATACATGATATGTGCTGCCAAAAACTCGAGACAGTCACTCACGCAGTGGTGCCAAAAAACTCGAGACAGTTACCAACATAGTGGGAACAACGCAAAGTGTGCCAGTGATACTTAAACAGCAAATTATGCTTGAGCGTGTAGTTGACTAGCAAATTTAGAGGATATGATGGTCCTTATTTCTTTCCTGGGCAAGTTTTTCTTATAATCAGCAGAATCACTTGAATATGATGGAGACTTTCAAAGCAAGAAATATCTATCTACGAGCTCCTTTGGCTTTTCTAGTGCACGGATGAATCATCTATAAGAAAATGTCAAGAGTCTCAACACTTCAGCACAGATGAAAACTTGATCAAATGCCACAGAAGAAACCTAGTCGCAAAGCAGCAAATACGTAAAACACCAGTTGATCAGATATTGATTATATGAAAATAACAAGATAACCCTTCTTATTTCCTGCTTAATCAAGAATCCTCCCCTTTAACACACTAAGAGTTTGCTTTCACGAAAAGATTTTATCGACCCCTTAGTACTGAGGGGATATTGGGGGATTCCAAAGAGGTCGAAGACTAAGGGCTTTGACTGGCTACTTGTTGAGGACCTTTGTGGTGAAATTTCTATCTTGATCTAGTATATAGATGCAAGATAGAAGTTAAACTAACACTGCATCCTACTAGAAGGAAGGCAGTCAAACGTTGCCATTGATTATTATTGCATTAAAATCACAATCAGTCTTCTTACAACATAAAATGGCCAGATGTAACAAATAGTACTAGCTTAAAACAAGTAGCATCGATCAGACTTTGCAGAGTCTACATTTCCTGGCGTCTATAGCTCAGCGAAAACATCAGCAACTCAATTATATGTTTGGCTAAAAGGTAGGTAGCCTCCGCAAAAGTGCCGGCTATCAACATAGTGCAAAGAAGCCATCCTGCCATAGACGAGTTTAGGCTGCTTTGCAGAAAGTGCTCAAGAATAAAGGTCTGCAAACATGTCGCAAGGGTGAAGATTGTAGCATAAAACAGGGCAGAGGCTTGAAGAAGATGCAATGCTGGCAGAACAAACAAAAAGCTTTCGAGATGAAATGGTGACCGCTGGATTGATAGAAGGCATCCCAAGGAAATCAAAGAAGAAAATAGAATTCCTCCAACATAAGTTGTGAATAACAGTAGATCTTGCTTATCCCTTTTAAGGAAGAGTGGATGGCCATCATTCTGATCAAAGCCTCCGGGGATAGAAAAGAGTGCCGCAAAACTGACAGTGACCATTAGGGTTGAAATCACCATTAGGCTTTCGTTATTTTCTTTGATTGTTTTCGCAGCTTTTTCCCTCAGCCATGAGTGACTTGTTTTGAATAATTCTTCCGCTGTCTTACCCTCTACGTTCTGAAGATGAAACAAATGTGGACTACAATCACGCTTGACACGCTGTAAAGGCAAAACACAGAGAACACATATCAGAAGATGTACTCACAGTGCTTAGGCAAACAATCGTTGCCCGACTAGTCAAAATTAAGTATTCACGAGAAAAAGAAAAAGGAAGCAAAATTAAATAATCACAAATTAAAAAAAAAAAGAAAAAAAAGCAGAGAGATACAGATACCAGAAAAGGAAATAAATAAATAAAGGTATTACATGTATGCTTAACTGAAAAGTTCACTTTTTGATAGAAATCATTCTAAGCAACTTTGTTACGCTTTTCATGGTGATCCTTAAAGCTAAACTTCCACTATTCTCTCTTGGGTATTGCGTTATAAGAACCCCTGCCAAACACGAAGCTGTAAATTTTGGCATTTGTGGAGGAAAGATGGTTGCATGATAATAGCACTGCAAGATACTTGGCAGTTCTATATGTACTAGCTCAGAATCCCGTGCCAAGCACGGGACGGTTTATTAACAATAATTTATTTTAGTAGTTTTAAAAGGCATAATAAAATATATTGTAAAATCTTATTATTTTATGGTTATTTTATAAAAGATAGTTACTTTAATTTTTAACTTGAACTATGATGAAATATCAATAAGCAATGTCCTTGTGCGTATTTGTTAATTCTGATTTGGTAACTTTATAGATAAATAAAAATTAAAAGTTCATTTAGTAAACAAAAAAAAAGTATTGATAAAAATATGCAGACAACATATTGAGATCAATTTACTATTGCACAAGACATTTTTATTATTTTCTAAACATCTTTTAAAAATAAATTGTACCTTGAATGAGTTGCCCATAACGTTATTTACATATTAGTTTAATTTTGATTAAGAAAATTTTGGTCCATATATTTGTTTATAGCATGTTATTTATAAAAATTAATCAACACGACTAATTAAGTAAGGATGATGTGTCATTTTCAGAAGCGAATGTAATCTACCAACAAAATATACTGAGAATATAGTAGTCAGTGCTTAACCAACATGATTACATAGATAGCTCAAAACCTCGTAGTAAGGAAATTATTGAACAAAATTCAATCAAGATTTCATAAAGTATTCAATAAGCGTGCTTACTAAGTAAGATTTATCTTCAGATATAATAAGATTTTGAATATAAGTTTTAATCTACATTCATCACAACATAACTAATATCTTTTTAGGTTTTATATGCAATTATATTCAAAAGTATAAAAGTTAACATAAAATCATAAACAGTATATTGCTGATGCAAAATTTAGAATGCTTAAGGGTTTAATTACTCACAATAAAAATATCGTAGAAACAAATTGGTTCAAAACTTTTCTAACATAAAATTAGTTAAATTTAAGAAATGCTCACGTAATTAAGGTTTTAAATTTATGCTATTTCTTTAATATATCTTATATAAAATATGTATATTATGGTATTTCTGCATTTAACCATTGCGACTAAATAAGATATTGCAAAACCTTAGAATAAGGAAGTTATTGACCAAAACTTTTAACCAACATATTTAGTTACATTCGTATTTGAATTTACAGGAAACTTAAATATGAATTTGAAATAGTACCTAATTGTTCTTAATAAATCTCTTAAGTATTTTTTGTTTTAAAGGTTCATATTTCATGCTAGAGAGCTTTTGATATATTCTATTTAAATAAAGTCATAATAGGCTACTATATTAGTTAGAAAATTTTAAGCGATTCGAATTGATTTTTGAATTGTATAAGGCTTATTATTTAAATGTTTACATATTTTGCCGATTTAATTAATTGCAAAATTAAGGATTCCATTCAAAATAATGTTTGGAGATCTTTAGTAACATTAATATATTTTACCTTTGTTTTTATAAACACAATGTAAAGATGTGTCATGAGCTATCACTGCATTTCTCACATCAGTTATTAGATATTATAGTTCGGGATCCTGAATCAAACTCGAGTACGTTAATAAAATATTTTAAAAAATTACAAAAAGCTCATCAATGCATACTACAATCAAGAAACAAAGAGAGATTAACATCTTATGGGAAAAAAAAATCTACTTTCGCTAAAACTATAATTATCGGTAAGAAATGTTTAATACTGTATTTGTAAAAGCTTCAAGTAATTTGTCAAGACTATTATTATTAAGTTTTTTTAGTGGTTTAACCTGCAACATTTCAAAAGCAAGTCTCTTATCTTCAAAAGCTAGGTTAAGAACTCTTTATCTTTGGAATCGTAAATGTCATACTCCATTCTTATATTTTTCATGAATGATGGTTTCAAGAAATCACCAATTTATTAAAATACGAACAAGATATCCAGTAGAATATTTTTTCGTCTCATACAATTTTAAAATTTCATTCTTGATTAGACGGTCATGCAACTGTCACATAATATTTGTATATGTGTATATATATTTGTTTTAGTTCTTCTGAAATGTAAGTTTAAATAATAATGAGTAGATTGTGTAACAGTGCCGTCGCTAGATTTTGCGTTCTTTAAGTTTTTGTTTTACATCGTCAAGCAGTATTGTAACACAATCTACTCATTGTTCTTTCAACTTATAGTTCAAATAAACTAAAGTAAACATATATGCATATGCAAGTATTATGCAAGAGTTGCATGAGAATCTAATCAATGTTTTAATAGTCAAAATCAAATATGTCTATAGCATAGTGTTTAAATATTGTACAATTGATATTAATTGTACCACGAATTCTTCAATGATAAATAGTGGTAAAGAGTTTGATTTTTTTTTCTTCTAAATTCTTATATATGGGATATAACCAGTTTGGTGGTAGTGAGGTCTTGTTAAAAAAATACTTACTTATATAATTCATTTATTAAATCTATATCACACACACGCACACATAATGATAGAACATTTAATTCAATTAGAACGTCATTTTTTTCTCTTCTAAATCTAATATGTAATTTTTATTTTTTCAATATATGAATTTTTATATTCACATTAAAGAGTAATTTTAAGAATATAATAGTCAAAATTAAGTCATAATAAGTTAGTGTATTGATTAGGCCGAGTTCTATAATGTTTAGAATTAATTTTTAAATTATAGCTTTTGAACCTCGCCCCCTAATACGTCACCTGGCCCGGAAGGCTGGTGGAACCGGTGAACCACGCGAGTTGGTATCTTTCTTTCGCTCCTTTACCTTGATCTGGGCCCCTCGAATAAGTCATTCGGAACGGGCCTCAAGCCGCTGCCATTCGAGTTCGAGTGGCTTTGGTACTGGACAGAGGATTCGTCTGATGAAGTCGCAAGGAAAGAAAGAAGCTCTACAACCCTAATTATTCTTGCGAAATTAATCAAATTTAAATCGAAAGGCACCTATCAAAATTATTTTTGATCATTTTTTTTCTAAGTCTCGTAAGTTGTTTAATCTTAGTTATAACACTAATTTTTTCTTTTAAAATGAAAGTATTATTTTCGTTTTTTATATATGATTTTTATTTTCATATTAGAGAGTAGTTTCAAAGATACAATAGTCAATATAAGTCCTAATAAGTTTGTATATTAATGATAAGATTGAGTTTTAGAATGATTATAATTAATTTTTGAATTTTAGTAACATAATTGTCAAAATGAAGTCTTAATAGATTATTTTATTGATTAGATTGCGTTTTAGAATGATTAGGGTTTAATATATTTTTTCTTCTAAATCAAAAGTATTATTTTTGTATATATATATATATATATATGAGTTTTAATATTCACATTAGAGAGTAGTTTTAAAGATACAATAGTCAATATTAAGTCTTAATAAATTAGTATAACGATAAGGTTGAGTTTTAGAATTAGTTTTTAAATTAAATTAGACTTACTAATATAGAAGTTAATTAATCTTAAAGTAAGGATATGATGATGTGTCATATAAAGAAGCGATGATGTGTCACGTAAGGAAGTTATCAATGTCTTTCTCGCTTCGCTTATTATATATTATTAGATTATAGGATCATTACGATTGATATCCAAGAACTCAATCCCCGGCACTTACCATCTATTTATCTGTCTACATCAAGTCTCTAGGGACTGTAACTCACAGCCAAGCTGCCAGGAAAAAGACGTACGGAAACACAAGGAACCAGGATCAATCAAATAGACGTAGAGACATACAAACACAAGGAACCAGGTCAATCAAATAATACTAACACTTTCAGGGACAATTCTTAATAACAGTTTAATGTCACTAAATAAAAGTCACTAAAAATATTTGACAATCATTAATTGGTACTATACGAGGGTTAGAAGGAAGATTCCTTCCATTGTTGTGTAGTAGCCAAAATTTTGTCCCTACAACCCGGGTAGCGGTCAGAATTTGTTCGCAAGTAAGGCACCCTCCACGTTTAACCCTTTATATAGGGAAGCTTTATCGATCTGTGTATTTCATTACTTGCAATTTGAAAAGGAAAATTTAGTACCAAAATGTGTGGATCTACTGCTGCTCGTTGCTATTACTATCATAAACTAAGGAAGCAGAGAGACGTGAAGCTCATAGAGGCAAGAGCAATGATTTGTACCTTGAACCAAAACACGTCCCATGCCATTTGGTGCATGACTCCAAGGGGAAAATTGGGTACATCTCTCGTGTTGGTCGCAAGATGCACAATGGTGTTCCCTTGACAATCAATATCATTAAGCATGGAATATTTGCAGATAACAGTGTTTTTCAACAGCTTATAGAGATTCGCACACTTGTGCTCCACTGCCATGTGCATTATGTTCTTTCCATTCTCGCCAAAAGAACTTGCAGCATTAGGGTATTTTTCTAGGATTTCAAGTGCCAATTCATCAATGCCGTGCTTTATTGCATGTAGGAGCGGATTCTTCACAATGCTCTCTGGAGAATCTGTTCTGGAGTGAATGTAACAGTTATCTAATTTTATCAGTCGTTTTGCCAGTTCCAAAGCAAGTATGTGCTTTTGCTTCTCAGCATCAATATGTTTAATCCCAGGCAACCCTACAAAAGGAGTGGAAAACATTATGTTGTGACACATTCGCAAGGAACAATCTCGTGGCTTCTTCTCCCACCCTAGTAATAAAATTCAACAAGAACTCTAGAAAAAATTAGGCCTTTCCTTTATGATTCTTTTGTTCCATCGAAAATTGCTGGTTTCTATTGTAATTCTATGGTCTTTTAATTTTCAGATGAAAACATTGAGCACAGTTAAAAAAGGAGGAGTTACTACACCTAGAACCTTTCTGACCCAAAAGGACCTCTTTATTTTAGATAAACGAAGTCTTTCTCCATCCGAGTCCGAGTCCTCTAAATCCTGATCAGGAACTTCCGATACGATAAAGTTCGCGGGTATACCTGCTCAACAACAAAAGGAACGGGTTACAATCAATGACAGAGCGTAGTATATAGTGTTATTTTTTAACACTCCGGATCCTTATGTGCTATAAAGAAAAAGTTCATGGACCTTCAAATACTCATGTTCTGTGCCTTGTAGCATAAACACGCATATTCTGAAACTCAGTAAGTCGTTATGATACTCACAAATGGTCCACAAGTTTGTTCTTTGGACCTTTAAGAATGGAAAAACAAAAAAAGGATTCTAAGATTTAAAGTACTTAGAAATGATCCCCGAGTTTTATGCTTAGAAATGATCCTTGGCGGGGTATAATATTCACGGTTTCAAGTTTATTTATGTTCTCGTTTGAAAATTGAACTACTGGAAAATGCTTGATTCAGTAAGGACAATAATGCAACATTTTCAAAAATGCATTCTATACGTGTCACCTACAATCTACCACTACGAGAAGAAATCACTTACAGGAGTACACTATAACTACAAGAATATGCAGTGGAATGAAGGGTCTTGTCCCTAAATTTCTTAGCACATATGACGACCCGCTTCTGAATGAAGATGGAGTTTTGGCCAAGAGATGCAAAGCAGTCGCACCATCATTCCTGCACTTGTGAGCGAGATCACGATGTGAATACAATAGCTCAATAGCCCAACCTGTAGTCATGCACATGAAAAAACGAGTACATTAATTGTTCCAATTAATGACCAAATGTTTCTATATATGCTCCCCAATAATCAGCATAATTTCACGGGGCAGTTCTTCCGTATCAAAATACTACTGCTGCATGATCGCTTCATGCATAATCAACCTCTTACGTACATATATTGTAACACTTCTACCTTGGCTTTACTTAGCTAATCTCATTATATGGTTCGAGCCAGAATCAATATTTCGGAATTGCATTGGCAATGGCATACGCAGTGCCATTGCCGATGCATACAATTTCTTAAATGGGGAGATTTGGCACCACTTTCATATCAGGACACAAAAGTAATGTTATGGTGTAATTTAAAACGGACTAAATGGCTTGTGAAAATGCTTCAAAATGGAGGGTCGCGTTAAGGGTGCTCGTCAAAAGGCTTTATTCACAGCTGGTACAGCGTATTCAGAAGAATTGTTGTATATTGGCGGTTCAAGTTGTGATCACTTGTGGACAGGGGTAGGGCTTTTATCTTAAAAGTGTTATAAGACAACCAAGGGCTTTAATACAGCGGAAGTGGATATTATTCAGTCAATAAACAAAAAAGAACTTACTATAATATTCTCCGAGCACAGCAGCATGAAGAACAGTGCAACCATCGTGCCTCTCCGTCATACAATCGCTGCCGAACTTTTTCAGAAGTTTGAAAACTTCCCTCTCCCCATGCGCAGAAGCAACGTAAAGAGGTGTTTCTCCCAACTTGTTGCGCATGGAAATCAAGTCTCTTTCCTTTATCAACATAATCTTCGCAATAGCTCTTTTGCCAAACCTTGCAGCTTCATGTAGTGCAGTATCTCCATTGTCATTCCGTTTCTTGACCTGATAACTGCTCACAAGCCCGTGTTCAAACAGTTCTTTGAAGGCATCGACATTGCCTTCGATGGCCAGTAAATGAAGGAGAGTGTGACGCCTTTCGTCTATTGGTTCTGCCCCGTGACTTCCCCAAAAGTTGCGCAAGGAGTCAAGTGCCTCTTTCGTCTTCTTTGTTGCACATTTGTAAGCACAAGTCTTCGAAATGTGAAAACTCATGATTGAGACACCGGAAAATAAACTAGTAATCAGCATATATATACACAACACAGATACGAAAGCCGACTATATGAAGGAATGCTTTAAAGCATGGATTGCATGGGCAACAGAAGAATAAAGCATAAAGCTTACAATATTGTTGCAAGTAAAGTACGAACATACTAGCAAAGGGGGAAATTACATTTCCTTCTTCATAAAAGAGCTTCTTCTACGAATCTGCCATATTAAAGGGTTGGAGACTATACCATACGTAGCTAAGAGCCTTTAGTTAGTATGAACATATAGTACGAGGAAGGAACCAAAAGAAGAAAGTTGACATCATTGGTCCAAGGAAAGAATCAATAAAAAAAGAAGAAGAAGAAGAAGATGTGTGCCACGAGAGGCACAAGCTTATTGCATGCAATTGCTTATTTGGGACTTCACCGGTCACTTCTTTTTCTATTTTGTAACAGTAGCAAAGGTTCCGTTCTTCCACTTAAGCCTTTTGATAATTATAGTTGTCGAGTGGAAAACAATTTAAGATAGTGTTTGAGATAATTTTTATTTTTAGTTTTTTGTTCAGTTTAAAAATTAAAAAGAATATCGACATTTAACAGACAGTATTATTTAATAGACACCTTTCGTCTATTGGTTCTGCCCCTTGATCGACTTCTCCAAAAGTTGCACAAGACGATAATTTCCACTTCCGTCTTCTCTGCTGCACAATTGTAAGCGCGAGACTCATGATTGAGACACCAGAGAAAAAACTAGTAATAAGCATATATATATATATATATATATATATATATATATATATATATCAATCATGAGTACACACACCACAGATATGAAAGCCGACTATGTGAAGGAATGCTTTAAAGCATGGATTGCATGGGCAACAGAAGAATAATGCATAAAGCTTACAATATTGTTGCAAGTAAAGTACGAACATACTAGCAAAGGGGGAAATTATATTACTTTCTTCATAAAAGAGCTTCTTCTACGAATCTGCCATATTAAAGGGTTGGAGACTATAGCATAGACAGCTAAGAGCCCTTAGTTACTTTGGCTGCACCCCGGTTGTAGGAATCTTCCTCCAACTCCATATATAGTGATAATTAATAGCCCCTAAATGTCTTTAATGACTTTTCTATTAACACTTTCAACGACAACTCTTAACAGTACTTTTTTATTATCACTAAATAAAAGTCATTAAAAATATTTAGCAATCATCAATTGTCGCTACATGGGGGTAGGAAGAAGATTCCTTTAATCAAGGTAGCAGTCAAATTTTTTTCCTTAATTAATATGAACATAGTTAATATGAACATATAGTACGAGGAAGGAACCAGAAGAAGAAAGTTGACATCAGTGGTCCGAGGAAAGAACCAATAAAAAAAAAAGTAAGAAGAAGAAGCTGTTGTGTGCCACGAGAGCACAAGATTATTGCATGCAATTGCTTATTTGGGACTTCACCGGTCACTTCTTTTCTATTTTGTAACAGTAGCAAAGGTTCCGTTCTTCCACTAAAGCCTTTTGATAATTGTCGTTGTTGAGTGGAAAACAATTTAAGGTAGTGTTTGAAATAATTTTTATTTTTAGTTTTTTATTCAGTTTTAAAAATTAAAAAAAATCGGCGTTTAACAGACAATATTATTTTTTTCCTCACTACAATTTTCAAAATGGTTTTTTTTTTTGGAAAACTCCATTTTACAGTTTCTAGTTTTTTTTTTTAATTTTTTTAAGATTTACCTTTCACCTTTTATTGGAAGCATTTTACGTCTTCTTCCCATAAATCTCCATCACCAACACATATCACCTAAAAATACCGATCAACCAGTATTGTCAGCCACCATATCCACTGACGGCCACCACCACCGCTGTCGCTAACCAACACTCTCAAACACCAAATTAGAAACGCTACAAACGACCACAACTACTAACTGCCGATCTGTCACTACCACTAATCAATACAACCAAACACCAAACCTGCTAACACGCAAACCACCATAGCCACTGATCGTCTACGAACACAGCCAACCACAGTGACAACTGATAACCACAACCACCACCATCACTAACCAACATTGCCAAATACCAAAACCTTTAATATTGGTCACCATCACGGCACCACCGGTCCTCTAAATTCAAATTCACCATCGTACCGACCACCATTGTCCCTACAACAAACACCATCAAAAGATTTCAAACATCGATTAGCCCTAATATCTTCGATCTACGCACATAGATTTCAAGCCATTCAAAATCTATTCATCCAAGCAGACCCCAATCAAACTCAATGAAGTCCTAATTCGCAAGCTAGTGTGTTGTTGCTGAAACCAATAAAATAACCCTAGAGGGGGGTGAATAGGGTTTTAAGACTACTTTAAAAATTAACAAACAACAAACCTCAATCTCAATAACTCAAATAAGCAAACAACCAATCTCAACACAAATGTAAGACGATAATGTAAAGAGAGAAGGGTTTAGAGATACTTGACAAGGAGAATTAGATGGTTCGGCTTGATATACCCACAAGCCTACGTCCACCCCTTCAAGGAAGTCCCTTGAAAGGCCCTAGAATCCACTAGTATGATCTTCCTTACGGGTCAAGATCGAACCTCTTACAATCCCTTGATGCTATGCCCACATCAAGAACAAGCTTTGACAAACCCAAAGCTCCAAAGCTTGACAACCCCAAGCTTTAACACAAGAACCTTTCAATGAAGAAATGTGTACAAGATTTCACTCTCAAGAAGTAGATGAGTACAAGTTTAAGCACTAGAACAAGAGAGATGAGTGTATGATGACTTATGAAAGTGTATATCTCTCAAATGTAAGCTCACAATAAATGCTCTCTTGAAAAGGATGAGAAATCAATGAAACAAGAGAGATTTGAACAATTGCTTTGATCTTTGAGAATATGAAAGATATGAGAGCTTTGAATGCAATTGATGAATCAAAACTATGCCCAAGATGAGTATTTATAAAGGTGGAAAAGAATATGACCGTTTGGAATTAGGTGGAGCATTAAATGTGCCAAACGACTATTGCAGTCGACTGTATTCCCAAAGTAGCCGTTGGAAATTCAAAATTTCCAACTTGCAGTCGACTGTAATCAAATGTAGTCGACTGTAATAGGCTACTGGAAGTATTGCAGTCGACTGTATTCCCAATGCAGTCGACTGTAATACCTCACTGCCCAAGTTGTAGTCGACTGCAATCCAATGCAGTCGACTGCATTCCAGAAAATGCAGTTTCCTAGTTTTCAAAGAATGAAAAACTTTTATGCATGCAAGGGAAACCTATGGGCAAATTCTAGGTATACAGTCATCGTAACGATCATCTCTCTACGTCTAGTTTACAAAGAAGGAAATAAAGCATAGTAAAGTTCAATCGACGAAATCCTTCTTTGATGCGTTCTGTTAAGAGTCTTTGAACGATTTGCTAGTCTATTTTTTCATTTGCATGAGTGTGAGATTATTCATATTGCTTCATCAACTCAATGCATGTTAAACAGCATAATCATCAATGTTAGTTATCATCAAAATCAAATATAATCCTAGGTTAAATAACCGTAGGGTTAACAGTTGCCATAGCAGTTATTGGATGGTGGCAGAGGAAACATGTTAGTCATGGTGGGGGCGCTTTTGGTTGTTAAACATAGGAGCTTAGAAGAAGCACTCCAGTATTGAAAAATGAAAGAAACGAGAATAGAAGGAAAAGAGAAAAGAGAAGGGAGGAAAATAGAAAAGAATAACAAAAGCAAAAACTAATAATCCAAAAGTGCTATCAAACAACCCATTAGTTTTGTAAAAAAAAACTTGAAGAGGTTTTGATTTTTGTTTAAAATAAAAATAAAAACTAAAATGGATTTCAAACACACCCTAAGTATAATGTATGGCATTCATCATAATATTGAACACCACAAGAGTTGGAATGATGCATAGAAAGCCAGCGGATAATTAAATTAGGAATATTAAGCATCGGCACTCAACATGCTGGGCGGTATTATGTATACAATTTTTTTAAGTTAATAAAATAAACTTTTATTAATATTAAACAAAGTTGTCCCGGCTATAAGATGTTTGCATTTACATTTACACACACATGCTACCAAAAGCTCAAAAGGTGAAGCACATTAAGCATTATCCACATTTACAAAGTTAGATCTAAAAACATCTATTCCGGGTGTACACCACTCCGTAGATACTTCTGATCTGGCTTTGGTAGCAAAAGTGGCCAATACTGTTGCTTCAGACAATAGTCACTTGCTTCTTAGTCATATCCTGCAATAATGGAAAGTAGAACTAGCCAGATATATTATATAATATTAGAGCAGCCTTGGAGCTAATGCTCTCCGGACATGTCATCTGTGCCAGCAAATGTTTAGAAATAGTAATATTGATGATATGTAAAATATGTCATTGTTGTGCCCACATTATTGTTTCCAATAGTGCCAACACATGGACAGTGAAGGGATCATGTGCGTTGTATGAATATGTGATCGAGCCATGCCTGATATTAGCAGGCTGTGTAATGATAGTTCCCCTTCCAGTCTTTAAGCTTTTTTTATGGTAAATCGGGCATATTATTAAGGAACTACAAGAACTAAACAACATTGTTCCTTCCTTCTTTCAAATTAGACAAAAGATTGGAAGAAGGGGGAACAAAGCCAAAATGATTACAGGAGAAAGCATTGGCAGCCAAATTGTGAGCTGCACAGTATGTATATATATATATATATATATATATATATATATATATATATATATATATATAAACAATGTATCATGCATGTGCTAGCATTGGCAATTTGTCAATGTTTGATACAAACTTCCGACCTTGATGTATTTGCATAATTTTAGTTGCGAAAATGGCCTTTAACCTCGAATCAGAAGATACATCTGTATTTTACGACCAAGCAAATCATATTAGTATATCCATCTAGAATTGACAAGTAAGATACTTATTTTTTGCTTATCTTTTTAGTTTCATGAACATTGCATACCTTTTGCTTTGCTTAAATACTATTTTTTAATTCGTAGGAAAGAGCAACACTTAACAAAGTAGAATAAATTGAATAATTTGGAGAGTGAGATTGAACAAAACAGGGAAAAAATTGTTGCATAAAATGAGTTATGGGATTTTTACCTATGGCAATATTTTTTAGCAACTTGACCGGACCTTAATATGTGCCTTTGTTGAATGGTGGAGAAGTGAATCGAATATGTTTTGCTTCCTCCTGGAGAGATGACAATAACCTTAGAAGATGTAGGTACATCTTAGGGTTACCTGTGACAGGATGGCAGGTTATTTCTGCTAAGGTTTCCACAACAAATAAGAGAGTTACTAGGGACTTTTTCAGTTTGATACCCAAAAATGAATTTGGGCACACTGGAATATAGTTGAGGTGGTTGGTAAAAATGTTCAAGGTTTTTCCAGAAGAGTACGCAGTGGAGATGCTTGTAATGCACACAAATGCTTTCCTACTGTAGGTGGTGGGGGCAATTCTATTCCCAACTACGACAAAGAACACGGTTCACACGAAATATTTAGCTCTATTGAGTAACCTGCAGGAGGTTGGGGAGTATGCTTGGGGTGTAGCCGCACTTGCATACTTGTATCGCACATTGCACAAGGCAACGAGGCCCGATTGTAAAGCTATATGAGCATGTCTCTCATTGTTTCAGGTATATCATATAACTCCTTTTAATTTCTTTTTTGATAATTTTTTATTAGTCAGTGCAGAAATTATTTTGACCATACAACTCCAATTTGTCTTTGTTCTCAGGTGTAGTGTTATGAATACTTCAGTGTTGGCGTACCCCTTCGTAGGGAGGGAACCAATACTATGTGGCCTCGGTTGCGTGCTTAGGAGTACAGTTAGAAGGAGAGCCACTACCCGAGGAGGGATGATCTCCACCATAACGTTGTATTCTATCAGGGGGAGTTCAACTCATTGTCTGTGGGCCAAATGTGTTGGGCACCATACAAATATTTGGAGGGACGGGTGGCAGAGTCGTTAGTGTTTATGCTCTCTGAGTTCGAGCTCGTAAGTTTCGTACTAACTTTCAATTGAATTTAATCTCGTAAGTTCTACATTCAATTTTATGTAGTGTTTAAAGTTACTTATGATCTAACTGGATATGTTGCCTCACTCGCCTTCTTTCAAAAACTAAGTGAGCTGAAGGATCTGCTAGATGCCATAGGAGCGGATCTTCGCTCCCATGCTGAGTTCTCAGCGCATGGCTATGGGGATTTTGTGAGGGGCTATACAGGACACCCTTCGGGCGTGAGCCTGGGAATAGATTATCCCTCGTGGCAGCCTTCCCATATGAGCGAGGAAATGGTGACCCCTCAGGGCAGAGTTCGGGAGTGAACGAGGGAATTGGTGGTCCGTCCAAAGCTGGAATGGACGATGCTTAGGGGCAACCGTTAGGTTTGGGAATGGCTCATTAGGACGAGTGGAATTAGCCCTCGTTTGCTTTGATTAGGGACTCGAATGTTAAACCGGGTCCTCGGAGTCAAGTCAAACAAGATTTAGACTTTGCGAACTTCAACCTTTACAAGTCGTTGCAAGTCATCTCGTGGGCAGGACCTTTCACCTCGAGTCTTGGGATACCCGAAGAGTCTCAAGGACAGCAATATCCCCCGGGTCAATCCCCCCATTAGTCCCTCTTATCCCAAAGGTCATCCATTGAAGCCTCTGAAGTCGATAAAACGTGCCCTAATCCACTAATGATACTTTAGCGAGTGCCCTTCCCCCCTCCCTAAGGGCCATGTGCTACGCCCAAAAAATGGTGTGAACTGTCGTGTCGTTGATTACTATGTCGTGTGGGATGGAATGTCCACCCTTAGGCCAAGTCGTTGGTTGGAAGATACGGTGTTGACTGCCTACATCAAGCTTCTGATGCGTTGAGAAAGGGATAAGGCAGATGCGTATCCCTGTGTTTTCATGTTGGACACGCTTTTTCATAGAATGCTTTACGGAGAATGGCAATGATGGTGCCTGGTGAGTAGGAAGAAAACATTGATCCATTGGCCTCAGCCTAGGGAGCTCACTGCATTTTTCATGAATACTGCGAATTCGATAAATTTCTGTGAGGCAGATGTCTTTCTACTACCCTTTTTAGAGCACTCTCACTAGTATTTTCTTTGGTACGAACCATAGGCTATGGTAATTCCAATCCTTGACAGTCTCCACAACGATGTTCTCTTGATGCCTCTGAATGACCTTTTTAAAGAACAATTGGCGATTATGGCAAGCTTTGCATTCTTGTTATAGTTTCTCTATTTCTTAATTTGCTCACTGTAATCGACTCTCGTAGCTTACGCCATTTTTATTCTTCCGTAGGATATGTTTTGTGCCATGCTTCACGCTCTCAGTAGACAAAATGTACCGGCAAGGCTTTTGATATTTGAGTGAAGAAATGTAGGCCCATGCAAAATAATTAGGCGAACTGCGGTGTCCTTGTCTTGATGTGCATGGACTACATTTGCAAGTCTAAGAGCCTCAAGAAGGACAATTGGAGCCAAGAAAACATAGAAAACTTTAAATATAGGATAGCTTGGCAAATTGATCAAGGACGGCCTTTACTAGTTGAGGATATAGTGAATCTGGCAACACCAAATGCCAGATAACAATGGACGAATATTTTTACGTAAGAGAAAATCATTTCAGTATTTCTTGTGTTTATGGTTTTTCTTTCTGGATGTGGTGCGTTGTAGTTGAGTGTTACTTTTGAGAATGTTGTGTGTTATGGTTGAGTATTACTTTTGAGAATGTTGTGTGTTGTGGTCGATTTGAGAATACTTGAAACATGTTGATGGTGGGTTGGAAAATGAAGGACAAAGATTTTAATTAGTCTGCTCAACCGTCGGCCACATAATGTAGCGGACGGTTGAGCAAACTTATTCTTATAGTGCCAAATTGTCTGCTAAACTATCTAGTGGACGGTGAAAATTCTCAAAATTTTACCAAGTGTTAGAGATTAATGTTTCTGCTAGACCGTCCGCTAGACCATCTGGTGGACTATAAAAATCTCCAAAAAAATATTTTAAGTGTTGGAGACCAATGTTTCTACTAGGCTATCCACTAGACTATCTAGCGGATGGTAGTGGATGGTGAAAATGCCCGAAAATTTTCTAAGTGTTGAAGACCAACCGTTTGCTAGACTATCGAGCAGACAGTGTACTGCCTAGAATTTTTCTAAAGGTTAGAGACCAATGTTTTTGCTAGACCGTCCGCTAAACTATCCGGCGGACGGTAAAAATTTCCAAAAAAATTTACGTGTTAGAGACCAATGTTTCTGCTAGATCGTCAACTAGACTATCTAGCGGATGGTAAAAATACCCAAAAAATTTCTAAGCGTTAGAGACTAATATTTCTGTTAGGCCGTCCGCTAGACTATCTAGCGGATAATGAAACCTGAAATTTTTTTAAGTGTTGGAGAACAATAATTTTGTTAGGTTGTCCACTAAACTATCTAGTAGACGATACAAAAATTCTAAGTGTTGGGGACCAATGTTTCTGCTAGGCCATCCGCTAGACTATCTGCTGGACGGTGAAAATGCTCAAAATTTTTGTAAGTATTAGAGACCAATGTTCTGCTAGATCGTCCGCTAGACTATCTAACAGACGGTGAAAATGCTCAAAATTTTTCTAAGTGTTGAAGACCAATGTTTCTTCTAAGCCGTCTACTATACTATCTAGAGGATGGTGAAAATGCCTGAAATTTTTGTAAGTATTGGAAACCAATGTTTCTTCTAGGCTGTCTGCTAGATTATCTGGCAGATGGTGAAAATGCCTGAAAATTTTTTAAGTGTTGGAGACCAATGTTTCTGCTAGGCCGTCTGCTAGATTATCTGGAGAACGGTGGAAATACCCAAAAATTTTCGAAATGTTGGAGACCAATATGTCTGCTAGGTTGTCCGCTAGACTATCTGGCGGATGGTCAAAATTTTTCTAAGTATTTGAAGACCAATGTTTATGCAAAGCTAATTTGGTCACTGCAGGAGTACATTAAAATTCTAATGGTAAAGAAACACAATTCATGAATAATTCAATGATAAATCAAATTCTTATGAATAAACATCTAGGATTATAACAAGATTATTACAAAGTCTATAATTCAAATACAACATCCACGGACTTGATTACTAATAAAATATTATTACAAAGTCCGTAGACTAAAGGTCCACTTCATCTTTTTTGGCATTATCTTCTTCCTTATTTTGCAAACCTCCTGGACTTATCCCCAGTGCCTTATAATGGTTCTGCTTGTCGTGGTTGGTCATTTTGTTGCACAATGCACATTTTCTAAGCTTTTTAGGTTGGGTTGCTTGTTCAATAGAGCTTTTCATCAGTGTAAATCTCTTACGGCCTTTCATTTGTGATATAATTAGATACAAAGGCCGGATATCATTGTCTTCTTCCTCAATCGACTCATTATCTTCTGATCCCTATGTAGGTTCCATGTCAATCGCATTGCTAACTAGAGCTACTTCAAACTGGTCAACAATGGGAACTTGCTGCTCCGATAGATCGTGGAGAAATTTATATCCAGCCATTATAGTGGAACCCTTTGCAGACGAACGTGTGAACATTGTCACTAGATGATTATACCGCAGCGTCTCTAATTCTTCAAACTCAGTATATGGATGCTCTGAAAATGCAACAGTACCATGCAACCTATTTGCAACCTTGGTCCACCTCGACAAGACGTATTTATTGGGGATTGCCTTGATATTCTTTTGAGTGAAAAACCACAGAATGTGTCGACACAGCACGCCATGGAGCTTAAACTTCTTGCAAACACATGTCACGGTATCCGACTCTTTGTCATGGCTTATTGCATATAGTCTATACACCTTCTCAGGGACGAGGTCGTTCATTAACAAATAAACATTGTACTGTATTATCCCGATTTTTGTAACTCTACTTAGTATTGCATGAACATCTCCTTTGTATAGACTTTTGTACCATTCACCTCTAGCGGGGTCTCAAGCAACTTTCTTCTTTGTTTGTACCTACTTGCAATGTCCACAGTCCTTTCTTTCATAAATATCTGTGCAACTGCTTTTTGGGCACACATGACAAAACTCTTCAAATTCGTAATTGTACCTACATAGCTATTGAACAGGGCATTTATAGATTCACTCATGCCTGTCGTTTTCATGCCTATAGAAAAATACCTTCTGGTGTAAATGCTAATCCATTGCTCTTTGAGCTCATACAAGTGTTGGAGCCACTCGTGGTCTTGCAATGAGTAATCATCAATAAGTTTTTCTCACCTCTCTTCAAATTTCTCAATAGTTAACGACTTGTTAATGCACCTGTCAATATCTTATTTAAAGTCAGGATACTTTGCATACACGTGATGCAGATGTTCAGGATATTTGTTCTTTATGTGCAAGGGCACAAGTTATGTCGAGTATCTGGGAAGACGGTAGCAATAGCCTTCTTCATTGTCAAATCTTGATCGATGATGATAACTTTAGGTGCTTTGTTGTTCATGGCTTCCAGCCACGTCATAAACAACCATACAAAAAAACTTTCGCTCTCATCCCTTAAAAATACGAACTCAAACAGGATGGAGTGATCATGATGATTAACGCCTATGAAAGGCATCAAGTACTTTTTAGTATGGTAGGTTGTGTCAAAAGTCATGACATCCCCATAATGCTGATAAGCAATTCTCAAACGACTGTCGACCCAAAAATTTATGGTAACTCGTGCTCATCGTCAAGATCATACTCGTAGGTAAATTGCGGTTCCTCCATTTGCATCTGCTTTAATAGGCTCATTATGGATTGAGCATCATTGATGTCATACACGGTTCGTTTTTGGGTTCAGACCACGTTACGAACGTCTATCGTGCTGAAATTCAGATTCTGAATTCCCCCAGCTTGTTCAGCAAGAATATTAACAATGTCGGTAGGTCCTATCTATGCGTTACTCATTGTGTGAATTAGGCTCCTTGCGATATTACTCATCTTCTTGTGTTGATGCATTTGACTTACCTTCGAAGGCGTTACTGACGGGTGATTGTGCGCCAATTCCAAGCTAGTAATAAGCAAATGATCTTGTTTGGATTTATGACTTATGAACATCTTGACCTTACAATTCGTGGAAGCAAAGAAGTCCCGTCTTTGCGATGCATATCCTATTTCATCATCACTATCATCATTATCGACGTGTTTCACATTTTGTAATGGGTGTCTACTCTTATGACATTCATATAATCGTGAGCATATATATATAAAAGAAATAAATATATGAATAAGAACAGAGAACAGATAGACAGCAAAATACTATATTATTCAAAACATAAAACTTACAAAGTACAGAGTTACACGCTTGGATAATGGAAGCACATATCTTGATCCATGATACAAGAATGAATACCATCATCATTAATGATCATGGGGTTAAGCAAGGAGAAGAAAAGTGTTCCGAGAATAATAGATTGACTAAGTCCTCTAACAACAATGAAGCGGGCTTTTAGACGAATACCATCATTGTAGACCCGAGTCAGAGAGATTCCGCTAGAATCAGTTGTAGTAAGGGCTTGCTTGGTAGATTGGCAATACTTGGTTGGGACAATTCCTTCACGAATACAATTTAGATCAGTCTTGAATCAATAAGAGTGATCCCATTAAAAATGAAATCGTCATTGATAATGATTTTGATATTAACGTACCATTTTTGGAAAGTGACTTTTTCAAGATTAATAATTTCTTGATACGGATCCTTGGAACTACTAGGATCAATAGGAGGACTAAAAACATGATAAGGAGGACTAATGGGTGACTGGAGGTATTCTTCTCCATCGCTAAAGTCCTCTTCATTATTACGAGCTTCTAGGAGATAAATACGAGTGCTAAGAGTTTTAACTTCACTCCGGAGAGTAGAAATTTCCATTTGGAGATCCTGAATAGTAGGATCTTTTTGTTCAACAGGTTGGAGGCGATTCATAACAGCAAAAAAATTGAATGTGTTTCCTATGGTAGACTGTTGATGTCTTTGATTCTGTGGTGGAGGATGTTGAGTACCACAAAGGTATTTGAAAATGACTTGTTTCTTCTTTTCAGGGTCATCAATTTTGTCCAGGAGATCAGGGATTATGGATTCCTCGGAAGTGATGACATTAATTTTCAAGCCATTCATTTCCAAAATTACTTTGTAATAATCAATTTTGCTACTACAAATTTGACAATCAGCATCATGATTAGAATTTGGTTCATGATCAAATGAACTGTTAGAGCTTTGAATTTCTTCATCAATTATGCTTAATTCGTCTTATGTTTCAGATTCAGAGGAATTGAAAAGGATAGCACCTAATTGTGTTTTAAGACCTTCATCAATAACAAGCTCATTAATTTTCTTTTTGGTATAACATTTATTAGCATAATGACCAGGCTTACCACATTTGTGGCATATGACTTTAGATTTTGAGAATTTTTTGGGATACTTCTGCCTGGTAAATTTCTTAGGAGATTCATCCTTCTTATTATTTTTTTGGAATCTAGATCGACGAAAAGATTTTCTAAATTTGGAGGTTTTCTCTTTTTTTCCCCATAAGTGGGAACAGAGAGGTTATCATAGCCAAATTGGTAACAGAACTGCCCCAATTCAGTTCTTCCCGTTCTATGTTCCTTCTTAAGCTGACTTTTGAGTTTAATATCATTATAAAGAACTAATCCTTCAGCGCATATTTTGCTAATTAGCTCACCAAATGTGTAAAGGGAAAAGGCAGAGCACCATTGTGTCTGCTCCTAATTCGAGTTCTAACCCTTTCAGCAAATAAGGTAGGAAGACTAGCTATAAATCATTCTTTCCAAAAGTCTTGTTGGGCATCATTCCTTTGATATAATTTGGTAAAAAAAACATCCTTATACCATCTAAAATGGGTAAGTGTAGGACATCTAAGATTGATGAGGAGTTCTCTTCCTCTTTCCAAAACAGTATCGGCATTTCCAACAAAATTCTTGGTTATAGCAGTAACAAGAGTAGTAACTTTATCAGATTGGATTTGTCCATTAATCTGAATAAAGAGTACCATTTGGTTCAGTCTTAATAGATTCAAGGATACTATTTTGGTCAGTAGGGGAGAGATAGTGATCCCACCATCCTCAGAGTTGTCCAGTAAATCCGGCAATGAAGTAACGAGCAATTGATGTCTCATTCTCTCCGGGGTTTCTATTGCGAGCGCTAATGGCTGCCATCAGCATATGCTGAAGAAAGGTAATAATCTGGTAATCGGTTATACCATCAAGATTCTACTCGTAAATAGAAGATCCACTGAAAGAAGAAGGAGTAGCAAAATTCTTTTCTTTTAATTGCATATCAATAGGGGTTGGCCTGGGATAATAATTTCTTAATTGTGGCCTAGGGTTAAAAGATCCTATTGCAGTGACGAATTGTTCTGCTAGGTCATTAGGATCTATATGAGGTTCAATCTCAATTTCTCTTAAAGTATTAATATTTTGAGGGGAAGATTGAGGAGATTCAACTTTTGGATATTTCTCCTTAGGAGTTTTGATTTGTCCTAATTTAGACATTAATTCTTTAAGGAATTTAAGAAACTCATCGCTCGGATCACTCGAGCCTATCTTGAAATTTCTTTCCAATTCAATAGAAGGTTTAACCAAAGGTTTTTCAATCCTTTCAGGAATAGGAGAGCTGGAAGAAGCAAGGTCAAATCCAGGTGAAGTTTTGAAGACATTTTCACTATTGCCTTTTGGGGGTTGCATCTTGCTCTATAAATCAGAGACTATATCTTTGACACGATGAACAGTGTCTTCAATCCTAGTGGTTTGTTCTCCAATTGTATTCAAAATGATATTGGAATAGTTGGACTGTTCAGCTATAGATTGAATTTCACTAGCAGTAACAGGATTAAGATGATTGGAGGTATTGGTATCAACAATATGTTTTAAAGGTGCAGCATGGAAATTAGAATTAATTTCACTTTTCAAAGAAAATTTGTTAAAATGAGGATGAATACTGACCTATTTGGTAAGTTTAGGCCATATCACCCATTCTCGAGTTATCTTTTGAAAAGTGTTAACCTGCTTTTGAAAATTGATAAACTGAGGAATTTCAATATTCTTTTCTAAACAATATGAGTAAAACCATCCAAAGAAGGGGAAGTAAGTCTTGTAAGCTCTCAGAGTTTGGAAAAACAATTCTCTGAATTGAATCATTTGTTCTTTAGTAAAATTAAGATGGTACCAAGAACGGTTTCGAGAATTATAGGGAGCATAAAATTCTTTATTGATTTTACCATGATCAATTTGAAATTCATCAATGACAAGAACATTGTAATCAAAATCATGAAGAGAAGGATCATAATTATTCTGGTTTTGATTTGAAGTGGAAGGAACCTCAGAGGGAGGAGTTTCTACAATATACATTGTTTCAGGGACGGAGGAATCATTATTACGAACTCCTTGGAAGATGATTTTTGGTTCCCTAAAAGAAGAACCAGAATTTGCACCAATGTCTTGATTGTTCAGAACATTGGAATGGAGAACTTTATAATTTGGAGCTGGAGTTTCTGGTTGATAGAAACAGATTTAACATCTCCTTCAGGAGTTTCAATAATATGATCAATCTCAGTAGTCTGAGGGTTAATTTGATGATGAGAAGCCTTATTTTCAATAACCCAATCCTCATGAGGAGTTAGTTCATTAAACTTGATGCGACGGGGTAACATAACATTTGTCTTATAAGGGTTGGACTGGAAAAGGATAATAGATTTGCCTGGATCAGCAATTTGCTTGAACGCAGGTCATAAAGATGTCATAGGCTTGTAATAGATGCGATGGATAAGCACAAGATTCTGATGATTTTGATGATTCACTTCTTGGCATGGTAGAAACAAGTTTATGCAATAGCCCTATGTATTTCAATTGTTATCCTAATTTTTCTGATCCGCATATAATGGATGTCTTGACTTTAGACATCAAGACTCAAAGGTACAATATGTGTCCTCAAGCTCAGAGTCTTATGCTTATCTATCGCATCTATTATAAGGCTATGACAACTATATGTCATGTGTTCAAGCAAATTGTTGATTCAGGAAAATCTGTTATCCTTTTCCAGTCCAACCCTGATAAGACAAATGTTATGTTACCCCGTCGCATCAAGTTTAATGTACTAACTCCTCCTGAGGATTAGGCTATTGAAAATAAGGCTTCTCATTGTCAAATCAACCCTCAGACTACTAAGATTGATCATATCATTGAAACTCCTGAAGGAGATGTTAAAATCCATTTCTGTCAACTAGAAACTCCAGCTCAAAATTATAAAGTTCTCCACTCCAATAGTTCTGAACAATCAAGACATTCTTTCTCCTCTATTTCAAGCACCAGATTCCAGTCATGTCATTCCAATGCTTTTCATTCACGACCTTCTAGTGCAAATTCTGGTTCTTCTTTTAGGGAACCAAAAATCATCTTCCAAGGAGTTCGTACAATTATTCCTCTGTCCCTTAAACAATGTATACTGTAGAAACTACTCCTTCTGAGGTTCCTTCCACTTCAAATCAAAACCAGAGTAATAATGATCCTTCTCTTCATGATTTTGATAACAATGTTCTTGTCATTGATGAATTTCAAATTGATCATGATAAAATCAATAAAGAATTTTATGCTCCCTATAATTCTCGAAACCGTTCTTGGTACCATATTAATTTTACTAAAGAACAAAGGATTCAATTCAGAGAATTATTTTTCCAGACTTTGAGAGCTCACAAGACTTACTTTCCCTTCTTCGAATGGTTTTACTCATATTGTTTAGAAAAGAATATTGAAATTCCTGAGTTTATCAATTTTCAAAAGCAGGTTAACACTTTTCAAAAGATAACTCGAGAATGGGTGATATGGCCTAAAATACCAAAGAGGTCAGTATTGTTGCTGCACCTTTAAAACATATTGTTGATACCATTACCTCCAATCATCTTAATCCTGTTAATGCCAGTGAAATTCAATCTATAGCAGAACAGTCCAACTATTCCAACATCATTTTGAATATAATTGGAGAACAAACCACAAGGATTGAAGACACTGTTCATCGTGTCAAAGATGTCTTCAAAACTTCATCTGGATTCGACCTTGCTTCTTCCAGCTCTCCTATTCCTAAAAGGATTGAAAAACCTTTAGTCAAACCTTTTATTGAATTGGAAAGAAATTCAAGATAGGCTCAAGTGATCAGAGCAATGAGTTCCTTAAAAAATTAATGTCTAAATTAGGACAAATCAAAACTCCTAAGGAGAAATATCCAAAAGTTGAATCTCCTCAATCTTCCCCTCAAAATATTAATACTTTAGGAGAAATTGAGATTGAATCTTAAATAGATCCTAATGACCTAGCAGAACAATTCGTCACTGCAATAGGATCTTCTAACCCTAGGCCACAATTAAGAAATTATTATCCCAGGCCTACCCCTATTGATGTTCAATTAGAAGAAAAGAATTTTGCTACTCCTTCTTCTTTCAATGGATCTTCCATTTACGAGTGGAATCTTGATGGTATGACCGATTACCATATTATTACCTTTCTTCAGCATATGCTGATGGCAGCCAATAGCGCTCGCAATAGAAACCCCGGAGAGAATGAGACATCAATTGCTTGTTACTTAATTGCCGGATTTACTGGACAACTCCGAGGATGGTGGGATCACTATCTCTCCCCCTACTGACCAAAATAGTATCCTTGAATCTCTTAAGACTGAACCAAATGGCCTCCTATTCAGATTAATGGACAAATCCAATCTGATGCAGTTACTACTCTTGTTACTGCTATAACCAAGCATTTTGTGGGAAATGCTGATACTGTTTTGGAAAGTGGAAGAGAACTCCTCATCAATCTTAGATGTCTTACACTTACCCATTTTAGATGGTATAAGGATGTTTTTTTTACCAAATTATATCAAAGGAATGATGCCTAACAAGAATTTTGGAAAGAACGATTTATAGCTGGTCTTCCTACTTTATCTGCTGAAAGGGTTAGAACTCGAATTAGGAGCAGACACAATGGTGCTCTGCCTTTCTCCCTTTACACATTTGGTGAGCTAATTAGCAAAATATGCGCCAAATGATTAGTTCTTTGTAATGATATTAAACTCAAAAGTCAGCTTAAGAAGGAACATAGAACAGGAAGAACTATATTGGGACAGTTCTGTTACCAATTTGGTTATGATAACCTCTCTGTTCCCACTTATGGAAAAAAAGAGAAAACCTCCAAATTTAGAAAATCTTTTCGTCGATCTTGATTCCAAAAAAATAATAGGAAGGATGAATCTCCTAAGAAATTTACCACGCATAAGTATCCCAAAAAATTCACAAAATCTAAAGTCATATGCCACAAATGTGGTAAGCCTAGTCATTATGTTAATAAATGCTATACCAAAAAGAAAATTAATGAGCTTGTTATTAATGAAGGTCTTAAAACGCAATGAAGTGCTATCCTTCTCAATTCCTCTGAATCTGAAACATAAGACGAATTAAACATAATTGATGAAAAAATTCAAAGCTCTAACAGTTCATCTGATCATGAACCAAATTCTGATCATGATGCTGATTGTCAAGATTGTAGTAGCAAAATTGATTATTACAAAGCAATTTGGAAATGAATGGCTTGAAAATTAATGTCATCACTTTCGAGGAATCCATAATCCTTGATCTCCTTGACAAAATTGATGACCCTGAAAAGAAGAAACAAGTCATTTTCAAATACTTTCATGGTACTCAACATCCTCCACCACAGAATCAAAGACATCAACAGTCTACCATAGGAAACACATTCAATTTTTCTACTGTTATAAATCGCCTCCAACATGTTGAACAAAAGATCCTACTATTCAGGATCTCCAAATGGAAATTTTTACTCTCCGGAGTGAAGTTAAAACTCGTAGCACTCGTATTTCTCTTCTAGAAGCTCGTAATAATTAAGAGGACTTTAGCAATGGAGATGAATACTTCTAGTCACCCATTATTCCTCCTTACCGTGTTTCTAGTCCTCCTATTGATCCTAGTAGTTCCAAGGATCCGAATCAAGAAATTCTTAATCTTGAAAGAGTCACTTTCCAAAAATGGTACGTTAGTATCAAAATCATTATCAATGACGATTTCATTTTTAATGGGATCGCTCTTAATGATTCAGGAGCTAATCTAAATTGTATTCGTGAAGGAATTGTCCCAACCAAGTATTGCCAATATACCAAGCAAGCCCTTACTACTGCTGATTCTAGCAGAATGAAAATTAGTTACAAGATCTCTGACTCTTAGGTCTGCAATGATGGTATCTATCTAACAGCCCACTTCATTGTTGTTAGAGGAACTAGTCAATCTATTATTCTCGGAACACCTTTCTTATCCTTGCTTAACCCCATGATCATTAATGATGATGGTATTCATTCTTGTATAATGGATCAAGATATATGTTTCAAATTTATCAATCCTCCACAGGAACAAGTCATCCATTCTCTGAAAAAGGAACTTATTTTCCGTCAAAATCAAATTTGTTTTTTGAAGGAAGATTTGAAATTTCAGAAAATTAATGGCTACTTGAATCAAGAAAAAAATAAGATTCAAAACTTTCAAAGAAAAACAGAGTCAGAAATACGTGCTGAAGTGCCTAATGAATTTTGGCATCGAAAACAGCATATTATAAATCTCCCTTATGAACCTGATTTCAATTAAAGGAATATTCCTATTAAAGCTCGACCTATTCAGATGAGTTTTGAACTTTTTACTCACTGTAAAAAGGAAATTCAGGATCTTCTTGATAAGAAGCTCATTCGAAAGAGTTACTCTCCTTGGAGCTGTCCCGCTTTTTATGTGAATAAGCAAGCTGAGAAAGAACACGGAGTTCCTCGCCCTGTTTAAATTGTTATTTATTACAAACCTTTAAACAAGGCCTTGAGATGGATTCGTTATCCTGTTCTTAATAAGAGGGATTTATTAAATAGACTCAATAAGACAGTTATTTTCTCAAATTTTGATATGAAATCTGGATTTTGGCAAATTCAGATTAATGAAAATGATCGTTATAAAACTGCTTTTACTGTTCCTTTTGGGCATTTTGAATAGAATGTTATGCCATTTGATTGAAAAATGCTCTTTCTAAATTTCAAAATATTATGAATGATATTTTTAATCCCTATATAGATTTCTCAATTGTTTATATTGATGATGTTCTTATTTATTCTCAATTTATCGATCAACACTAGAAACATTTAAATATTTTCCTCAAAACTGTGAAACACAATGGTCTTGCTATTTCTGCTAAGAAAATATGTCTTTTCCAAACAAAAATCAGATTTCTTGAACACAATATTAAGAAGGGATCTATTATTCCAATTGATAGATCTATTAAGTTTGCTTCAAAATTTCCTAATGAAATAAAAGAAAAAACTCAATTACAGATATTCTTAAAAAGTCTTAATTACATCGCAGACTTCTACCAATATATGTATAAAGATACAAAAAACTTGTTTCAACAACTTCATAAGAACCGTCTTGGACTATTGTCCACACCCAAGCTATTCGCAGGATCAAACTCAGAGCTAAATCTTTACCCTGCTTACGTCTTCCCTTACCTGAAACCTATAAAATTGTTGAAACTGATGCTTCAGATATTGGCTATGGCTGCATTTTAAAGCAAAAGATTGAGAACAAAAAGCAATTAGTTCGCTTTACTTCTGGACATTGGAATAATGCACAACAAAATTATTCCACTATTAAAAAAAAAATTATTTCTATTGTCAACTGTATTCTTAAATTTGAGGGTGATCTTTAAAATCAAGAATTTTTACTACAAATCGACTGTAAGGCAGCTAAAGAAGTTTTGGAAAAAGATGTAAAAAATATCACTTCTAAACAAATCTTCGCCAGATGGCAAGCCTTACTTTCCTCTTTTGATTTTAAAATAGAGTTCATTAGAGGTGAAAATAATTCTCTCCCAGATTTTTTAACTCGAGAATTCTTACAGGGACAATGATTACTCCCAAGTACCCTCATCAAATGACTGACAAGGCATTGCGACCACGCGGAAATACCCGCTATAATTCTAGACAAATGAAAAAAGTCGATTGGCTCCAGCTCCTCATCCTCATATAAGGATAATCTGTTCGAAAGTTCTGCATACAATTCCCATGATAATTTATGCGATGTCTTCATCATTGAAGATGAAGAAGAAGACTTACCACCAATAGAGGTGGCAAATAATTATCTTAACAAAGATTGTGCCATTCTTCAAAGAGCATATGGCATATCCAGAGATTATCACGAAGAAATTCTTCGTGTGACAAAATCAACAATATTTACTCATAATTTTGAGAAAGATACTTATCCCTGAGAGGCTAATCCATCTTACCAATTTTCAAAATTGGAAATCCTGAAGATTATTTCCAAGAAACAATGGAGAATTGACCCCACTAGAACAAATGATCTACCTGCAAATGTCTCTCCAAGGTATTTCAACTATTTTGATTATGTAGATGTCTGGAACAATGTTCTATTTTATCAAAACCCACGACAAAAGCACTCTTGGTTCCTATTCTTCTCAAGAAATTTTGACGGTTTATTCCCAATTTGGATGGGAGAATGGTGGTTCCAATTCGGACCCGAAATCATTGAATGGCCTACACAACAAGTTAAAGAAGCATATAAGTTATATGCACCAATGATTAAAGGACTGCCTAAACTACACTTCATGGTAGAGTTCAATATTCCTGATATCAAATCCATATTAAGTGGCTTTGCGATTTAATTATCTTTATGTGTAACAATATTAATGTGCTTCGACACCCAAGTCGCCTCTAAGATAGTTCTCGGTCTTCTGCCTTGGAGCATTTTGTCCACTTTTAACTATTTGGTTGACAGTCGAGTACTTTTATTGTTATTATGGCTAGATTAATTAGATCTCTGTCTACTAATATGTCTAAGAGCCAAGCTAGCTCTAGTAGGAATATTCATGAACTGAATATCAAAAAATTTAGATAGCTTCCATAGTATACTTTTGAGTGTAAGTAAATGTACTATTGAGTAGACCGAGCAAACGGGTATACCCACCTGGTACGGGTAAAAACGGATCGGGTAAAATTTACCTGATTTTTCTCGGGTAAGTTTTTTTGGAACCCGTACCCTACCCCTATGGGTAGTGTATTACCCGCGGGTAAATCACCAATTTCTGATTGATTATTTTTTTAAATAGACAGACTTCAATTACCTACTAATTACACACATTTTAACCTCCAACAATCATATTATTAATTGTTTCTCCATCAAATTTCATTACACACAAATCTGAACATCATTCCCTAAAAAAAAATCAATCGGAACATTTTTGAATAATAATAAGAATAAAAAAACAATCTACACATCCACGACAACACATAACCATCAATATCTACTGACTGAATGTCTACCCAACCACCACAAAGCAACGGAGTGACGGTCGGCAATGGTGGCAACAGATCGGTGGTGATGGGGCCACGGTGATGACCAATTGGTGGCGATAGGGCCACGGTGGCAACATATCGATGGCGACGGGGCCATGGTAGGACCGATCAGTGGCGTCATGGCCACGGTGTGAATGATCGGTGGCGATGGGGCCACGGTATGAACGATCGGCGATGCAGATCCTGTAGATCGAGAATGACCGACGAGGCGCCGTGAGTGGGGTAGGGTGGTCTCGACTTCGGTAGATCTGGGAGAGAGAGAGAGAGAGAGACATGAGTGAGGAACCTGTGAGAACTGAGAAGGGATCTGTGAGGGAGGCTTGAGAGCCAGAGGGTGGCAGATGCAAGTGAGGAGGAAAGAATGAGATGTTTTGACCTAAAAAACATATATATATATATATATATATATATATATATATATATATAGGCATATAACAGGGTAAACCCAGGTACTCGGTAATCGACTCGAACTTACCCGGATTTTACGGGTCTGTTTTCAGCAGATCTTCTAAATATGTACCCGTACACTGGATTTTTGCAAGGGTACGAGTAGGCCCGTGGGTCCGGATCAATTTTTGCCAGGTTTACTATTGAGTGACCAGCTGTGCTTCCATTATCCAAGCGTGTAACTCTGTACTCTATAAGTTTTATGTTTTGAATAATAAAGTATTTTGTTGTCTTTCTGTTCTCTCTTTTTATTTATATATTTATTTCTTTTATATAACCTGGGTCTATTCCTATATATATATATATATATAGGGGAGGTAGGCGAAGGGCAAGGTGCCGGTGGCTGATCTCGCTTGAGAAGAGAGGCTTGGCAATGGTGGGTTAAGGCGATGACAAAGATTTAACTGGAGACGGAAGCTAGGCAGCGATGGTGGCGGTCGATGGGGTTTCTGGTCTGGCCGATCTACTGAGCCTAAAAGATAATGATGGGGAGACTGGGAGAGAGAGAATGACGGGGAGGGAGGAAAATATTGAACATAAGTTTGACCAAAACGACGTAGTTTTAGTCGCTAGCCTTAGGTAGCTTGCCTAAGGCTAGCAACATATTCGCTTTTCCCTTTATGTATCCTAATACTTTGTCACATATAATACAAACCACAAGGTTATTTTAAGATATAATACTACTTACAAAGATGTTGCTCTTGATCCTTGAATGTACATCCGCCATGCTTTTTGTGTTACTTTTTGATAACCAAGCTTTCCACCAAGTGGAAATACAGCTCGATGCCTTACTTTCTTCAGAATTGGCTAATGGTTATTATCAAACACTTTCAAGCTTCCACGATATTTGTTTGAAAAGTGCAGTAGAAAAATATCGTACTAGAATCAGTACTTCTTTATTTATATTGAAAAAGAAATTTTACATAAGAGTATTCGAGAGGAAGGCTTCCTTCTATTGTTACACACATTAATTCTTTTCACACTTCACACTCTTACACACTTAAAATTCCCTCAAACTTACTATATCTTCTAGTTCTTACTTTGACCTATTTTATAGATGAAAGATCAGGTATAACAACCCGAAATTTTCGGAACGTTAACACTCGTTCGATCATTTACACTAAGATAATAATACCTCAACCAAATAATGTCACAAGATGTCAGAGCAACTAAACATCCATCAATGTATATTCTCTCAGTGTACAATCATATCTGGAAACTAATTTAAACCTAAATAATAAACTATCAAAGTCACCAACGCAGGGGTTCTAACAATCAATACCAAAATTCAATTCCTTTCTTTGGCTCGCTCAACTCTAATCCTTTTTCGGGCAATACCACATCATTTCAATTCAATATAAACATAAGGATGAGTATTAACTCAATCCCTTAAATCAATAATCATTTCAAAACGCTTCAAGTGGAATAAAATAGAAATAGGAAACATTGAACATGAGTAGTACGATGTAGCAAAGCCACCCCGGCAGTGCTCAATACAATTTACATATGCATATGTACACTGACTAGTCCATTTAGGTACTAGTTAACCCAACCAACGAACCATCCTTATAACTCCAACAATACAAACCATCCTTATAACTCCCAAGTTTACTAACTCATGTCAACATTGAAACACAATAATTGCATTTAAAAGTATTCAAGGAATTTAAACACAATTGAAAATGTTTTACAATGATTGAATTCAATAAACATATGAGAATAATGAATTCCAAACGATCTCTATCTAGCTCAAATTAGGGTTTCATGGACAGTTTCAAAACACTTTTATATCAATCATAAAAATCAACAATCAATGTATTCTGTAAAACTGTTATTTTAAACATTTGAAAACAAAATAACGAAATGGGGTTCGGATAGAATTCCTTACCTCGGTCCAAGAAGCTAAGCGATGCTACCAACCTCGATCAATATTTTCTGAATAAACCTAGATTAGCATTCCATATGTTAGATCACAATTCATACTACAATACTATAAACCTAATATCAACTACCCGCAACGTGCTCACTTCTAACTTCGAAATCGCTCAACTCAAAGCGCGCCTCGCACGCGACCAATCTAACCGAGAACCCGGTACGCTCTTTAGTGCGTAACAGTATTTCAAATTTATTATAAATTATAATAAAATAATTTTATAGCTTAAAACATTATAAAAAGTCAAAGTATGGATTTTCTTAATTTTTAAAAATTTTTGAATTAAAATAATTTCCTTAAATGCAATAAAAACCCATAAACTGCCAAAATTGCTTCTAGCAGAAAATAAACTCCCAAAATTTTTGTAACAGCCTTAAAATATGTATAAAAATTATAGAAATTTAAATCAGAAATTAAAAGGCAACAAAACTATTTTTAAATTATTTATTTTGCTAAAACCAATGTGATACGGAAACCATAGAAAATCAACTCCAAAAATTATCAAATTCAATTTGAGTCTTATTATTACCATAAATACATTACCCTAATTTTTTCCAAAACATTTTCATGGTTTAAAGGCTCCAAAAGAATTTTTCAAATCTAAAATTACAGAAAATACTGAAAATACATACGATTTCAAAAAATTATAAACTTTTTTGCCAGAAATTCTAATATAGTCTAACATATTATATGTAAGGTTTTATGTGCTAACAATATTTGTGTGCTAGTCTACGCACGTGTCGATCCTAACGCTAATCCAAATTTCCCGCTCCGTACTCTTCTTCTCCTTCTTTACTTTCTCTCCAAATCAAAACATACTCACCAGCTCATGCTTACTATTCACACAGCTTCCCTTGCACCCCATTTTCATCGCATAACCACCACTTGCTCATACATGAAACACCACTCATAACACACACTATACACACACATATATACATTATGCACTATGTATGTAACACACACAACCCATTACCTCCACAACACATCCACAAATATGTATATACGTCCATCCACCATGCCCACTGCCGCGAGGCAGTGGGTCTCCCTCACCCCTTCTTCTATTTTTTTTTGTCCTACTCACTCTATACACACTCTTATATACATACAGATGCACTCCAAATGCACAGTAACTCCCTGTTTCCATGTCACAAGCCATACTCGCCCATGACACCCTTTTCTTCCTCATTACACACACAGAAACACACCTTCATTCCATGCCAAACACACTTCTCACACCCACTTCCCTTCCCACTCTCAAACACCACAAACACACTTATTCTTTTTACCCATTACACTCACGGTTCACACCCAAATCACTCACATATAAACACTAATACCCACACAAATGGGTTAAACACTCACAATAAAATGCATACAATCAGCAGTGCACACACCCACACAGTCCCATATACACACATATTGCACGCCTTACACTCAAGGTTCACACACTTCATCTCACTGTTGGCTCTAAACCCACACTGCCTCACGACAGTGCTGCCCTCTTCCATTGTTTATTTCTTTCACACACTCACACACACACGTGCACTCTTTCTCAACCCACATTATATTAGGCTCATCATCCGGTTTTAACAATCTTTCCACATTCAGATTCCACCGCTTGGTTTGTAAGTGCCTCTCATCTTTAACCATCATACTGCAACTATTTATATATACGTCCAGCACTACTAACCTATGACCTTACACTCCCCCATAATGACCTTACACTCTTTACATAACGATCGGTCCTCCCTCATAATGAAAAAGAAATTTATCTGGCTACAATGAGAGCCACTACTAAATATGATAAAATACGAGTCCCCTATTTTTTGTTTTCTTTTTTTTAAAAGAAGGTATTTGCTATCACCAAATCAGAGGCCACTGCATATCTGGGATGTCTTCTCCTAACTCATTTACATCTCTAAAAAAAAGCTTTCATTAACTCTTATGAATATGCCTATTTCAATCTCCTTATATAACCAACTTCTTCTATCGGGTATTCTCAGTGAAGTCCACCCAGATCCTCCCAAAAACTCATTCACCACAGTCTGCTAGTCCTACTTAAGGGGCATACCAAGCAATATCATTCAGTCTGCTATCAGAAATTTATTAATAAGATTTTATCACTCTTCCTCTTCCTTTTGACATCTGCAACCACATTTCGTGAGTTTTTATCTTATTTAGTTCCTCCTCTGTTTCTATTATAACATGTTTCCTTTATCTCTGAATACTTTTCTGCTAACCAGTGTCTCATGAAGACACGCTGTGCATACACTCCTACTCGTTGTACCAACTAGCTCCCTCATTACAGAAAATTCATGACCCCTTTCTATACACACACACATGCAGCAAACACACCCACACAAACTTTAACGCAGCTACTGCCTCACGACAATAGCTGCTCTCCTTTGCACCAAGCCCACACACAGTACCTAAAACATACAGGCTGCCTATGACAGCCTCTCTTCCCTTTCTCTTGCACCCCTGTTCACGAGCACAGTCACAGCCACCATGGCTGTGACCTTTTCAACCCAACCCGTACCCTTCATGGCAGCCATCCTTCTTAGTGATGACTCCATCTTACGGTATCAAGCTACACACACCTTACGGCACCACGGCACACACACAAACACCCGTATAATCGAAGCAGTGGGTTCTCTTCCCACACGCCCCTTCACCCTTTTTCACACACAGTTGCACGCTAACTAAACTGTATACCTAAATTAAAAGGAACAAAAATGGTTAGAGGCTTACCGAAAATTGCCGCTACACTTCACCGGAAATTCTTTCTCTTGTCTCCTCTTTTTTTCTTTCTTTTGCTCTCTCGATCCCTCTCTCTGTCGCAAATATGAAGAGGAGATGAACTCGTGGAACGGCTGATCTACAGCAGCCATATATATAAAAACCCTAAAGGCACAATTACCAAAACCCCCTAACTTTCTTTAGTTATTCTATTTTTACCCAAAACCTTTTTCTTATTATCAAAATGGCCTACAATAATATTCACAATATGTTTTTTTTTTCGTGCTAGAAGATTTTTAATAGTTTTGCCACATGACCCCGCTTCACTATTTGTCACTAGAAGTCGTTACTTAGTACATCAATGCTAAAAGTATACCAGTGCTAAGAAAATAAATTCGTCGCTATAAACACACGTCGATGCTAAGTATTTAAAAATATCATTTATGCTAAAAGTCACTAAGTACCCTGTCAATATATATATATATATATATATATATATATATATATATATATATATATATATATATATATATATATATATATCACTCATCGTTAAACTATAACTTATAATTTCTAAAATTTGTCGTTAAAGATAGACGTTAAAAATTCGGTCACGCTAATCGACGCTAAGTAAAAATATATTTGCCGCTAAAATTTCTAATTAAATCCGAAAAAGTATCGGGGCGTTACATCAGGCACATAGGATACTTCGCTAGTAAAAATTCTCTATTATTTTTTGTAAGGTCATCTTTATATTTTTATTATGATAGACATCTTTATTCTTTTCCCACTTGACTTTGTCATTTTTCGCTGGCCATTATGCCCATTTCAATCATGCTTATCCTTTGGTCCCGAACACTCTTGTACAGCTCAAAAGTTTGACTAGACAAATCAGGTTCTTTTTTTCCTTAGCTATTGAAGTGTTCATGGAGTTTGATTACCTGATCTTGACTCTGTTTGGGGGGCTCTATGGATGCTCTACACCTTTTCAGGATTACTATCCTTCATCCATGACAGAAACACGCTTCTATGGGGTCAGCTGCCATGTTTTCAATGGTTTTATGGACATAACTGATTCTTTCAATCTTGTCTTTCTCCGAATTATATGCATTCCAGAGCTCATCCTAGTATGGTCGGTAGAAATTCATTAACTTTCTGTTGGTAAATCTATAAATGAACCAAATCCGGTATGGCTGGCAAAACTTGGTTTCGCTTCTTTCTACTAAGATTGATAGTATCTAGACTGTGATGATGTGTTAACTGAATCCCATAATTCCAAAAGCATATCGAATTATAGCTGGGAGATTCTCAATAAGTTGTCAATCATCTTGATCTATTTTGAATGTGTCTACAAGTTTATGTTCAATCTATTTAAGATCAACCTTGTCTGATGGTAATGTGAGGCTTGGCCATCCATAATCCCAATTTAGAAACACTTTCATTTGTCATTTGCAAAAGATCTCTTCGTGTTCATTTTTCTTCCTAGCTAATTCTTTTATTTTTGTAGTGATATTAGTTGGGAGCAATGAATCTAGTTCTTCTAACAATCAAATTCTTTTTTTCTTTTTTTTGTAGGACTATCATTCCTTCTTTATCATTTATACTAGCCCAATAATTCGAGTCAAGCTCAGGCCGATTTATACAATACAGTATACCATAAGATCTTAAAAAGTGTATTAATATGTACCATGTATCGAGAGACAAAAAGGATAATAACATTATTAAAAAAATATCTTATTTGGCTATAAAAAAATTGATTGCGATACAATGGAGTCGCTAGATACTTACCTTCTTTAAACTTTTAATTTAAGTTGTTAACTAATATTTCAAATGAATATTGGCTTAGCAGTTATAGTAGTAGAATAGTCATGCTGCTACCATATAGAGCTAAATAACGAATAAGATTATGGTTGAAATTAAAAAGTGGTGAGGCTATGACGTATCCCTTTTGAATTGTAAATGTTATATATGAGTATAATTCTTTAACTTCAAAAGTTTTTGAGGTGTTATATTTTTTTGAATAATTTTTTATATATATCTTTTTCTAATTTTTTGTGAAATGCATGTGTGAGGACATTCAATCGACAAAAATGTGTTTCTTTTTTTTTTGTTTTTGTTTTTGAGGTGTTAATAGTACAAAATAATACCTGATCTATAAGGACATTGATAAATTATAATTTAAAAGAGGGGTTACTTTAAAAGGTAGATTTTGCTTTCCACAGCATATTACAGGTCTACAATTTGTCATACAATTATAGTTCTTACATCTAATTAATGAATTTAATAATATTTTTCCATAGATACTTATTTTATCAGAATATAATTTGCCTTTTGTATACAAAATACAACAGTTCTTACATCTAATAAATACCTTTAAGAGAGTTTTCCCGTAGATACTTATTTTATAAAAATATAATGTATATTTTGTATACTAACTTTTGTCGGGTTATTCTTGTTGACTACATTGAGCTTGTAAAATTTAACAAATATTCTTATGTTAAACTAACGATTATAGGGTGGAGATTAAATAGTTCATATAACTGTTATTTAATGTTCACATCAATTTCCACTCATAGTTATAATCGACTTCATTATAGTCAAAATTAAGTTCAAAGCTCATAATTAATTAGCCTAATATTTACTAATTTGTCTTGTTATTCATGTGAATTTAAGCAACTGTAAAAATAATATTTTTCATATTCGGTTCTATTAGGAAAAAAAAATGTCAATGTATATTCAATTATAATAAGCTTTGTAAATTACTAAAAACAAATTCATTACTCAAATATACTAAAAACAAATTTGACAAAATGATAGTTTTAAGGATACGACAGTCAAAATTAAATCATAATAAATTAGTATATATTTTTTTAGAATTAATTTTCAAATTATATAAGGTTTTCTAATATAGTCCTCACATAGTTCCTGTAAGAAATAGTTAGTTTTAAGGACATGGTAGTCAAAATTAAATTTTAATAAATTAGTATATATTTTTTTAGAATTAGTCCTCAAATTATATAAGGCTTTCTAATATAGTCCTCACATAGTTCCTGGAAAACTAAATAAACTTGAAAATATGGATCACATCTAAAATAATATTTGCAAACCTTTAGATATACTAACATATTATATAGCCTTAAATCCTTTTCAATTATCAGATTTATGAATAAGCTTTATCATTATTACAATTTTAATTGATAATAATAAGACAGTCATTGTTGGTCGTGCGGTCCACACAAAAAGAGATGATCAATTTTTTATTTTACTAAAAAGATTCTAAAAGTTATATATTATATTTGATAAATCTTTACATTGATATGGTAAGTATATATTAAAATAAATAAATATGAATCAATTGTTAAATTATTTTTATTACTTCAATCTCAATTGTAACATCATTTTTTTCCTCTTTTAATTCTAATATGTTATTTTCATTTTTTTTATATATGAATTTTCATATACATATTAGAAAGTGCTTTTAAGGATATAATAGTTAAAACCAAGTCCTAAAGTTAGTTGATTAATTAGTTAGAGTTTTTGAATGTTAGAATTAGTTTTTTCAATTATAAGGCTTACGGATATGCAAATTAACTTATCAAGAAATAAGGACCTTATCCAAGATAATTAAGAACACGATAGTAACTAAGACTTATTTGATTTGATTGCACTTTTTTTTCTAATACATGTGTGATTTATTTTTAAAATCTCATATATATGCTTATATAGCCACTTTGTTGATCGTCCGATCTTATTAAAGCAAAAAGTTGTCCTGAAATATGAATATTAAGTTTATATATTATATAGATAATTTTTGCAATGACTATATTATGTGTAAATAAACATACAATTATTACAATACAATAAACTTAAATTAACTGTAACATAATTTTTTTCTTCTAAATATTCATAAGTTATACTTTTTAGATACGTTTTTTTTTGTCTTTGTGTGAGAGAGTTAGTTTTTACAATACAACAATCAAAATCAAATCCTAAAAAATTTGTATAATTAGAGTTTTAAAATAAGTTTTCACATTATATAAGGTTTCATCGTATAGCACTTATATAGTGCCTACAAAATTAAATAAACTTAAACATAGGGATCACATTTGAAATAATATTTTCATATCTTTAGATACATTAACATATTTAGTATATAGCTTTAACTCTTTTTTGACTATCAGATTTATGAATAAGTTTTATAATTATCAATTTTAATGAATAATAATTATACAGTCATTTATTATTTGTGTGTCTATTTTTTTATTTTATCAAAAGGATTCTAAAAGCTACAATACTATATTAATAAATAATTACATATTTAGTATATAGCTTTAACTCTTTTTTGACTATCAGATTTATGAATAAGTTTTATAATTATCAATTTTAATGAATAATAATTATACAGTCATTTATTATTTGTGTGTCTATTTTTTTATTTTATCAAAAGGATTCTAAAAGCTACAATACTATATTAATAAATAATTACATCAATTACGGTAAGCAAATTTTATAATAAAATTTTTAAACAATTATTACATTATTTTTACAGTTTTAATCTCAATTGTAGCCTCTTTTTTTTCTCTTTTAAATCTAGTATGTTATTTTCGTTTTTATGATATATGAATTTTTATATTCATATTAGAGAGTGGTTTAAGAATTTAATAGTCAAAATTAAGTCTTAATAAATTAGTTCATCAGTCAGTTAGAGTTTTAGAACGTTTAGAATTAGTTTTTTTTTTAATTATATAAGACTTAGTAATATGGGAGCTAACTTATCAAGACATAAGAACTTTATCCAAGATAATATTCTCAATTATAGCATTATTTTTTTCTCTTCTAAATCTAGTATGTTATTTTTATTTTTAAAATATATGAATTTTTATATTCATATTACCTTTAGAATTTATTTTTCAATTATATAAGGCTTAGTAATATGAAAATTAACTTATCAAGAAATAAGAATCTCATCCAAGATAATATTCTCAATTGTAACATCATTTTTTTTCTTCTAAATCTAGTATGTTATTTTTGTTTTTGAGATATCTGAATTTTTATATTCATATTAGAGAGTGTTTTTAAAGATACAATAGTCAAAATTAAGTCCTAATAAGTTAGTTCATGAATCAGTTAGAGTTTTAGAACGTTTAGAGTTAGTTATTCAATTATATAAGGTCAGTAATATGAAAATTAACTTATCAAGAAATAACACATTCAAGATAATATTTTAAGCCTTTAGTGATACTTATAATAGTTATAATTCTATTTCACATTGAAAACATAATGTAATAACGTGTCAAGTAAAGAAGTCATATCTTTGTGATGATATGTCGCACAAAGAAGCTCTTACTTCGCTTATTATATATTATATAGATTAAGCATTTTTCCTAAGTGTTTAACATAATCAGTTACTTGACTAAGGGTTCTTTGTAACTCTTTTTAGTAATTTTTGCTCAGATAGTGCCAGATATTGCCAAAGAGATTTTTGCTGTGTTCACATAACCTCTATCATAAAATGATTTTGTTTTATTATCATTGGTTTGTGTTATAGAAACATTCTTATTTGAAGATTTTTTATCTTTGTCATTTGTCACTTTTCTTTTTAGATCCTTATTGTTTGAATATTAATTTTTTATTTTCTTGTTCACTTATTTAGGGTGCCTTGCTGTCGAGATTTCAGCCTTAATTTCTTTATTTCAAAACTTATGTATTTGTTTTGAACAATTAATTTTATATCATCATGTATTTTAGGACTTTCGAATTAGCAGTGCCCGTAAAAAAAAAAAGCTTTATCCTCACGGCTGGTACAGTATATTCGGAAGATGTGCCATATATTTGTAGTTTAAGTTCTGATCACGTGCGCACAGGGGTAGGCCTAGGGACAGAGAAATAACAAGCCGCGTATTATAAGTGTTATAAGTCAACGAAGGGCTTTAACATAGTGGAAGGGCTTTCCAGAAGTATGAAAAGTTCCCTGTCAAACAATCGTGTCTCTTTAACCATCGTGTCTCTTTGTCATACAATTGCTGTGGAAGCTTTCCAGAAGTATGAAAAGTTCCCTCTTTCTATTTGCAGAAGCGACGTTGTTGCACATGGAAATCAAGTCTCTTTCCTTTGTTAACACGAGTGACGGTGGCATACGCGATGCGTGTGTAAAAATAAAATTAATAGTATAAATTTTGTTAAAATATAAATTTGTAAAATTAAACATATTTTTATTAGTTAGTTACCAATTAAGATCTTTATTTTGTCAATTTTTATAATTTTTTTTAAAATGCCACTTGTCACTACTATAAGTAGGTAATTATGTAACACTCAAAAAGGAGTTTTTCAATTTTACCTTCATTTTGGACATGTGTCAGCATCACAGACACTCTTAATGTAACACCAAAAGGGTATGACACCAAAAAATGTCTTCTATTTATATATAGTATAGATGATACTCGCAACATTTTTTTGGCCAACCCGACAGCTTCATGCAGTGCAGTATTCCCCATGTCATTTTGTTCCTTGAGGTGATTACTGTCCACAAGCCCGTGCTGAAAAAGTTTTTCAAAGGCATCGACATTGCCACATATGGCTAGTAAATGAAAGACAGTGTGACGTCTCTCACTACAAGAAAAAAAAGCTTTTAGCGACGGGTAAATCCGTCGCTAAAAGTTTTAGCGAAGGTTTTAGCCGGATTTACCGTCGCTAAAAGTTCCTCGTATAAAAGCCCGTCACTAAAAGTTTGACGACGGAATTTTCAAATCCGTCGTATAATATTTCACTTTTTGCGATTGAGTTATTTATTAATTAGCGACAGAATATCCGTCGCTAATTATATTTTAAGTATTTTAATTTATTTTTCTTTTTGTGAAATTAGTAACGGAATAAATATTTTAGTGACGAAATATTCCTAAATAAGATTTTTAGCGACGGAATATTCCGTCGCTAAAAAGCTGATAGTAGGAACACTTTTAGCGACGGAATTAATCCGTCGCCAAAAGTCAAAAAAAATTTTAAAAATTTATTTTTATTTTTCTATAACCCAGACCTATAATAAAATTTTCATTTCTCAACAACAACACACAATAATCAATACACAAAGAAATATATATAATCAATCATAATTTTTTTTTATAAAAAATACTCATTATGTACAAGCCGAGAACCGGATACAGCCGGTTAGGGGAGGGGAGAAGAGTACAAGTCGGGGGGAGGACAAGCTGGGACCAGGCACGAGAAGGGGCTCATCAGGGGTTGTCGAGTCCCGGATCTGGATCCTGCTGATCCGGGGCCAGCTCGGCATGTCCAGCAGCGGTACCCTGCTGATCCTGCTCCCTGATCATCCTCAACACAACCGTAGCAATGCGCTGGATCTCCTCGTCGTCCAACAGATGTCGAGGAGCCGGTGTCTATGGAGGGACAGTGGGGGTGAGGACGCTCCTATCACAGCACGAGCAGTCGTGCTAGGCAGGCCGCGTATGTGGCCTTTCAGCCGATTGACGACCTCCGGCGTGTCCAGCCATCGCTTCAATGCCCCAGTACTCGCACCTGTACTAGTGGACGCTGATGGCTATCCGGACTGCTGCTCGGACCTTCTAAGTTGTTCATACGAGGCCTGCAAAAACAGTGATTTAAAGATATGTTAGGGCATTAATTAACGCAACAGACATTGAGGATAGAAAGACAAAAAATTAACAACTTAAACAAATTGACTCACATCGATCCGCCGGGCAATATCTGAAATATAGTCGCCCGCCCGGTGCGCCTCGTCCTTGTCCTTCTTCCGCACGTGTGTCTGACTATACGTCAGAGCTACGACATCATCCTCCTCTAGATCTGGGTGCTCGACCGTATTCATGTGTCAGATGATGTCGTGTGGCACTGACCCCCCGTGTGTGTCGGATCTCTGTTCCATCTGTTCTTGGCCCCTCTCTTACTCTTGGAGTTCCAGCCTGGATCCGCAGCCCACCAATCTATCATCTCCCCCATACAGTCAGAGATATCCAATGTGGGGGATATCTCGTCATCTCAGTCATCGAGGCACCCTCGGGCAGCATCTTCTTCGCCCAGTCCCGTGTGTCGTGGAGCCATCGGTGGTAATTCTTGCCGATGTAAGCAAAGAAGGCCTGCTGCCCCAGTGTCTGCTGATCAGGTGAGTCAAACGTGAACCCCTCCTGTAAGGCATTCAATAACACAAATTAACTACAAAAAACAAACTCTAATTAAACAAATACTATCGCAGAAAAAATACTTCACCGTACCAGCCACTCCTCCCATAGGAACTCCCTCGCAACGGCATCCCAGTCCTTCCAGTATAGGCGTTGCTCGAAGAATCGGCCCTTCACAAGAACGCCGATCTTCGTCCTCGCCTGATTCTCCAAGATCCTGCCAAAGAAGTAAATAAATAAATTAATACAGTTCAAATATAAATTAACACATGTGATTTTTTTTACTTACAGGCCCTCTTGGGTAAGCGTAACTCTCTGTTTACGCTGGGGGTTGATGCGTACCCTGGGTGTCGGACCACGGCGTCGTTGAGATCCTACAAAACACAGACATTAATAGAGTTCAAATATACTTTAAATCAAAGGCTAGCGAAAATGTACTAAACACCGTTATCAACTATACCTGAGGTAGAACCCACGAAAGAAGGAGAATCAACGCGCTTGTGGGATGAATCTGCGTCGAGCTGGGGCCTCATCTGCTGTACACGAGCACTCTGTGCCTTGTCATCAGTGGGCAATGACGAGTTGGGTTCATTAGGGTTAATCAGGACTAATTAGGGCTAATTATAGCCAGTGCTAGAGCCATGATGAGATTCTAAGGGGTGCTAAAAAAGTCGCGTTAACCTAATTAATCTAAATTCAACAACCAACCATTCAACTTATTCACAGATATCTTAATTCAATTGGGTCCCATCCTCCGTTAACAATCTCAATTCTCAAATTCTCAATGCCCAGTCAACAATCTCAATTCCCAATACCTCATATAGGGCGTCGGTATGGTGTCTGACACTTCCGGACATGTCTGATGACATTGATTTATTTTTTAAATGCCGGACGCCGTGTCCATCACCCCTTGGAGAGGTGCCGGACACCTCTTGAAGAGGTGTCCACATGTATAAAGACAAAATGTGACATTTCGGTGTCGGTGTTGATCTGACGCGGTGTCCGTGACCTACCGACACCTCGACACCTCATCAACACATTCGAAAACATGTCGGACACCTCCGGACACGTGCCCGACACCTCCGGACACGTCTGAAGTCATTGATTTATTAAATGCCGGACACCGTGTCCGTCACCCCTTAAAGAGGTGTCCAAAAGTATAAAGCCAAAATGTGACATTTTTCGGTGTCGGTGTCGATCGGACGGGGTGTCCGTGACCTACCGACACCTCGACACCTCATCGACACATCCGGACACGTGTCGGACACCTCCAGACACGTGTCTGACACCTCTCAGCAGTGTTCGAAGACATTGATTTATTTTTTAATTGCCGAACACCGTGTCGGACACCCATTGAAGATGTGTTGGATACCCATTGAAGAGGTGTCCACAAGTATAAAGCTAAAATATGTTATTTCGGTGTCGGTGTCGGTGTCGATTGGACGCGATGTCCATGTCTGTGCTACCTAACGGGGATCTCAATCCAATTGGGTACCATCCTCCGTCAACAATCTCAATTCTCAAATGCTCAATGCAATAAAATTAATAAAAATCAAACATTCAATCCAATTGGGTCCCATCCTCCGTCAACAATATCAATTCTCAAATGCTCAATGTAATAAAAATCACACATTTAATCCAATTGGGTCCCATTCTCCGTCAACAATCTCAATATCTCAAATGTCAATGCACAATTAACAATCTAAAATCATCAATTAATAATCTCAATTACTTCAAATGCACAGCTAATCATCTAAAATCATCAATGAACAACCTAAAATCATCGATCAATAATCACAATTCTCAAATGCATAATGAACAACCTAAAATTATCAAACAAATGATCAATATTCAAATGGGAAAAATTTGTATATAAAGCTAGATATAGAATGCTTCTATTGAATTTGTTCCAAACAAGTGCAAAAGAAACAGGTCTGTGTAATTTCTATTGAATCTGGTATAAGAAAGCATATAAAGCTAGATATAGAATGTGTCTATCCAAATATGTTTTCTGATTTCCAGAATTATAAACGATTATCTCCTAAACCCTTTCTTCTCCTATACTTTGGATCTTAAACAAAGGAGTGGATTAGGGATCATTCTTAAAGTTGGGATGACTTCATTATCTTACTATTGCAGTATATTCTAGGCTGAAAATTTTGTTTAGCTTGTTCATTGTGGTTACCTTAGTGGAAATGGTGCACTAAAGCAGTGAACCTACATTGAACTAAATTCCTACTTGTTTTGCAAAAGTCTACCATCTTTTTTGGGAAGGTTTGCTTGTTACAATTCTTCTTGGGTGTTTTTTCTGTTGATCTTTAAAGGTTGAAAATTGATCTCATGGTTGGGACGTGAGTTCGAATGTCTGCATTTTCCAGACTGCTTAGATGCCAAGTTGTATGACTGAATCAAAAGCATATTCAATTTTTGCAGATTGTCTTTTTCTTCCCCAACAACCCTACTGTTTGCTGTTTTCCTTCTCCACTTGCATGTTCTTTAAGGGGTTGACCTCGTGTAATATTTGTAGGTGGAAGTTCTCTGACGTTGCCTGGCCATTTTTCTGTTCAGAATTTTTAACAAACTTCTCACATTTATACTACACTGCTACTAATATTTTTGTAATATATTTAGGTCAGACTTCCAACATAGTACTGCCACATTACCACCACTTTTAGGGATTCATCAGTCAATATGAAATGAGGGTTCCCGATTTCCATTGTTGATAATAGGGTTTTCAGCCATAGGAGTTTCAGTTTCGTTTTGCATCTGTAGTTATTATAATGTCTTTTTAAGCAGTGATTCATGATCCTCTTTATTTTACGATTAAACTATTCTAACTGAGGCATGATAATTGCCTTCCGAATTCTTTCACCGGGTAAACCATATGAGGTGATGCTAACATGATACTATGTGAGGTATTTTTTGCTTGGTTTTAGGGTAAGCTCTAAGTTTATTTGCAGATGATGGAAAAATCCCCGACTCGGGTTATGTTTTGGTGTTTCTAATACCATTAGTCTTACTTAAATCTAGTAAATAGACTGCAGATGATGGAAAAATCCCCGACTCTGGTTATGTTTTGGTGTTTCTAATACCATTAGCCTTACTTAAATCCAGTAAATAGATAGCTAAAAGTACTGTTAATCATGGACTTATACCGTAGTACTTGATAGTGACGAATCAGATAATAGAAATTAGAAAATTTGATAGATTCAGTTTGAATGGAGAGGGCAGGTTTCTTCTTTCAAAGGGTGTAGTTCTCGGTATGAGACTGTAGGTTCTTTAAGGATATTTGTTTGTGAAAAAGCATTGGCGTAGAGTCTTAGGTGGTAAATCTAAAACATTACCAAATAGAAAATTGAATAATTGGAAAGACAACGATCTAAACATCTCTTATTGCAATTATCTTGAAATCAATGGGCTTTATCCTATGTCCCTGATTTGGGGGTAATTACACTCAAGGACAAAAGTTTCAAAATGTAACATTCCATGACCAAACATGTTTCAAAGATCAGCCGTGTCCATCCGTTAGGGTTCCTCAAAAAGGTATTTTTTTGCTGATGTCATCAATACATATTTTTAAGATGACAATACTACCCCTTTTTAAATTAAGAATTCAAGCCTTAATTAAAGATTAGGGTTTTAAAACCCAAAATTAGGGTTTCGTTGAAACCCAAAATTAGGGTTTCGTTGAAACCCTAATTTGCAAATTAGGGTTTTCCCGAAACTCTAATTTCCAAATTAGGTTCAATCCCTTACCCCCGGCAGCCCCTTCCCTCCGCCGGCAGTCCCCTTCCCCGCCGGTAGCCCCTTCCCTCACCCCCGGCAGCCCCTGTTAGCCCCGCCGGCAGTCCCCTTCCCCGCCGGTAGCCCCTTCCCTCACCCCGGCAGCCCCTGTCCCTCCCTGCCGGCAGCCCCTTCCCTCCCCGCTGGCAGTCCCCTTCCCTCACCCCGACAGCCTCTCCCCTCCCTGCCGACAGCCCCTTCCCTCACCCCGGCAGCCTCTTCCCTCCCCGTCGTCAGTCCCCTTCCCTGCCGACAGCCCCTTCCCTCACCCCGGCAACCTCTTCACTCCCCGCCGGCAGTCCCCTTCCCCACCGACAGCCCCTTCCCTCACCCCGACAACCTCTTCACTCCTCGCCGGCAGTCCCCTTCCCCGCCGACAGCCCCTTCCCTCACCCCGGCAACCTCTTCACTCCCTGCCGGCAGTCCCCTTCCCCGCCGATAGCCCCTTCCCTCACCCCGGCAACTTCTTCCCTCCCCACCGGCAGTCCCCTTCCCCGCCGACAGCCCCTTCCCTCACCCTGGCAGCCCCTTCTCCTCCGGCAGTCCCTTCTGTTATTCGCCGAACAAAGCAGATCCACCACCGGCGAAGTCGCCATCGCTCTTCCCCTCCATCTCTTCTCTTCTCCCCCGCAGCAGGGGTGTGGCGATTGGGGGCTGTCCTTGAGGTGGTTGTTGTTCACGCAGAAGTGGGGGAAATGGGGTTGGGGGCGGGGGGCAATGGGATGGAACGGCAGTGAGGGGGGGGAGGTGGGGTGCTGGGTGCGAGAGAGGAAGAATAATCAGAAATTAAGTGGGTAATTTATTTTAAAGTCAGGGGTAATAAAGTCATTTTGTTAAAACCGTTAGAATTTTTAGGGTTCCGTTTGTCAACGGTCGAAGTGTTACTTTTGAAACTTTTTCCTCGACGGCATTATTCCAAACCTAATATAGGTGTAATTAAACCCTTGGAAATAAAAAAATTCTTAAAAAATTTTAGCGACGGAAGTTCCGTTGCTAAAAGACCACCGGAAAAATTCATTCGCCAAAAACTTTTTACGTCGTCTGATTCCGACGCTAATAGTATTTAACGATGGAATTTTTAGCGACGGGACTTTCCGTCGGTGAAAAATTATTTAGCGACGGAATCACTTCCGTCGCTGAAAATCCGTCACAAAAGACCTATTTTCTTGTAGTGTTTTTTCTATTGATTGTGCCCCTTCCTCTCTCCGAAAGTTGCACAGGAACTCAAGTGCCTCTGCCGTCTTATCTGATGCAAATTTGTAAGCGTCGGTTTTGCGCCATAACAGGACGCATAATTAAGTCACGAGAGAATAAACTAGTAAATGAGCTCTTGTACATCTAAATATTAGCGGACTATGTGAAGGAATGCATTGAAGCATATACCGCAAGGGCAAACAGGAGATTAAAGCGTTAAATCTTATAGTATTGTTGCAAGCAAAGCACAAACGTACTAGCAAAGGGAAATTTTGGAGAAACCTTCTTCGAGCTGCTTCTAAAAATCTGCCGGGTAAAGGGTGGGAGACTGTACGATCGATAGCTAATAGCCCATAGTTAGTATGAAAATAGAGTTAGTATGAGCAACCAAAAGAAGAAAGTTGATAGCAGTGTCTAAGGAAAGAATCAATAAATAAAGAAGAAGAAGAAGAAGTGTGTGCCACGAAAGGCACACGGTTATTGCATGCAATTGCTTACTTGGGACTTCACCACCACTCACATTCTATTTTGTAAAAGTAGGAAGCTCGGGTTCCATTGTTTCACTTAAGCTTTTTGAAACTATCATTGACAAGTGGTAAAACAATCCAAGTATAACATATGCCCGAACCTGTTATATGATTCACCATAATATCGAACACCCACAAGAGTTAGCATGCATGATGCAGAGAAAACGGATAAATACATCAGAAAATGACTTCAGATGCTGCCTACCTAGAGTCTCTGCAAGGTGGACGCCTTGAAGTAATAAGTGCACACAAAGAATTGTTACAAATCACGCTAGAAAGCAATCACTACAAGAAATAGGGTCTTTAGCATCAGCCGCTCGGGATCGCTAAAACTGAGATGAAAGTTTAATCATCTCATTCCTTTGGAAGTTGAAAGAATGTGTTCTGAGAAACGAAAAATGAAAAAACACAAATAATAAGTTTGGTTCAAGCATTCTGGCAAGTGCGTTGGGTCCATCCAAGTCGATGAAAATCACTTCAAAGATTTCAAGTAGCTAAGTTTCAGGAGAGTCAATGGCATGATAAAGCGGCCAAAGGTGCAAACTTTACTGCAAAATGTGAATTATATCTCATGTTATTAGCTTTAACAGACGAAAAAAGAGAAACTATAACAATAGATAAAGTCAAAATCGATTATAAGACCCTCAATAAGGCTGTGTTCGTTTACTATTTTTATTTTATGTTTTTGTAATGATGGCAAAAAGATTCCTTTTATTGTGTATGTTTATCATTTTATTATTATTATTCTAAAAATATAAAAGAAACAATACCAAAATCTAGGTGTTTTCACCTTTTTCCCGATCCCCTCTCTCTCACTGCCAAAGAAAAGTAGCTAATAAAGGTTATCAAAGTGATAAGAGTACACAACTATATTTCTTAACACGATACGAAAATAATGAAAATGAAGACAGAAAATAAGAATGATAAATGAAGGTAGCGTTGAACAGAGTTTGCAGTTTTTCGGTTTTTTGTTCTTGAGAGCTGTAGAGAGTGTGCTTTTTTCCTTTTTACCGGTTTTTTTATTAAAGGTAGAAAATATATACCAAGAGGGAAAAAAAGAAGGGGGATATACAAAGAGTGTAAAAGTGGTTGACAACCCCAACCACCAGAGTAAAAAGTAGCCAAGACTACAAGCCAACCGGTCAGAGACGATTACAAAATAAACTACAGGAACAAAACACCACATGAGTAGACATCAGCCCAAGCATCGATTGGAATGACGATCTGCAGGTAATAGCCAAGCCTCCTGAGCACCTAATCCCAATCGATAGGCAAAAGTAGCGAGAGCTGACGACAGATCGAGAAAGCCGACAGTACCCAGGCAATATGCACTGAGTGCATCTTCCTGTAGCTAACAGTCATCGCAGACCAAATATGTACATCAGTCCCTAAAGGAGTTGGACTACTACGAATCTGATGCACACTGTGAGAGGACGCAAGTAAGATAATAATATGATGGAATTTAGCAGTATGAGCCCAATGAATAGCAAAATGAACAACAGAAGCAGTAGCTAGTAAATAATCTAATGCTGTGCAAACCGTAGAACAAGCACCCGCTGGAACCCAAGAACAATTGAGCAAGACCAATCCAATACCAAACTGGTGAGCATCTGCAGCAGGTTTGATAGAGATAGAACAGAAGGTTAGTGAGGAGGGGATGGGGCAAGGGCAGGAAGGCAAGACGAAGAGGGGGTGCAAGGGAGGATGGAAATGCTCAAGAGGGAGAATGCAGGTAGACTGACTAGGGGTCATACTATGGAGAGCTCAGTACTCGCGCCGTTGAATTTTTTGGATACAAGTAGAGGAGAGGTGAGTGGAACGAATACGAAGGAAAGTGGCACGGGCTTTTGCATTAAAGCAGTGGGAATAAAATTTTTGTGTTTGAACACTACCGCATTCCTTCCAAGCCAAATTTGCCAAAGCACAAGAACAATCCAAAGGAAACGCATAAGAACGGTCGAGTGGTAAAAAAAGGCCTTCTGGAGCCAGTGCACAAGCCAGTCATTCACAGAGCCCATACTCAAACCTGAAGAGTGAGAACTCAAAAGAGCTTAACACGGTCACAGTCCATGAATAGATGGACATGTGTTTCAACAGAAAGGGAACAAATGGGGCATGCTTCCAAAACTGGGCAGTGGCGTTTACGTTAGGAAGTCATGAGATGCAAACGTTCATGTATTAGCTACCAAAGGAAGTATTTGATTTTCTCAGGGATGGGAAGACGCCAGAGTTTCTTCCAAACCTGCGGGTTGAGGGTCGGCACTGAGGACTTCAAGCTGGAGAGGGCTAGCTGGTAATAGGTATCTTTAATCAATAAGCTTCTCGCGCGCTCATTTGGCCAGAATCTAACATCTTGAGTGAATTTAGGACTGAGATCCACGCTAAGCATCTTAGCCACCAGCTCTAGGGGAATAGGCTAAAGAGTAACCGAACATTCCAAATCCGAGAGTTTGGGAGGAACAGATGACAGAGTTTTAAGTGAGAGGTAAGAGGTCGGCAATGGATTAGCAGATCAGTAGGAGTGACAGATGGCAACCACCAGTCCATCCATACCGAGATAGATCGTCCATCCCCAATGTGCCACTGGATGCCCTGTTTTAGAGTATGCTGACCCACCAACAGACTACGACATGCCCAAGACCCAACTCGAGTAGACCTGACATCAAGGAAGTCTTTGGAAGCCAAGTAATGACCTTTGAGGACTCGGACAAGGAGGGAGCTAGGTTGATTCCATAGCTTCCAGGCTTGTTTTGTAAGTAAGGCTTGGTTAAAGAGCCAAAAATTCTGAAAACCAAGGCCACCGAGACTTTTAGGTAGGCAAAGCAAGGACCAAGAAACCCAGTGAATTGACGTATGGTTCGCCTCGCCAGACCACCAAAAGCGAGCTAAAATTTGGTCAAGCTGAGAACAGATGTGAACTGGAAAATGATAAACTGACATGTAGTGGACCAGAACAGAAGAAAGAGCAGATTGTATGAGACTAGCGCGCCCAGCCTTATTGAGAAGGAGACCAAGCCAATGTGCACATCGATCTTGGACCCGACCAACAAGACTACGGAAGATGTCTTTTTTCTGTGTGAGAATATCTAGGTTAACGCCCAAATATTTGACAAAGGAAGGAGAGCTCTAAAAGTCAAAGCCCCGCTCAATAATTTCTTTAGTAGAACTAGAGGCATTAGGGCTGATGCAAATGGAAGACTTGCTCCAGTTAATACTTTGGCCCGAAAAATTGCAGTAGCAGGTGAGGATCGACCTAAGGACTGCAATTTGGTTACTGACATCCTTGTTCACGCGTAAGAAAAGGTACATATCATCAGCATACATGAGGTGAGTGGTAGATGGTGAGGTTTTACCAGCTTTGATGCCTTCGAGTTGGCCCCGGTGCTCCGCTGCCAGAAGGGCTGCTGATAAAATCTTAGAACTGAGGATAAACAGGTAAGGGGAAAGCGGGTCACCTTGTCATAAGCCACGGGAAGGCCAAAAACGAGACATAGGCGCACCATGAACTAAAACTGAATATGAGACTCTGGAAACACATTGAAGAAGCAAGGTGACCCAATGATTGGGGAACCCCAGGCGAGAGAGCACAGCTTGCAAAAAATCCCAATTTAAGAGATCAAACGCCTTACTCAAGTCAAGCTTTAAAGCAACTAAGATGACCCCCCCCCCCTTTCCACCGTCGGACACAGTCACTGAGTTCCTGGGTCAACGTGATATTGTCGGAAATACAACGACCAGGGACGAAGGCATTTTGGTAAGGGGAGATAAGGTCTTTCATCAAAGGATTAAGGCGATTGACCAGGACTTGGGAAATAATTTTGTAAATAACGTTACATAAGCTGATGGGTCGAAAATCAGAAGCTATAGTCGCGAACTGAATTTTGGGTACTAGGGTGATAAAAGAACTATTAGTTTCACGGAGCATTCGGCCAGACTACAAAAATGAAAGGACAACTCTTATGACCAGCGGGCCTAAGGGAGTCCAGCATTGCTGATATAAGACCACGGGAACACCGTCTGGGCCAGGTGACTTGAAATGGCCCAGCTGGGCAACAGCTAACCCAATCTCATCAGTGGTGTAAAGTTGCAAAAGATAGGTCTGATGGGCATCAAAGAGTGCAGGAGCTGGCAAACTGGATAAGTAGGAAGTCAGGTCAACGCCCGGGGGGGGGGGGGGGTAGGGGGACAGGACCATACAGATTACTAAAAAAGGAAAGGAAATATGAGCGGATGTCGAAGACGTCATGCAATTCAAAACCCTGATCGATGGTGATAAAGTGAATATGATTACGACGACGCCTAATAATGGTGGAGGTGTGAAACAACTTAGTATTACGATCACCATCGTCTAGCTTGGAAATCTTGGAACGTTGGGCCCAAAAAATACGTTCGCAGGCAATCAAAAAATCTAACCTAGTACGAGCCTGGAAGTCCAAAGATCTACTGATCTCAGAGGTGGAAACCGAGGTTTGGAAGTCCAAAAGGGAAGCTTTTACAGCTTTAATCTGGGCGAGTAAGTTCCCAAAACCTCTTAGACTCCAACTATGCAACGTTGTTAGAATAGCTTGCAGACAACGCATGAGATGAAACAAAGGAGAGCCAACAGGGGTACTAGAACAAATCCTGTGTATGATCGGACAACAGGTGGGATCTGATAGCCACATAGCATCAAAACGATGAGGGCAAGGAAAAATATGGGTTGGTGGTGAGGTGTCACATAAGATGGGTGCATGGTCCGAGCGCTGGATAGCCAAGTTGGTTGCTGTGGCTGAGCCGTAGAGAACAAGCTAGTCTGGCGAGGCCATAACTCCATCCAATTTTTCAAAAACAAAACCTCGCTCAGGATAACCACTAGCCCAAGTGAAGGGAGGACCCACCCAGCCTATATCGGATAGTTTACCGGTTTAAAAATTTGTTGAACGTTTGATAGAGTTTTTGTTTAAAAAAAAGAAAAAAAGGAAAACCATAACCTAAAATTGCTTTTGATAGGACGACGAGTTTTATTGTTTTTCATAATTGGTCACCAAATTAAAAAAAATATTTCCAGAAAATCACATATCAAAAACTTAACAATAACATTATAGCAGTAGCTTTCCTGGAGAAAGAAGATGGAGACGCAGCCTCTTCTAAGAACAGATGAAAGAGGAAACCTCCCCAACCGTTCCTTCTTCTTTGCTGCTACAAGAACCCAAGCATCCCTTAAAAACTCTTTAAGACAAGGAAGGTGGCCTAGTTCAGTCCATTGTGGAGGCGGTCAGAGATGGACGCGATGGGAAATGGAGACAATGGAGGAAGTGAGAGACGGACGGTGGAGGCAGAGATGAAGGTAGTGGGTGATGGAGGCGGTAGAAGGGTGGAGGCAAAGATGAAGGCGGCGGAGCCAGTGGGAGATGGAGACGACAGAGCGATGGAGGTGACAGAGCGATGGAAGAGGTGGGAGATGCAAGCGGTGGAGCGATGGAAACGGTGGGTGATGGAGGTGGTGGGAGCTGGAGGGTAAGGAGTTGTGCCTTGGAGTTGAGTAGTGGATCTAGCAATAGAGTTGTGCGGCGGAGAAGCATAAGTAGCGAGGAAGGGCAACCCTAATTTCAAAATGTTTTATACTTAGCCCGAAAAATTCTAACTTTTTGCTGACAATGAGGCTTGATGCCTGGATCTCATTAAAAGATTTGGAGAAGGCGGGTTTCTCCAGCTTGCAAAACTGGAGAAAACACCAAAGTCTAGGCCCCGTACGCTTACCATATTTGTTTTCTATTTTTATTTTCTGTTTTCATTTTCACGATTTTCATATTCAGTTTGAAAACATGTTCCTGTACTTTTATTATTTTCACAAAAAAAAACATTTAGCTATTTTTTCTTATATTGGGTTAAGTTTGGTGTTTTCAGTTTTTTGTTACTATTTGAGTAATTTTATCCAAAACGAAAACAGAAAATGGTAAAAGTACGCAAAAAAAGAATCTTTTTCATCATCATTACTAAAAACAGAAAACGAATATGGTAAACGTATGTGGCCCTAGTTTTCAAAAATAGGCTTAGGCCCCACTTGACGCTCATTATTTTTTCAGTTTTTTTTTTAGTTTAAGAAACTGAAAAAAAAGGGTGTTTGGTAACCATTTTTTTTCCTTCTCCAATTTAAAAAACTAGTTTTTAAACTGAAAAAAATCCAAAAACTGATTTTTTTTTTTCACTTTCGTTTTTTTTTTAGACCACCACCCTCCCAACGCTGGCAGCCACCTCAGGCGACCATCGTCGGCGGCTTGCCTGCAATCGCTGGAGGTTGCCACCGGCGACCACCGCCGGTAGCCACTAGCCACCGCCGGCCACCACCACCGTCGACCATCGCTATGCCCCACCACCGCCACCGCAAACCACCACAAAATAAAAACTGGGTCATCAAACACAAAAAAAAAGACTCATAATAAAATTGGGTTATCAAACACCCACTTGTTTTTGTAAATTAAAATAAAAAATTTAACTGCTCTTTAATTTTTTTAATTTAAAAACTGAAAACCAAAAAAAAAATTGTCAAACGAAGTCAAACTCTTGCCAAAAATTTAAAAACTAAAACTCTACCGAACAGCCAAAAAAATTAGGGTTTTCAAAAATTTATAAATTAAAATAGAAAACTGAAACCCAAATAGATTTCAAAAAAGACACCCGAAGTGAAACAAACCTATTTTATGAATAGATTCATTCATCCGAGAAACTGGCAGGATGTAGAGCTGGACACTGAAACATTTATATAGTTGGTAGGAAGAGGAAAATGAAAAAGTAAAAAGTTCCTCAGCCACGACAAGGTTATTTCATGCAATTGCTTATTGTAGACTCCACCTTTCAACTTTTTGTTCTGTTTTGTTAACGGTATAACAAGTACTTCATCTCTGATCTCCTCCTTTGTTCCCTCTTTTCCCAAAGTTATAAAGTTGATTTTATTTTTAAAATAAATCAGATTTCTTTGTAATCTTTTATTTATTCAATAATCCCCAATCTAAATTTAAATTTTTAACTAACCCTGCTTCACTAATTCTCCCTAAACGTTTTTTAAAATATCGTTTACGTTAATCATCACTAAAGACCTCAGTCGATATTACTTATAACTGCTATCATTAAGTTGGTTTCTAATAATTTGTCGTTAAATGTTGACGATAAAATTCCGCTCATGCAAAAATCAACGCTAAATGTAGCATACGAAAATCGTCGATAAAGAAATAAAATAATCAGTTACAAAGTACCAACATTTGGGGTGTTACAGCTACCACCCAGACCAAGTAATTCCCATGCCCACCTTTAACAAACTCTACTGGAAATTTAGCAATTGAGCTTAACGAGATGCCTATGGAAGCTAGCGGTCAGAAAGCATACCACTTCATGAGGATCTAGATGGATGCTTTCAAAAGTTAATATTTGAAGTCTCGAGCATGTGGAGAATAACATCTACCACATTAGACATCGGAGGATCCTGCGTATAGTATGTATTAAATATTGTCTACATATTTTCTTCCTCATAAGCAGGCCCCTATTGTTACTTCTTTTGCTCTATGCTATGTTTAAAATGTGGAGATAGTATTTGAAAATTATTTGTTTGTAGCTTGAACTAGTTTCTCTTTTGTGATTTTCTCTGCTTTATCGTGGTTTTTCAGGTTACAAGAGGTCCACTTTTAATCACATTCCGTGCACTTGCACCGCTTTATTAACTAGTATGGTGAAAGTTCCATATCAATCTTAAAAGTACAAGCAAGTAGGGATCAAACTAGAATTGCATCAAGTTTCCCAGGGGTCACTCTTTTCTCCCCTGTCGCACAACACGCAAGAGGCTTTTTCCAAGTCATGTATCAACTGCAACAAGTACCTGCATGTCACCGGTGCCAAATTGTTCATGTTCATCTTGTTCGCTTTTTTTTAGGGTTCGTATATGTATTGAAATGTCTATAGATTTAAACTAGTTTACCAGCAATGAAATCTATCAACCAAAATTTGATAAGTCATTTGGATGATTTAAACAGAATTGAACATCGACTCACATCAGGCTGGTCAAATATGCAAAGACACACTGGAAAGATTATTAGGGGCACAGAGTTATGCAGAGTCTACATATCGTGGTGTTTAGAAGCAAGTACAAACAGTAACAACCAGTTTGCACAGTCTACATATCGTGGCGTTTAGAAGCAAGTACAAGCAGTAACAACTGAGACCCGTGTTTGGAAATATTCGATGCGGCTTCATGGAAAATGAAAACTATCATCACAACGCAAATAACCATGCCTTCTGATAAGTATCCGCGCAAGAAATCCTCAAGCTTAAAGGTTTGCCAAACTGCTGAGAGGGTGAATGCAGTCGAATAGAAGAGGGAAATGGCGACAACAAGATACTGCATAGGCAGCGCAAAGTAAAAGCTCTCAATGTTAAATGGTGACAACTGAACCGAAAGTAAAGTTGCCAAGTTAATTGATAAAGCAAATATAGTCACTCCAACCCAGAAGGTGAATGCCTGTAGATCTTGCTTATGATTATCAAGGAGGGCTGGATGGCCATTCTGATCAAACCCTCCGGGAACAGTAAAAAGTGCTGCAAAACACTGTGCCAATGAGGGTGGAAACAATCATTAGGCCTTGGTTGATATCTTTGCATGTTTTCTCAGCTTCTTTGCGAAGATCTGAGTGATTTTTCTTAAATAACTCTTCTGCTGTCCTATGGCAGGAGTTGTGAAGATTCAATAAATGTGCATGAGAATCCCGCTTGACACGTTGTGAAAGCCAAAAAAAAAGATGAAGGATTTGAATATAAAATCATAATGCTGAGAGAAATACGCATTTGCTTTATGTGCTACTGCTATTAATATCAGGAGATAGGAGAAAGCTTAGGGCAAGAGAAAAAGTTTGTACCTCAAACCAAAGCACGTCCCATATCATCTGGTTCACGACTCCAAGACCATAGTTGGGTAAATTACGATCATTGGCTGCGAGATGCAAAATGGTGTTGCCATCCAGGTCAATATCAGCCATCAGGTTATCCTTGTGAACAACAGTTTTCTTCAACTGCTCATAAAGATGACTACCCTTGTGCTCCACTGCGAGATGCATTACGTTCCTGCCTTTCTCATCAACGGAATTAGCAGCATCAGGGTATTTTTTGAGAATCTCCATTGCCACTTCAATAATGTTGAGCTTTACTGCTTGGAAAAGCGGCTATTGCACTCTATACTCTTCAGAAACTGTAAATAATTCCATCAATCTTCTTGTCAGCGCCAATGCAAGTATATGTTTTTGCTTCTCAGCATCAACATCTCTAATCCAAAGGGAGCCTTCATAACGGAGTAAAATAAATAAATAACTAGGAGAAAATGATAAAGTGTAAAGATGCGTGTTGTGGTACGGTAGCAAGAAAACGAATGATCTTGAGGATTTTATCTTAATGTAAGATTAAAGAATTCAAAAGGAAAAAGTATCCCTCTATGCGACTTCCTCATTTTCGTTGTGCCATTGAATTCTATCCCTCACGTCTTGTTAAACCATGATATCATTACTTTTGCCCATTCGTTGATAGTTAAGCTTCCAGCGAAAGGTCGCTTAACACTTATGAGAATAGAACTTCAAATTTGTTTCAATGATGGCAAACTTCGGCTCTACTTGAAAACGTTTTCGTTTTCAGTTTTTTCTACAATTTTATAAACTAAAAAAAAAATTACGTTTGGCACACAGTTTTTGTTTTTTTTTTTTTTTCAGTGTTGAAAATCAATTCAAAACAGGATTGTTTTTTAAAACTCTCGTTTAGGAGTTTTGAATTTTCAATTTTGATTTTTATTTTGAAATCAGCACCACCCTCCCACCGCCGGCTACCGCCAGCGACCATCACAGGACACTGGTAGTAACTGCCGTCGCTGGCTACCGACAACCACCGTCGCTGGCCACCAGTAACCACCGCCGGCCACCCCCACTGTCCGCCACTACAACCGCAAATCATCACTAAAAAAAAATTCAAAATAAAAACTAGATAATCAAACACCCAAAATAAAAACTCAAAATAATAACTAAATAATCAAACACCCATTTTTTTGTAGAAAATAAAAACTAAACAGTTTTTGACTTTTTTTTTAAAATAGAATATTTAAACGGAAAGTGATTTTAAATACTACCTTCGTCTTGCATTTTAATGAATGAAAAAAAATCAAGAGTTACGAGGAGCTGAGTTACTACACCTAGTACAGTTCTGACAAAACAGGACCTTTCTAATGGGGAGATGACAAGTCTCTTTTGATTCAGATTCTCTACATCACCGAATTCTTCCGACACAACATACATAGCCGGTATGCCTGCTCAACAACATAGGAAACAAGTTAGGAGAGCATTCTTTTGGTCCAAAAAGGATGTAGTTCTGATACGCTAACATATTCAAATAGACAGTACAAGTCACACGGATTTCAGAGTGGCATACGATGTAGGGATGGTAATGGGGCGGGTCGGATGCGGATTTAATGAAATCCGCACCCGCCCCGCTAGTCCTAACAAACAACTCCGCCCCGCCTCGCCCCGCCCCGCCCCGCCCCGTCATCGGGGCGAAAGATGGAAATACCATCCCCGATCCTACAAACTCCTAAAAAACCCGAAACCGCCCCGGTCTTTTTTTGTTGTCGTAAAAGTTATCGGAATTCTCCTAATCTCCCATGATGCACGACACAACACTGGTCAAGTGTCTCAATCCTTGGTCAACTCCTTCAACAACATCTCCTTCAAGATCTATGGATGATGGCAGCGTCACCGTGAAGGGCGATGTATGGTGCAAAAGCGCAACCGTGGTTTCACGATCCTTCACAATCTATAAAGTAATTACTCTGTCAGAAAGCTACATACTCTCCAACTGAAGAAAAAGAGTAGAATGTTTCTTGCAACCACATCCATAGACTTGACTCCAGTTTTTGGCACAAGAAATTAGGCACAGTAAAATTCATAGAGCGGGGTACACTCTTCCCATGCAAAAGGTAAGATTTTCGGCCGCCGTTTTTTGGAGAAGAGAAAGAAAGTCTGGAAGAAGAAGAGAAAGAAAGTGGTTGTGGTAGGGTTTTTTTAGACATCTTATACGTAAGATGGACGGCTGTGATTGAACTAGAGAATTATGGTTAGATATATACTTATGGGCAGGGCGGGGCGGGCTACACTAAATACCATATCCGACCCGTAGCCGCTGCGGGTTTAATTTTAAATACCATATCCACCCCATAGCTCGGTCAAAGTAAAAAAAACCCACTCTGAGCGGGGCGGATATCCGCCGGATCGGATTTAAATTGTCATCCCTAATACGATGTGCATGATCTTTCAACCATCCTTCTCACCAACTACTAGAGAGAAAGCTAACACTTGTTGTTACTTGAAGCTTAAATTTATGCATAGCACACATTCATTAAGGATAACTCATTCTATTATACCCACAGTTGCTACGTTAATTCACTGTTTAAAAATGAATGAAGGAGAAACAAAGGATTCAAAGCGATACCCACGGAAGTGAAATTCATATAGCTAATCGAGTTCCAGAGAAAACAAGGATATCTCAACTGTAGTGGTTGCCGTCGAATTTGTGGCACTTCACCTTTTTTTTTTTGCAACATGTTTTATACACACGTACCTGCACACATAGCTAGTTTTCCTAAAAAGGAAGTTTTACTTTGTGGTAAGACCACAAGCCGTCACTAAGTTAAATAACTTTCTGAATATGTTCTATACCTGTACACTTTTCTCTCTTTCTATGCAATTTAAGTAAGAACTCCTCCTCGATTTGCAAAGGGATCAAGCAACAACTCTGATAAATGCATATAAAGCATAAACAAATTATATCATATGATGTTTGAAATAAAAAGAAAAGTAATTTATGCCAAAATGCAGACTAATTGTCAATGTGATATTATTTTTTGGAGGAAAGATGGAAAACGGGTGATTCATTGAGAACAATGATATAGCAGTTACAGCAGCAAATTACACATTTATCTTGTACAATCTGAAACTAAGAATATGGCACTTACAGCAGTAAAGTATAACTTGAAGATTATTAAGTAAAGTCGAAGGTTTCCTCCATGAATTTGTTGGCGCATATGAGGACCCGCTTTTGAATGAAGATGGAGTTTGGGCCAATAGATGCAAAGCAGTCACATGTTCATTGTTCTGCTTGTGAGCAAGATCAGGATATGATTCCAATATACCAATAGCCAAACCTGTAATCATGCACATAAAAGAAATGAGAATCATTCCCTTTAATGATTAAATATTTCAATAGATTCTCACCGTAATCGGCCTGCCTTTGCTTGATATTTTCACAAGGCAGTTGATACTAATGAGGAAGGTTTGCAGTAGACGTGGAGGTAGCACAAAAAATACAGTCTGAGTCAGATGTCAAGTATGCTGATGTGGGACGGAACAAGGACAGAGACCAAAGCTTTGCAAACGGAGCCTGGGAGGAGTCGCAGTGCTGCGAGGGCAATGTGCAAGGTGTTTAAACGACGACAATCACAGTCCAATATTACTTAGGTCCAGATTCAAAGTCCATCGTCAGGGTCCCTTTATAGAATTCTCTAGCTCGAGAGTTCTAGAGTGAGAAAGTGAAAATGAGTTATCAGTTCTAAAATCTTGAGGGTGACATTACCGAGAGGGCCACAGATGCCGGTGCTCAACGAACTATTGGATTGCATATTCACATGGCCAGTCCTGCATAGCTTTGCTCTGCCTGTTTGGAAAGACTAGCTCACTATGGCTAGAGAATCCCTTGATCTACCCACCAGTCCAGAGCCCTTGCTAAGCCCCACAGGGGCATCGAGAGAAGTAGTGGTGCAGGAGGGTACCTACGCCTGACTGCTAGGCGGACTAGCTGCGATGCCAATTATAGACATGTTTCTGCCATGGAGTGACCCAGGGGTCATAGTCCCTAGGCATGCTGATGAAAAGCTCCCAGTGTCGGAGCACGTAGAGTAGTCACGCGCAGACACCCTGCCGAAGATAGCACCTGGAGGAGTTGCCTATCTTACAAATAAGTCCTTTATTGGAGTACTCGGAGTGCGCCAAGGTAGTGTTTTGGAAGAGTAGCCTACCTGAGGGGCTGAGGTAGTGTCAGGAAGGAGTCGCCTAGCTGAAAAGCCATGGTAGTGTCCCAAATGAGTTGCCTACCCAACTGGCCAAGCTAGTGTCTCAAAGGAGTTACCTATCTAGCTGGAAAGGAGTTTGCATGCCGGAGCACTGGGAGCTTCATGACAGAGATAGTGTCTTGGAGGAGTCGTCGATCCCCACGACAAGTCCATGTGGCAAAGAACTCAGAGGGATATGTGCGATACCGAGGCCATGATCAACAGAGACGACAAGGGGCATGGTCACTAAGTATTATACGAGGGCACATGACACAACGACAGAGCATAGGCACGGTGATGGGTGTTAAAGAGAAGGATGTCATGCCAGGGGCACGTGATGCAGAGACATCGCTTGCAGTTGGGTGTCGTAGAGATGGACGTCGTGTCAGGGGCATGCGATGTGGTGATGGCACTTGGGCACGGTTGACACCGTGGTGCTAGGGTACAGCGACGAGTGTTATGGAGCATAAAGCTCACAAGGGGAGGAGAGAACAAGGGATGTATTTCATATTTGTATGTTGATTCATACACTACAGATTTGAATTATTATGCATGTATATATATATTTCAATAGAAACATATTGGTACATTAAAATTGTCATAACCTGAAGTTTAATTCTAGATTTTAAGTATGAACACATTGGTAAAAGGAAGCTATCGTAAAACTGGGGTCTTCCAAGATTTTTTATATTCATATGTAATCCTGACTAGAGTTAAATGGCTAATCCTTTTTTTCCTCTCTTAAGATGCCTTTTTAAACTATAAAATCTTCATACAAAATTAGTATTGATTAGGGTTCTTTTTTACTTGAAACTTTTTCCCCATCAAATACCTATTTTAAAAAAATAAGGGTGTATTTGGCTTCGCCTAAGGTATCAAACATCATTCCTTAGAATAATTACTTAAGAATCTATCCTTTAGTTAGGGCTACAGATTTTTTTGTCTTTTAGTGAAAAAAAATCGTATGAAAATCTACAAAATTGCCCTTGAACTCCTGCATGTTCATTGATTACCGAGAAAGTGTCTATCAAAACCTGCCGTCTCCATTCACGTTGAAGCTAAATACTTCAGAGGTACTACATATTCTCTATCAATTTTGATTAATAAAAATAACTTGTAGAGAATAGTGTTGTCTATAACATTTAAGAATAAACATAATCTACATAAACTAAATTGAATATTTTGTCAGAAACCCAATCCTTTTTTTTAATTTAAATTACATATTTGTATGTTCATATGTATGCTACAAATTTAATATCATGCATGTATATATATATATATATATATATATATATATATATATATATATATATATATATATATGGACCGTGATCCATTGCTAGCGCTAGCACCGTCTGCTATATAATGTAGCGGACGGCCAATTATCGTCCGCTACATTATGTAGCGGACGGCCAAACAGCGCTAGCAACAGTGCTAGCGCTAGCAATGGATCACGATTCTATATATATATATTTCAATGCAAATATATTCGTACGTTAAACCTATCATAAAACTAAAGTTTAAATAATAAATTTTAATTACGGACATATTGGTCTAAGAAAGCTATCGTAAAACTGGACCTTTAAAAATTTTAAATGCGTAAGAATCGCTAGATCATACAATTTTGCTCCTAAATATAACTTGAGTTTGTGGCAAGTACACAATCCTGTATTTGTATCAGAGTTATAGGAATACCCTAATTTGCACGACAACATATCCTTCATATGGTTATCGTCTTTCTATGATCTATAGTATCCCTAAATATCATATAGTTACATAATAACATGTTTTTCATATAGCTATTGTCTTTGTATATTTCACTCTTATAAGTGATAGGATTAGATAAAATCTAATTAATAAATAGTCCACTTCATTTTGGCTCAAATTATTAATATTTTTTTTTAGCTTGAAAACTCTCAAGTTTTGATACGCAAGTGTTAAATAATAATTTTTTTTCTTAAACTATTCTTTTCAAGTTTGAAAATTTTCTCAGTATCTTGACTTTTTAAAAGGTGAGACTAACTTCCGACTGTTTTGGCTAACTTCAAACATTTGATGCTAAAGAGTTTCATTAATGCATATTTTAATAGTAAAAGATTATGAATATAACCAAAACAGGTAAGAATATGTCCCCATGTATAAGAAATCTCAAGGGATTAAAACGGCTAAATATTTTTTCATTAAACAGACCCTTTTTAGAAGTAAAGGATTTATAAAAATTAAGTGTATTTTTTTACTTTCAAGAAGGTGATACTAAATTACAATATTTTTGGCTAAATATGAATAATTAGCTGTAAAAGATGTTAAAAGTTCACTAACGTATCTTTAGGTGACAAAAATGTGAGAGTAGATCTGACTCAAACTTATAAATGATGCTAAGACTCTGTTCGTATTTATAAAAAAAAAAAAAAACCTATCAAAACATAACCTTAAAAATTACCACCATCAAAATATTCCATGTTCTAGAGGTTGGAATGAAATCACAATCAATGACACTAAGTTTCAAAAGGTAAAGTAGTATTGATCCGTTAAAAAATAGCATAAAAATTGACAAATCCTAATTATTCAAATTAGGTTTTCAACCCACATTATCCCGCCACGCCATCGCAGGACCTTCCTCTGCAAGCACTCAGCCTGAAAGTTGGCAAACTGGCTCAGCCCCACCAGCTTTATCCCGGTGCTGGTGAACGTCAACCTCCGCGTTATCCGACTCCGTCTGACCGCCTCCACCGCTGTAAACTTCCTCGACAGCAGCATAAACGTGAAATTTTCAAAATCGCCAAATTAGTTATAAATCTGTAACATTAGTTGAGTGTGTGTGTCTGTGTGTAGGCATGTTAACTAAAGATGTGGTGGGCCATGGAAGGTTGATTGACGGTGATTGTGGTTGTGGAGGGGCAATTTGAGGCGGTGGTGTGTCATCTGGTAGTGGTGGGTGAATTGGATAGGTGGTGGGATAATTGGATGCAGTGGTTGGCTGATTAGTGGTGGTGAAAGGCTGCTCTGGTGGTGGTTATTAATGGAGGTAGTTGCTGTGTTCTTGGGTAGTAGTTTGACGCAAACAAGAATCTTATATATCTTTTTCTAGATTTTGAACCCCAAATTCAAATTCATTTTTGTTCATTTGGTTTGTTGAATCGTGACGGTTTGTTACAAGTGATTGGAGTGAGAAAGCTGTAACAATTGATTGGGGTGACAAGACTGAAGAGAGGTGAGAAGACCAAATAAAGGTGAGAAAACTGAAGAACAAGATGATGGTGGGATATGATTGTAGCTGTGGTTGTGGTCGGTTGTAGAGGATGTGTGGGTGGGAGCCTGCGTGTGTGTGTGTGTTATCTCTATGTGTATGTTGAAGCTGAAAAAATGTAAAGGGATGATGGTGGTGGTGGTGGTGGGCACTGTATGGTGAGGTGAAGGGATGAGGACTGACATTTGAAGAATTACATTCCTAAGTGATGGGCATTCTGGTCTTTTCATCTTTCAGTAATTTCATTTTAGTCGATGAACATAAGTGATATTTGTTCCATCTAATGGACACGCGTGTAATTTATCATAACTTCAAGGTCATGAGTGTAATTAATCCTATAGTTTTCTTAACTCTCAAAACATTATGCCATAGGTAATATTTTTTTCCTTCTTATTTTAATGATATTGATTAATGATTTGGGTTATAAATTATTCTTGATAATTTGTTCAATTTGTATTTATATTAAACTTGTAATTTGTATGTATAAATATAGAGTGAAAAACGTAGGTTTGTGAATATTATTAAAATTACTTAATTTATTACCATTATCTGAAATCAACTTCACACGTTTATTTCGTAGTATAGCTTTTAAAAGGACACACAGAGGCACACATGTATATCGACTTTTTAGATGAGTAGGTTTGATATTATCATGTAAGTCTGAGTTAAAAATGAAAGTCCTTATTATACTATTAAGATGAACAAGGTCATGCTAGATAAGAATAAAGGAAGCTGTAGAGTACACTATCAAGAGAAATTTAGAGTATACTATCAAATTTTTTTATTAAAAAGTAGAAAAAAGAAAGTATAATTAGAAATAAGTATAGTTTTAGACAAATTATGTTAGAACGTTGGAACTTAGGATTGAAAAAAGTTGAAGAAAGACTTGCTTTGTGTTTTAATCTTAAAATAAGAGATACATGAAAATTATACTCCTTTCCATCCCAATTATTAGATCATATTTGACTGCATGCTTAATTAGGATATGAGTCTCATTATATGATTTTTTCATTCTATCCCACGAGAGAGAGGGGGAGGAAAAAAGTGGCGTAGTAGAAGAAAATGGGTTGGTGGAGGATTAAATGTGGAGAGATAAGTAGAATAAAAAAAAGTGTACGAAAGGTAAACATGTAAAAACACCTACATAATTTCTCCTAACTTGGAATCTGATCAATATTTTTGGGACAGCAAATAAAAATGATAAATTCGATTGCAACTTCAAATCTAGAATGTCAAAAAGATCAGCTAGGAAAGGATACTCTGAATTATTTTTTTTTTTTTTTTGGGGGGGGGGGGGGGGGACAGAGAAAGTAATAGACTAGATCATTACCAAAAATAAATAAACTGCAGGGTATATTTTGACCTCCAATAACCATCTCTATAAATCTTATTATCCGATAAAGATTTAAATTATAAATTACTCTTGATGAACTTTTTTGGGTTTGTATTTATATTATTAATCTAATGCCTATGTATATAATGTGAAAAACTTAGGTTTTTGAACAATATTGAAATTACTTATGTCATTACCATTATCTCATATTAACTTCACATATTTATTTGGTAGTATACATTTTCGAGTTTGAAAGTAAGGTTATATTTTGTGCAATGAACTTTCTATAATTTCGAGTATTTGATCAGCTTACTATGGTTTAGCTGTAAAGTCATATTAATTCATTTCAATTGAACTTTTCACTACGGTTTATAATGTTTTTCTTTTGAATCATTATATAACGTGTAAAGTACGTGATTTTTACTAGTCTAAATAAAAAGTAGCGTGAAGGTGTAACGTAAAACGGACTAAATGACTTGTGCAAATGCTTCAAAATAGAGGGTGGCATGTTAAGGGTGGTCGTCAAAAGGCTTTGTATTCACAGCTGGTACAGTGTATTTGGAAGAAATGTTGTATACTTGCAGTTCAAGTTCTAATCAAGTGTGCACATGGGTAGGCCTAGGAACAGAGAAATCAAAACAAGACTTGTGTCTTAAAAGTGTCCTAACGCAACGAAGGGCTTTGATGCCGTAGAAGTGGATATTATTCGATCAATAAACTAAAAAGAAGAACCTACCGTAATGTTCTCCGAGCACAGCAGCATGAAGAACAGTGCAACCCTCCTCTGTCACTATCATACAATTGCTGCCGAAGCTTTCCAGAAGTTTAAAAAGTTCCCTCTTTCCATATGCAGAAGCAACGTAAAGAGGTGTTTCTCCAAACTTGTTGCGCATGAATACTAAGTCTTTTTCCTTTGTTAACATGATCTCCGCAACAGCTTTTTGGCCAAACCTTTCAGCTTCATGTAGTGCAGTATCCCCTTTGTCATTCCGTTTCTTGAGCTGATCACTGTCCACAAGCCCGAGTTCAAAAAGTTTTGTAAAGGCATTGACATTGCCATAGATGGCCAGTCAAAGAAGGACAGTAGTGTGACGTCTTTCGTCTACTGGTTCTGTCCCTCTCTCTCTCCAAAAGTTGCACAAGAACTCAAGTGCCTCTGGCGTCTTCTCTGATGCAAATTTGTAAGGGTGGGTTTTGGCCATATCCGGACGCATAATTGAGACACGAGAGAATAAACTAGTAATCAGCTCTTGTACATATAAATATTAGCGGACTATATGAAGGAATGCATTGAAGCATATACTGCAAGGGCAAACAGGAGATTAAAACGTTAAAGCTTATAATATTGTTGCACGTAAAGCACAAACGTACTAGCAAAGGGAAAAGTTGGAGATACCTTCTTCGAGCTGCTTCTAGAAATCTGCCCGGTAAAGGGTTGGAGACTGTACGATAGATAGCTAATAGCCCATAGTCAGCATGAAAATATAGTTAGTATGAGCAACCAAAAGAAGAAAGTTGATGGCAGTGTCTAAGGAAAGAATCAATAAATAAAGAAGAAGAAGAAGTGTGTGCCACGAAAGGCACACGGTTACTGCATGCAATTGCTTACTTGGGACTTCACCACCACTTACATTCTATTTTGTAAAAGTAGGAAGCTCGGGTTCCATTGTTTCACTTAAGCTTTTTGAAACTATCATTGACAAGTGGTAAAACAATCCAAGTATAACATATGCCCGAACCTGTTATATGATTCACCATAATATCGAACACCCACAAGAGTTAGCATGCATGATGCAGAGAAAAAGGATAAATACATCAGAAAACGAGTTCAGATGCTGCCTACCTAGAGTCTCTGCAAGGTGGACGCCTTGAAGTAATAAGTGCACACGAAGAATTGCTACAAATCACGCCAGAAAGCAATCACTACAAGAAACAGGGTCTTTAGCATCAATCGCTCGGGATCGCTAAAATTGAGATGAAAGTTTAATCATCTCATTCCTTTGGAAGTTGAAAGAATGTGTTCTGAGAAACGAAAAATGCAAGCACATATATAAGTAAAACACGAATAATAAGTTTGGTTTGGACATTCTGACAAACGCGTTGGGCGCATCCAAATCGATGTAAAACCACTTCAAAGATTTCAAGTAGCTAAGTTTCACGAGAGTCCAATGGCATGATAAAGCAGCCTAAGGTGCGAACTTTACTGCAAAATGTGTACCATATTGACTCATGTTATTAGCATTAACAGACGAAAAAAGAGAAACTATAACAGTGGTAAACTCAAAATCGATTGCAAGGCCCTCAATAAAGGCTCTGTTCGTTTACTTTCTTATTTTCAGTTTTTGTAATGATGACCAAAAAGATTCATTTATTATGTATATTTACCATTTTTTTTATTTTTATTCTAGAAAAATCTAGCTCAAACAATACGAAAATCTAGGTGTTTTCACCTTTCTTTTCGATCCCCTCTCACTCATTACCAACAAAAAGTAGCTAATAAAGGTTATCAAAATGATAAATGTACACAACTATATTTCTTAACACGATACGAAAATGATGAAAATGAAGACAGAAAATAAGAATGATAAATGAAGGTAGCGTTTAACAGAGTTTTGTAGTTTTTCAGTTTTTTGTTCTTGAAAGCTACAAAGAGTTTTGGTTTTTCCTTTTTACCGGTTTAAAATTTTGCTGAATGTTTGATAGAATTTCAATTTTAAAAAAAAGGTAAATTACACTAAAACCCCCTGAGGTTTTACGTAATTACACTCCACTATCGCTATCTTTAAAAATTACACTCCGCCCTCCGAGGTTTGTACCCGCATTACACACAACTACACACATTTAACGGCCCGTCCAACTCCGTGAAAAGATTCCCTGACACACTCATTAATACAATTTTCATACCGAAAACACCCCCCATTTGTCCTTTACTCACTTGTGTGGTCTTCTTGTAGTGTTGTGTTTTATAAAATTGCAGCCAACTCCACAGCTGCTTCTTCCCTTCCTCCACCTTCTCCTCGTGCACCCTTATTCCCAAAGTAAAATCAGACCCATCAATTTAAGGGGTAACAATGTCTTGGTCAGAAAGTAGTGAAGAGTGGTTGGATCTAAGGTTTAGGTACAAGAATTGTTGGTGTAGAAAGAGGGCAAACTTGAGGATTGTTGAATCTGATGATAAGCCAAGTAAAGGTAAGTTGTTCTTCTCTTGTGCAAGTGGTGGATGTAGAATGTTCAGCTGGTGCACACCTGATAGAGCAACAATGAAGCCAAGTGGAAGGTTAATGAAATGCTCATCTGAGTTTTCTGAAGAGATTCAAAGGCCCGAGATCAATGAAGAGGCAAAGATGCACTTTTTCGATGGAAATGGAGTTGTAGCCAGTCAAAAATTACAGTTGATTGAAGCTAATCAGGCAAAGATGAAGTTGTTGGTTATTTTTTTCTCTAATTTCCTCATGGATGTGTATTATGGTGATGATTTTTGTTGTCCGCAAATGAGGAATTTGGGTGTGTGTTTATGTACTGCAAGTAATGTGGGCTACATTTTCCTTTCCAGAGCTCTTTTGTAATATTTTGTAATGACTTTTTGTGAAGAAGGTGAATGAATGTGATTTTCTAGGGTTCTCTCCGTATGGCCTTCTCTGATCTTAAAGTCATGGGAGCTCAGTGTAATTAATGCAAACCTCATGGGAGTTCTGTGTAATTTTAAAAGTAACTATTTTTGCACATGACATGCTGTGGATGAATATGATGCATGAATGGTTGGATTGGAGTGACATTTCAGCAAAAACAGCAAATCAGGACATGATCAAACACCCACCCTGCTCAAAACTAGTGAACAAACAAACTGCTCAAAACAACTGTCAACATATTTGGGACACTGAACTAAGTGTGCACACTATGAACCTGCACCAAATCATGCCAGGGTATCACCAACATATTGCAACCAACTCCATAAACAAAATGCACCACCACAGCAGTATGCACCAACACAGTGCAACCTACTGTACTGCAACACATTGCATAAACTCACTGCAACAGACCAAATGAAAACAACCAAGTGCAACAAATCAAACGCACAAACACATTGCACCAAACTGCAGTGTGCACACAAACTAATTAGTAAATTACAAAAAGCACTGAGATTTAATACCACCATGGTTTCATTATCCAAAAATAGACAGTTTACATCATCCCCAAGATCTAAGCTTACATAATCCAAACTTGTGCATGTGTTGACTGTAACCTAAACATTACAAAGTGTACACATTGTCTGTCAACATATTTGGGACCTAAAGCTAACATATTCCTTGAACTTCAACTTCAAAAACTTGTATGCAGTCACAAGGTATTCACAGTTTCTTCATTCAGCTTCACAAAATAATCTTCACGTTATCTTCAGTTAGCTTCACAAAATAATCTTCAATCTATCTTCAACTAGCTTCACAAAATAATCATCATTCACAGCTTCACAAAATAGTCTTCAATCTGTCTTCAACTAGCTTCATAAAATAATCTTCATTCACAGCTTCACAAAAGTCATTTCATATTTACAAACCCTTCTCTACAGCTTCAAGGCTGTGACTCTTGGGTTTGAGCCACCACCTCAGGTCCTCCCTATTAAAAAAAATAGATTGGGAAAACTTGAGGACAAAAATAATAAGTTAAAGTCTGAAAAATAACTAAAAGAAATCAGAGGTTACCTGTTCATTCATGCTGATTTGGCTGCACCCAATCTGACTGCAACCAGCTTCATTGCCTCTGCCTTGATTGCCCCTACCTTGACTGCCCTTACCTTGACTGCCCCTACCTTGCCTCCCCCCCCCCTCACTGGTCTTGCAGCATTAGCATTTCTATTGCTTCCCACTAGTGCCCGTTGGCAGGTCCTTTTATTATGCCCAAATTGCTTACAATTTCCACACTTCAGAGTGCATGACCTTTTTCCTTCCCTAGAAGGTTCATCAGCTGCCCTCTTCCTTTCCTTTCTTGGCCTTCCAGGCAACCTCCTAAAAGGGGGAGGTTGCAAAGGATCCCCTGGAGCTGGCTCCCAGTGGGTCTCATCATGCAGTGGGTGCATAACATGACCATAAGTTTTCAAATAAGTATCCCTGTTGTAGCACTTATCCACAAACTCAACCGCATTCAATCTCCTGGTGTTGATGCATGCTGTTGCATGCTTGCAAGGTATGCCTATAAGATCCCAAACCCTACAACAACAACTTCTCCTCACTAAGTTCACAACATGCACCTTCCCAAGGTCAGATACCTCAAACTCTATACCCCCAGCACCCATGACTATTTTACAGCACCTAGATTCAGCAACTGACAGTTTGCATTTCTTCATTATCCTTGGAGTTACTACTTCTTCCCAAGAAGCAGCCTTTTCAAACCTTTCATGTACCTTTTCCATCAGCCTAGTTCTAATATGATCAATCATGGATAGCACAGGTTTTCCCCTAAATTTCCCTAGCCAATTGTTGAAGGACTCCACCACATTACTGGTTACCTGCTCATTCTTAACAGCAGGGTCAAATGTATACCTAGCCTAGCTCTCTACTTTATGACCTTTTAACCACTCAGCTGCTTCTAGTGACAAGTCTTCCATCTGTCTCATAGCTAGCTTAAAGTCATCCACATTGTATGCCTTGGCAGCAGACCAAAAATAGCTTTTAAGCTTCATGCCAGGGTATCTAGACCTAAAATTACAGAAAAGATGCCTACAACACCTTCTATGAGTTGCATGTGGTATAATGTCTGCTACGGCAATCTCAATACCCTTTTGTCCATCAGACATGATCACCCATGGCTTTGGATCAGGACCATCACCTATGATGGTATAAAGGTGATGTAGGAAAAACCTCCAACTCTATGTGTTCTCACTCTCAACAACAGCAAATCCCATAGGGAATAACCCATTATTCCCATCTAGGCCCACAGCAGACAATAATACACCTCCATAAGGCCCTTTAAGATGGCATCCATCAACTGCAAGAAATGGCCTATAACCATCCTTAAAGCCATTTTGCACAGCTGCAAATGAAAAGAACAGCCTATGAAAGTGAGGCAAATCCAGGTTAGGTTGAACTCTTTGAGTTTCAAGCTTGAACAAGCTCTCAGCGTTAGTCTTCATCACCTCATGCCCATACATCCACAGCTTCTTATATGACTCGGCATGAGACCCATCAATCTTTTCTAGTGCCTTTTTTTTTTTGCCCTGTATAGCTGCATTCTATGGGCCTCTACACCATAGTTTTCTAGCAAAAGCTCTTGCAGCCCATCTATGGTAATAGCAGGATTCCCCCTAATGTGCCCAAGCAGCTTCTGTGCAATCCAAGTGGAATTGGCCTCCTTGTTAGTATTGCCCATTACACAAGAATGTTCAGGACCTAAGCTCTTGATTTTGTAAGTTTTCCCATCAGGAATAGGTGATGCAAATATCCTCTAACTACATTCAGGATTGCCACAGTGGGCAGCAACCCTGTTCTTTTCATTCCTATCTCTGACCAGCTTAAACCCAGTCTGAATACAATAATCCCTCAGAGTATTCCTAAAATGATTGACATCTTCAAACAACAAACCCTTGTACAGTTCAATAGTTTCACCTGGCCTATGTTCAAATAGCTCTCCCCTCATATATTTGTCTACATTTACTGCTTCAACATCCAAGTTATCATCACTCTTGTACATAGGGTTTTCATTTTCATCATCACAGTTGAACAACTCATCTTCACTTAATTGATCATCCTCTGTCACAGGCTCTTCATCACTTGCCTCTTCATCAGTCTCACTTAATTCTTCCCTTACTTTCCAATCATTATCCTCAGAATCAGAATCATCACTAGTGTGGTGCAACTCCTCATCACTGCCATCTTCACTATCACTCTCACTCTCAGGTGCCCTACTAGTCCCAGGTCTACTGTCATTTCTAGCTGCCTCTACATTTGGTTCTGGATAACTAACTACTATAGGTTCTGCCCCACCAGTTTCTAAGAACACATGAATCTCCTCTGAATTCTCATACAGCGCAAACATGTCAAGTAAGGAATTATCAGATGTTATTTCTTCCCTGACATTGGTTCCAGGCAAAGTATAGTATAGGGCAATAATTATACCTAAACTAGAGGGGAGGTCTTTCAACATAAGATCATTTACATCGGTAAGCAGATCCATATAGCTGTATCTGTCAGGATCCACATCAGCTATGCTATCAACAATGTTGCAGTAGTGGACCCTCAGTTCATATATCCTTTCAGTGCCCATTCTGTAGTACAAGGAAAAAGAATTAGGGGGTTAAATTAGGGCTACAATTAGGGCATTCAATTTAAGGTGCATCTGCTGGGGCTAAGTGAATTAGGATATTCAATTGGTTCAATTAGGGTTCAATTGGTTCAATTAGGGTCCAATTTGTTCAATTAGGGTTCAATTGGTTCAATTAGGGTTCAATTTGTTCAATTAGGATCCAATTAGGGTTCAATTTGTTTAATTAGAGTTCAATTGGTTCAATTAGGGTTCAATTTGTTCAATTAGGGTCCAATTAGGATTTAATTTGTTCAATTAGAGTTCAATTGGTTTAATTAGGGTTCAATTAGTTACATTACGGTTCAATTATGGTTCAATTAGAGTTCAATTGGTTCAATTACGGTTCAATTAGGGTTCAATTTGTTCAATTAGAGTTCAATTGGTTCAATTACGGTTCAATTAGGGTCCAATTAGGGTTAATTGGTTACATTACGGTTCAATTAGTTCAATTAGGGTTCAATTGGTTACATTACGGTTCAATTAGGGTTCAAAATGCGTCTACGTGAATTATGGCCTAAATCAGGGTCCAGTTACGGGTTACATTATGCTATCAACTACGGAAATCATGCAAAAGAATACGGAAATCATGCAAAAGAAGAAAGATCAAAAATGGAAAATAACAAGTAAAACGTGCAAGACATGAAGGAGGTAGGAAAACGTACCTTCAAGCGGAGAGTCGGAAGTGGTTGCGTCTTCCCGTAGCACAGGTACACCAGAAGTGGTTGCGTCGTCCCGCAACACAGGTACACCGAAAATGGTTGGCGTCGTCTTTTTTATGAGATTAGGGTTGTGAAATGTTTGGCTCTAATTTTTTTCTAGGCTTCCCTTCCCTCGATCGTACAGTGACCCCCTACCTACCTCCCTCTCTGCCAACGTGTTTTTCCTCCTTCCCGAGAAGAAGTTTCCCTCCAATTCCCAAGAACATGTTTTCCCTCCAAAATCCCAACAAAACCGTCTGAGGGTATTCATGTCCTTTTGCATTGCACCGTTAACACCGTAAGAGAAAAAGTTATTTTTTGATCGGAGTGTAATTTTTAAAGATAGCGTTAGTGGAGTGTAATTACGTAAAACCTCAGGGAGTTTTAGTGTAATTTACCCAAAAAAAAAAGAAGAAAGTCATAACCTGAAATTGCGCTTGATAGGATGACGAGTTTTTTTTTTTATAATTGATCACCCAATTAAACAAATATTGCCAGAATATCACATATCAAAAATTTAACAATAACATCATAGCGGTAGCTTCCCCGGAGAAAGGAGATGAAGGCGCAGCCTCTTCTAAGAACAGATGAAAGAGGAAACCTCCTCCACTGTTCCTTCTTCTTTGTTGATACAAGAACCCAAGCATCCTTCTGAAACTCTTTTAGACAAGGAAGTTGGCCTAGATTGGTCCATTGTGGAGGCAAAATGTAATAACCCAAATTTGCGTCATTTAACTTTAAAACAAGTAAACTACATTGTGCAAATATAAGTAGTGGTAACTGGGGATGGTGGGATAAATTTCAAAGTTTAAGGTCTTAATAGGAAGTAATAATATTTTGGGGCGAATCAAGTTCTTTGAGAGGGGCTGTTTTATAATTATTAAATTGTTAACAGATTAGTGTAAACAAAACAAAGGAAAAGGGGATTTGGGAAGTGCCGTAAAAACAGATGTGGGGAGTTAGGGATTGAAAAAGAGGGTTTGGCTGTGAGAACGAAAGAGAAGCGATAGAATTGGAACCTTAGCTACTGAATAATTCATTGACAAAAGGAAAAGAAGAATCTATTCAAAGGTTAGTGCTAATTTGTCGGTTTCATATGTAATCACTCACCTTCAGATGCAAGATGGGATTTAGACCTGTTTTTATTTTCCTCCCTATTAGTTTTGTTATAGCTAATGTTTGTCAATTATGGAGGTTATTGATTTTGTTTATGATCTTGTATTAATTTTGGGTTGAATCGGCTAGTCTTAGGGATAGGGCTTGGGTACAATTAAGGTCAGCACGATGGTTTGATTCTAGAGCATAAATCTTACACTACATCAACCGTAATTTTTATTATCCATAGCCGTATGACTGACTTGTACTATTAAGTCAATGGGCAAAAAGGAAGGACAAAGAATCTGTTCTAGTAGGACTTGACAATTAGAAGGTTTGGGTTATTGTGTTAATGACATTATGCTGGATTAGATTGCATATATTAGTTTAATAAGAAAATTCAGCAATATCACCAGAATGAACCGCCAAAAATATAGGAAGGGAAAGAATAATAAGAAAAAGAGTCAGAATGTATCTGAATGATTTGAAATTGTTGTGTCATGTATTAGGATTGACATACGGACAGTAGAAGATGTAGATGTTTTTGAGCCGTGAAATATCTCCGCTTGTGTAAGTACCCTTTGTTTTGGTCAATGTATATTCAATATATTTTCGCGCTGATTATGTCTCTGATATCTTATGCCTCTGGACTCTGTTATGGGGCTCTTAAGTGGTCAAGACTCTGGACTCTGAAACGCATTATTGTTGGCATAATGTCACTGTTTATTCATGTCCCTATTATCTCGATGCGTATGTGAAAATCTAAATTTCTATGTGTTGGAATGGCGGTACTTGGAAGTCACTTTTATATTAGCTACGTTGTTTCGTTCATATTCATGGTTGGTTAACAATGCGTTAAGGGTTAATATTCATCTCTATGCCCAGCGTTAGCGTGAAGGGAAGGTGGGTACTTGCTGGGCTCAAGGATCATCTTTGTTGTTTTGTGTCTCAGACATCCAGCTGGTGTCAGGACTAAGCTTTGTTGCATTCGGAGGCTCGTTAGGTGTTGTTTGGAAATTAAAGACTTGAACATTGTCACTCTAGGTTTTTTATTTTCCTAATCAATACTTGTGTAATTTGAATTATGGGCATGGATTCAATAATAATTGCTATAGTAAATCAGATTTTAAACATTGAAGGGGTATGTTTTTGGTAATTTCGTTTGACGCAAACAGCTGAGTTTGTTATTGTTAAACATTATCTGCTTGCGCATTGTGATTTATGGTGCTCTTCGTACTGTGCGAGGAAGTGTAAGACCTAGCACATTGCATGAAGCTTGGCTTCATGGACTTGCGGTCATTGTCGTATCCGCGACTCATGGCTTTGGTCGGAGTGTGACAAATTTTATGGTATCAGAGCATGGTTTCGATTTAGATTGTATATGCTTGTGAGTTACGACATGATTGCTTATGCAGTTTATGATGAACAGAAAATAATGTGATAATTCTGAGACTTCTACCTATGTTATAGGTAGAAATGCCGCCACGTATGACATTTCCGACTGCACCTGCTTGGGGAAGTAAAAAAAAAAAGCATGTTAATGGTGCTCGCCAAAGTAACGGTGATGATAATGAGGGAAATAATTTCGACGCTACTAGAGGACTTGAGCCAGATAAAATGACCTAGATATTAGAGGCATTAGTAAAAGTGGTGCAGTAGCCCCAACAAACGGTGGTCGCCCGACAAAATGATGATAGTCGTATTAAGGGGATTAAAGCATTTAAAGATCTGGGGGCACCAAAGTTTGAGGGTAGCACAGATCCAATGGAGATTGACAATTGGATACAGGGGATCGAGAAGGTGTTTACTAGAATGGGATGTCCTGAAGCTGAAAAAGTAATGTATGCTACCTTTATGTTAGAGAAAAATGCTTATAGCTGGTGGTTGATGGAGCAACGGAAGCATGAAATGGACAAGGAGCCTTACACTTGGGAGAAGTTTAGAGAGGCATTCAAAGAGAAATATCAACCTAAAAGTGTTCGACTCCAAAAGAAGATGGATTTTATTAAACTGAAACAAGGAAACAAGGAAACAAGTCGGTAGCGGAGTATGATGTGGAGTTAATTGATTTGTCCAAGTTTGCCTCTGAACTTATAGATGATGAAGAGAGTCGAGCTCGAAAGTTTGAATGTAGACTAAGGCATCGAATTAAATAATCTGTTGAGGCATTTGAGTTAGAAACTTATGTTGCTGTATTAAGCAAAGCTTTAATAGTAGAGAAAGGACTAAATGATGCACAAAAAGATCGTGACAATAATCAAAAAAAGGAGGCAGAGATCAGAAAACTCCCAAGGTGGGCAGAATTTAAATTAGCAGACTAAGAAGCAGGATGTTCAACGCATTGATAGTAAGGCTCTAGTTAGAGGTGGACTTAATGTCGCAAATGTGGCAAGGACCATGCTGAGAAGGATTGTCGTTGGACTACTGAAGAGTGTTTTTGTTGTGGCGGGTTAGATCACAAGATAGTAAATTGTCCACAAAAGGCGGGAGCTTGTTGCGAGTGCGGCCAGTTTGGGCAGCTAGATGCCCTCGAAAGGCAGCTACACCTACGTCACAACCACAGGTAGCTCGGGGACATCCAGTGACCAAGACACCGACTGGGTGGCAAGGCAATGGAGGGGATCAGATACCGTCGACTCAGGGAAGGGTTTTTACACTGACTCACCAAGATGCAGAAGCATCAAATGAAGTGGTCACATGTATATTGCCAATATCTTCAGTCTATGCTTATATGTTATTCAAACTCTGGTGCTACTCATTCTTTTGTGTCAGCTAATTTTGTGAAAAGGCATAAATGGTTATGTGAACCTATGGGAACAGATCTGTGTGTTAATACCCCAGCAGGGGTTATTCTAGTTGCTAATACTGTTTGTACATCTCTTATAGTCACCCTGGAAAATCACGAGTTGCCGGTAGATCTGACAGTATTAGACATGAGAGACTTAAATGCCATTCTTGGAATCGACTGGTTAGCTGCATATCATGCCTCAATAGATTGTCATAGTAAAAAGGTAAGATTTGCAATTCCAGGCCAAGAACAATTTATTTTTATGGGTAGTAAGGCTACTGCCCCTCTACGAGTAATATCAGCATTGCAGGTCAAAAGAATGTTAAGACAAGGTTGTAAAGCTTATCTAACGATAGCGAGGGATACCCGACAAGGTGAACTAAAGCTAGAAGATATTCCTGTAGTGATTGAGTTTCCAGATGTTTTCCCACTCGATTTACCAGATTTACTGCCAAAAAGGGAGGTAGAGTTTTCCATTGATTTAATACTTGGTACCGACTCGATCTTTAAGGCCCCGTATAGAATGGCCCCTGCTGAATTGAAAGAACTCAAGGTATAGCTGGAAGAGTTACTAGAGAAGGGCTTTATCAGGCCTAGCGTCTCGTCTTGGGGAGCACATGTTCTCTTTGTTAAGAAGAAGGATGGGAGCATGTGACTCTGCATTGACTATGAAGAAATTAACAAAGTGACTGTTCGAATTAAATACCTTTTACTAAGGATCGACGACTTGTTTGATCAACTATAGGGATCAAAGTTGTTCTCTAAGATTGATTTGAGGTCAGGATATCACCAACTAAAATTAAAGAAGGAAGACATCCTTAAGACGGCGTTCCGAACCAGATATGGTCATTACGAGTTCCTTGTGATGCCCTTCGGACTAACTAACGCACCAGTAGCTTTCATGGACCTGATGAACCGAGTTTTCAAACCTTTCCTAGATCAGTTTGTGGTGGTCTTTATAGATAATATCCTAGTGTATTTAAAACCTACAGCTGAACATGAGGAACACCTCAGAAGAGTGTTACAAATATTGAAGGAGAGGAAGTTATACGCAAAGCTTCAGAAATGTGAGTTTTGGTTGTCTAGAGTTTCATTTTTAGGACGTTGTGTCTAAGGATGGGATTTCTATAGATCCGAAGAAATCCCATCCTCCGACTAATGTTTCGAAGGTATGCAGTTTTTTGGGTTTGGCAGGTTACTATCGAAGATTTGTAGAGGGTTTCTCCTCTATAGACCTTTGAGTCGTTTAACTCGGAAAGGGGTCAAGTTTGAGTGGACAAAGACTTGTGAGAAAAGTTTCCCAGAATTTAAGAAAAGGTTAGTAACAGCATCTATTCTTATCATACCGTCGGGTGGTGAAGGTTTCACTATTTTCAGTGATGCGTCTAAGAGGGGTTTGGGGTGCGTTCTGATGCAACTATTTTCAGTGATGCCTACGCTTCTCGTCAACTGAAACCATATGAGCAGAATTACCCGACACATGACTTACAATTGGCAGCAGTAGTTTTTGCTCTAAAATTTGGAGACATTATCTTTATGGGGAACAGTGCGAGATATTTACTGACCTCAAAAGTCTAAAATATATTGACAGAAAGAATCAAGGCAGCTCAAAGTTGTGACTCTCAATTACAGAAGATCAAAAGTGGAGTCGACGAGGGAGCGAAATTGGATTTTTGTGTCCACAAGGATGGATCTTTGAGATTTGGCACTAGGTTGTGTGTACCTAGTAATGCAGAGTTAAAAAGAGAGATCTTGGAGGAAGCTCATAATTCTGGATATTCGACACACCCAAGAAGCACGAAAATGTATAGAGACTTGAAAGCGATCTTTTGGTGGAATAATCTGAGGGAGATTGCTTAGTTTGTTGCACAATGTTTGGTATGTCAACATGTAAAAGTTGAACATCAGAAACTGGTGGGGCAATTGCACCCCTTACTGATACCTGAATGGAAATGGAAGCATGTTAGTATGGACTTTGTCATAGGCCTGCCAAGGACTAGCAGCGGTAATGATGCCATTTGGGTAATCGTGGACATGTTAACTAAGTCGGCACATTTCTTGGTGATCAAGGTCACCTTTCTTTTTGAAAAGTATCAGAGTTGTATATTAGGGAAATTATGAGGTTACATGGGGTTCCTGTCACTATTAAGTCTGATAGAGACCCTAGATTTGTCTTGCACTTGTAGAAAAGCTTACATAAAACGATGGGAACTAGATTGAACTTTAGCACTACTTTTCATCCTTAAATAGATGGTCAGACAAAAAAGACTATTCAGACTTTGGAAGACATGTTAAGAGCCTGTGTGATTGATTTTTGGGGTTTCTGGAACGATCATTTGTCATTAATTGAGTTCGCCTATAATAACAGTTTTTAAGCCAGTGTCTAGATTGCTCCATATGAAGCACAATATGGCAGGAAAAATAGGTCTCCTATTTGTTGGGATGACGTTGGGGAGAGGAAGTTGTTAAGACCTGAGATTATGCAACAAACAACTGACAAATTCAAGTTGATTCGAGAAAGAATTCTTACAGTGCAGAGTAGACAGAAAAGTTAAGTGGATACCAGGAGGCGAAAATTAGAATTCCAAACATGGGATCATGTCTTCTTGAAGGTGTCTCCTATCAAAGGAGTCATGAGATTTGGGGTTCATGGGAAGCTGAGCCCAAGATTTGTAGGTCCATTTGAGATTTTAGAAAGAGTCGGAAAAGTTGCTTACAGAGTCGCCTTACCGCCTTCTTTGGCTGGGGTGCACAATGTTTTTCACGTGACCATGTTAAGGAAGTATATCACTGACTCCAGCCATGTGATAGAGTACAAGCCTTTACAGCTTCGTGACAATTTGTCTTATGAAGAACGTTCATTGTGCATTATAGTTAGAAAGGACCAAGTGCTTAGACATCGAACCATCCGTTACGTAAAGGTTCAATGGAATAACTACACTGAAAAGGAGGCCTCTTGGGAGCTTGAAGTTGAAATGAGATCAAAGTATCCCGAGTTGCTTGTGGTCTCAGGTACGAAAAGTTTAGTGGACTAAACTCCTTTTTAGGGGGTGAGAATGTAATAACCCAAATTTGCGTCATTTAACTTTAAAACAAGTAAATCACTTTGTGCAAATATAAGTAGTGGTAACTGGGGGTGGTGGGATAAATTTTCAAAGTTTAAGGTCTTAATAGGAAGTAATAATATTTTGGGGCAAATCAATTTCTTTGAGAGGGGCTGTTTCATAATTATTAAATTATTAAAAGATAAGTGTAAACAAAACAAAACAAAAGGGGATTAGGAAAGTGCTGTAAAAACAGATGTGGGGAGTTAGGGATTGGAAAAGAGGGTTTGGCTTTGAGAACGAAAGAGAAGCGATAGACTTGGAATCTTAGCGGCTGAATAATTCATCAACTAAAGGAAAAGAAGAATATATTCAAAGGCTAGTGCTAATTTGATGGTTTCGTATGTAATCACTCACCTTCAGATGCAAGAAGGGATTTAGACCTGTTTTTATTTTCCTCCCTGTTAGTTTTGTTATGGCATATGTTTGTGAATTATGGAGGTAATTGATTTTGTTTATGATCTTGTGTTAATTTTGGATTGAATCGACTAGTCTTAGGGATAGGGCTTGGGTATAATTAAGATTAGCATGATGATTTGATTCTAGAGCATAAATCTTATACTACATCAACTATAATTTTTATTATGCATAGCCGTAGGACTGACTTGTACTAATAAGTCAGTGGGCAAAAAGGAAGGACAAAGAATCTGTTCTAGTAGGATTCTTGGCAATTAAAAGGTTTGGGTTATTGTGTTAATGGGGTTACGCTGGATTAGGTTGCGTATATTAGTTTAATAAAAAAATTCAGCAGTACCACCAGAATGAACCAGCAAAAATATAGGAAGGGAAAGAATAATAAGAAAAAGAGTCATAATGTATCTGAATGATTTGAAATTGTTGTGTCATGTTTTAGGATTGACAGACGGACAGTAGAAGATACAGACATTTTTGAGGCGTGAAATATCTTCGCATGTGTAAGTGCCCTTTGTCACTGATTATGTCTCTGATATCTTATACGTTTGGACACTGTTACGCCGCTCTTAAGTGGTCAAGACTCTGGACTCTAAAACGCATTATTGTTGGCATAATGTCACTGTTCATTCATGTCCCTACTATCTAGATCTAGATGCGTATGTGAAATTGTGTTGGAATGGCGGTACTTGGAAGTCACTTTTATATTAGCTAAGTTGTTTCTTTCATATTCATGGTTGATTAACAATGCATTAAGAGTTAATATTCATCTTTGTGCCCAGCGGTGGCCTGAAGGGAAGGTGGGCACTTGCAGGGCTTAAGGCTCATGTTTGTTGTTTTGTGTCTCAGATGAACATCCAGTTGGTGCCGAGGACTAAGCTTTGTTGCATTCGGGGGCTCGTTAAGTGTTGTTTGGAAATTAAAGAGTTGAACATTGTCACTCTAGGTTTCTTATTTTCCTGATCAAGACTTGTGTAAATTGAACTGTGGGCATGGATTCAATAGTAATTGCTGTAGTAAATCAGATTTTAAACATTGAAGGGGTATGTTTTTGGTAATTTCGTTTGACGCAAACAGCTGAGTTTGTTAATGTTAAACATTATCTGCTTGCGTATTGTGATTTATGGTGCTCTTCGTACTGGTCTGTTGTATAAGAGTGAGGAAGTGTAAGACCTAGCACATTGCATGAAGCTTGGCTTCATGCACTTGCGGTCGTTGTCGTATCCCCGACTCATGGCTTGGGTTGGGGTGTGACATGGTCAGAGATAGACACGATGGGAAATGGAGGCGATGGAGCAGTGGAGGTAGTGGGAGATGGACGATGGAGGCAGAGATGAAGGCGGTGGGCGATGGAGGCTGTGGGAGCGTTAGAGGTGGCGGGAGCTGGAGGTGGTGGATGGGTGGAGGCAAAGATGAAGGTGCCAAAGCTAGTGGGAGATGGAGATGGTGGAACGATGGAGGCGGTAGGAGATGCAAGCCACGGAGCGATGAAAACGGTGGGCGATGGAGGCGGTGGGAGCTGGAGGGTATGGAGTTAAGCGTGGATCTAGCAATAGAGTTGTGCAGAGGAGAAGAATAGGTCAGGAGGAAAGGCAAGCGGTGGGCGATGGAGGCGGCAGAGCGATGGAAACAGTGGGCGATGGAGGCGGTTGGAGTTGGAGGGTATGGAGCCGTGCCTTGGAGTAAGCGTGGATCTAGCAATAGAACTGTGCGGCGGAGAAGAATAAGTCAGGAGGAAAGGCAACCCTAATTTCAAAATGTTTTATACTTAGCCCAAAAAATTCGCCACTGAGGATTGATGCCTGGATCTCATTTAAAGATTTGGAGAAGGCATGTTTCTCCAGTTTGCAAAACTGGAGAAAACACCAAAGTCTGGTTTTAAAAAATAGGCTTAGTTTTGCAAACTCCTGCCAAAATTTCAAAAACTAAACCTTTAAACTTAAGCAATAACCTGTAAGCATTGACGCTGTGACCGTATGCATTTTGGTCGCAAAAAGTTCAGTCACCTCATGCTCGTACAATCCAACTTTCTGGTGTTTGTTTTCATGGGTAGAAGGGTATGCTTAAAAGACCTTTCTTGTTACTAGATAGAAAAAAAGTGGTCGCAAAAAATTAACTCAATCTTTCCCTTTAGTGGCAAACACTAAGCCGCTTAGGCAGCATTTTGGATTGCCCCCTTACGGGCACTCAAGTGATCCAAGTCTCTACCAAACAAGCCAAACGTTAAATGACAAAGATTCTCATTTTTTTTTTATTGTGAAGGCTTTTTAATAAGTTTGGAGTGAAATCATGCTCATGTCTTACATGAATATGGTCGAGTTCTAAGGGGAGATTGTCTATCACGCCGTCGATTCTGCGTGCCGGTGACAACTTAAAAAAATGCGTCATTTAGATATTCATGCAAAAAAAGTATGTCAAGCGAGTAGACGGTCTTGCTCCACTTTGTCTCCGTAATACACCATGACCCAAAGTATTCCTCTTTTATCTCAATGTGTGTGTATATATATTACATAACACACACCACATTTTTTGTGACATGCCAGATAAAATGGTCCGAATAGAAATAATTTCCTCTAAAGATATACCGTGTTTTAAGGGATGGATCGAGCTCCCCCAATCACATTCCACCATAAAACCTACCACCTCCACTTGCTCTTGATTGCTTTTGTGATAATTCAATTTTGTGAATGTAGTAGTGGTGACCATGGTGATTGATTCCCGTGGAGAGTTCTTGTGTTCTTCTTAGTTGTGAAGTTTTCTTACTTGGATCAGGAGAATTTGTCCGGTTGATTTTTGAGCAACAAAGGATCGTATTGTGGTGATTACGAGTAACAGGTTCAAATGAAAATAAATTGTATTTTATGTGTGTTGTTGTATTTGGTGTATAAATTGTAACCGTTCGCCTTGACAAGTTACGAAAAATTAGGATGAAGTGTAACTCTACTTCAGTCTGATTGTAATTTGTATCGGAGTTTTAGGTTATTTGTTAATCTGTTATGTTATTGACAACATTTGATGCTATCTTTTTGTCTGTATAATAATCGAGCTAGCCGAGACGGCTTGTAACCTTTTTATATATAAATAACTTTCTCCTCTTAACACAAAAAAAATGAAGATAAATAACAAATAAAATTCCAATATAAGCTTATGGTCTTATGGCCATCCATACCATATGATGAAACCATTGTCCTTCCTTTTGTGGCCGAATAATGAATTCTCATAATATTATTCAACATTTAGCTTGTGAGCGATTATTCATTAAAAAAACATATTTATTGTTGTTTCCTAACTAGTACAGTGTTGTTTTGATTTTGTCATTTTTATTATTATTATTAACGGATGGAACTATTATCGGTAAGTCTTTTACTTGTTTATCAATATTTTTTTTTTTTTTATCGTTCTCACTTATCTTGATGTATATTTTTACTCTTCACCGGAAAAAAAAAAAAATCAACGCCGTCGGAACGTTCTGAGCACAAACTAGGAGTATGAGTATATTCCAAACTATGAGTATGGAGAGTGTTGGCGTTTGTCATGTAGGTGCGGTGCATAGGAGCTTGGGTGGACTACCTTTTACTAGTCTACGACTACTAGGATGATCCCAATATCTGAAGCGCCACGTAACACGGCTGTGAAAAGGTACCACGTGGGCAGCGTCATCTCCACGGTTACGGTCTTCAGCCTCATGCCTCATGCCTCATGCTCCAGTCACCTGCCAATCAAGTCCTCCCACGTCGTAATGGAAGAATGGGGTTTTTTTAGAGACCTGGCACCCTCACCTGCGTTGCACCTTTCGAGAATCACAGCCATTCTAACTATGACACGTTTGGACGGGAACCGATCTCGTTCCGCAGGTGAGGAAATGACACATACTACTCCAGGTGATCTAGAAACTTGCTCCAAAGGAATCTTCCATGAATAGACGCGTTCACACCGGGTTAGAAGATATTTCAATGTTGATGACCTAAAATAACCTTGAGCTGACAGTTATCCGCTAATGCTATAATGCTCGAACAAAGAGTGAACCCTAACAAGGCTATGTTTGACAATTTTTTTTTTCAGTTTTTAAAAAAAGAATTAAAAAGTACAGTTAAATTTTTTTTTCTTATAAAAATAAGTTGGTGTTTGATAACTCAGTTTTTTTTTGTGTTTGGTAACCCAATTTTTTTTTGTGATAATTTGCGATGGATGTGGTAGAGCGTGGCGGTGACCTACAGCGGTGGTGGCCACCGGTGTTGTCACCGGAGGTTGCCGTCGGCCGCCTCCAGTTGCTGGCGATGGTCGCCGGAGGTAGCTGCCTGCCGCCGGCGGTGGTCGCGGGCCACCGGCAGTCGTTGGAGGTGGCTGACGGCGGTGGGAGGGTGGTGGTCTAAAAAAAAAACCTAACACTGAAAAAAAACTCATTTTTTGAGTTTTTAAAAATAACCTTGATTTTAAAAACTGAGTTTTTAAACTGAAGGGAAAAAAAAAAAAGGAAAATGGTTACTAAACGTAACTTTTTTTCTAGTTTGAAAAACTGAAAAAAAAAGTTATGTCAAACAGAGTCTAAGTATATATTTGTCACGAATTAACCCACATCATCATCATCATCATTATTATTGTCCAACATAATAAGTCCAAGGTATTTTTGCAAATCTGGCTCACATAATTTTGGAACTCGCTTTCTAAAAAGAGTAGCATTAGTTACGATTAATTAATATTTAACTTTTAATAAAAAAATAATTTTTATAATGATATTTATACCGATGTACAACGCGATAAGATAATAGGACATTTGTGGTCTTTTGCTTTATTAACCATACGCAACGTTTACTATAATGGTCATATCCATGACATTGTTTAACATGATATGACACTTGAAATTTGTGTTCACTGTATGTACCATTTTTGTTCGATTTACAGCACTTTATCTTTGCTTTGCTTGTCAAAGTGCATTGAAGTTATTAACTACAATTGTAATCTGTTTTTGTCGTAACAGTTGAGTGATAATGCTTTTCAGTAATACTCTTTAACAATACAGTAAAAGTGTTCACAAAGATAAAAATATATATATATATATACACAATAACGTTTATTTAAAAATAAAATTATATTCGACATTTGCCTCGTAAGTTTAAACAAATGCATAAGAAGGGAATTATGCTATGTTTCCCTTCATTCATCACTAAAGATTACCAATTGCCGCCAGCGTGAGAAAGAGAAAAAGCCATAAAAGGTGCCCATTTGTATGTTTCGACAGTCTTAAGAGCACCAGATTATATCATTCCCACAAACTTTAGTAATCATATCATATAATACAAACAAAAAGGGCCTTTTGGTCATCTTCCAAAAGATAACAGTACTATAATCATGAGAACAAAAGTCCGGCTTTAGAGGCGGACACATCTGGTCCAACGCCAAAATTTCCTCTCTTAAAGAATTTCCACCCACCACTCTCGTCCACACCTATCCCAGCCGCCCAATCTACAGCCCAACCACAGCCGCACGATCTGACCAATCCAACGCCCCACAACAACCTACTAGAAGCTTCCCTTCCCCCTCTCAAATACTACCACGTAGAGCTTGTGCCCTCCTCGCGTCACTCGCTCACTCCCTCTCTCTACACATCTAGGGTTCCTAAATCTGCCATTTCTTCTCCCTCTATCTTCAAATCGACTGTTTTCAAAGGTAAGCATTCACTTTCGATCGACTGTTCTACTTTTGATCTTTGCTTTAGTCGTGATTTTACTACGATCTTTGTTCTTACTCGCCTTTGACTTTTTTGTTCACCAGCAATGTTGTCGATTATATATATATCTGTGTTGTGTGTCTGTCTTTGTACCTGTAATCCTGCATTTGCTGTGAAATCTGCTGTGCTGGGGTTTTGTTTACGTATGTACGGGAATCTCTTCGATTTGATCAACATTTCTAGTTATTTTGTGTTTGTGTGCTCGTGGGAATTTTGTTCTAAACCTCTGCTCTTTTCTTTTACCCCGATTTTGATCTTGTGTGCATTTGATCGAAACCTAGTTTTGATCTCGTAAAGTCGTATGTATATCTACATGGATAGTGTTTATGTGTGGGTTTGTGCTTGAACCTGTAATCTTATATTTGAATATGTTGTTCTATGATTTTGGTTATTCATTTACAGGCATTTCAAAATTGATCGAGAAAATTTTGCCATTTTATGCTTGTGTTCTTGTGTGAGTGTACTAATTTCTCTTGTAATTTGTTTGAAATCTCTGTTGTTTTCTTTTTGGATTTTGATTACCTATGTATAGAGGTCTCTTTGCATTTAATCAAAAATCTAGTTTTTATCTCATAAACTTGTGTGTTTAAGTACACACATGGATGGTGTGAGTGTATGCGCACGTGCGCGCCCATGTGTGGTGCGCGTGTGATTTCAGATTTTTTCTGAAATCTGTTCTTTTTTTTCCTGGGTTTTCTTGTGATTGAATCTGTATTTTGTTCTCACTGACTTGTGTAACACGTGGATCTTGAAATATTAGTGCTTGTTCACATCTCACTCTCACATGTTGTATGTACACGAGGATGTCGATGTATCAAGTTTGTATCTGATACTTGGTAGAAGAACATCATATATTTTTAGTTTGACCTAAAATTTGGAGTTCTTCTGTTTGAAATTTAGCAGAACTGTTGCTATGGGGAAGTCCTACCCAACTGTGAGTGAGGAGTATAAGGCAGCCGTTGAGAAATGCAGGAGGAAGCTCAGAGGGTTCATCGCTGAGAAGAACTGTGCTCCTTTGATGCTGCGTATTGCGTATGATTTCTTTTTCATTTTGCATTGTAATCTGTGATGTATGGATCTGATTTTGTCTTGGAAACTGGTTTTGAAAATGGTGATGATTTGTTGAATTTGCAGGTGGCACTCTGCGGGTACTTATGATGTTAAAACCAAGACTGGAGGTCCATTCGGAACAATGAGGCACAAGTTGGAGCTGTCTCATGCTGCCAACAATGGTCTTGATATCGCCGTAAGGCTATTGGAGCCTATTAAGGAGCAGTTCCCTATCCTGTCTTATGGTGACTTCTATCAGGTGTCTATTTTGACCTTTGCGTGTAGAAGTAATTGTGCATACTAACTAATTCTGACTTGTTGTTTCTCTCTGTATGCTGATGCTCTTTGTTTTCTTGATTACAGTTGGCTGGAGTTGTTGCTGTTGAAGTTACAGGAGGACCTGATGTACCATTCCACCCAGGGAGAGTGGTTAGTGGAGTTTATCCTTAAGCTTGCATTACTAGTTATGTTCTATCTTCCTGCGTCTTTAGTGTCTATGTTATGAGCTATGAAGTTGTACTGCGTAGGAAAATCACACTAGGTGTATGTAGAATTTGGTTGTACAGTTTGAGGTCTCAATACTTTCTGACATGCAATTACTTGACTTTTGGTTGAGTAACCAAATTATTTCATATTTTCCTATAAAGAAGGATGGGTTTCCTCCTTGCACGTCCAGAGGACGAACCTTAAGGGATACGACCTCTTAACGGGCTTTTGGCTGTAAGGATGCTAACACACTTTCTTGTATGAAGGTGTAGATGCAACAGAGTTTAAAAATAAAAATAAAAAAGGTAAAAATTATTTGGATTAAATGTATTATTGTTCTTAATGGACCTTTAACATGGTTGTTAGTCATTTTCCCGGTCTTAAGTAAATCCTGCTTCCTTTCCACAGTCACAAAAATTAACTCTCTGCCTTTGCTGCTGAGATGGTTTGAGAAGCATTAGTTACAGTTTTATAATATGACTAAAGTAAGTTACAATACAAGTAAAAGTATGTTTTTGTGGAGTCTCACATTTGTTTAGGTTGTTTCATTTTGGGTTCACCTTTTGGGTACATCACTTTGCCTCTTGAGTGGTTTTCTATAAACAATGAGTAAAAGTATGTTTAGAGCAATTTTGTTATATGATGATTAACTATCTAATCTGTTTTTCATCTATATATGTGAGTCGTTTCGTATATTGTAGAATAGAAGTATACCCTTCTTTTATATGTCTTCATCTAAATTTGCTTTTAAATTATTAGAAGCGAATCGAGCTCTCTTACATGTACAATGTAGCCCTTTGTCTATCTGGTAACAATGCAACCTCTCCTGAATCCAGGACAAAGAGGAACCACCACTAGAAGGTCGTCTGCCTGATGCTACTAAGGGTTAGTATGTCTAGCCACCATAAATCTAACTTCTGTACGTTTTGAAGTTAGAATAAAGCCAAAATGTTTGCGGCTTTTTCAGCTTTTTCGTTATGAACAAACTCGACCTATTCTGTTGCAGGAACTGACCATTTGAGGGATGTTTTTGTCAAAACCATGGGTCTCAGTGACATTGACATTGTTACTCTTTCTGGTGGCCATACTCTGGTTTGTAACCCTCTGTATTCAATTATTGCTTTTCCAACTCTCTTATTTACAATGCAATGTCGTCGGCTTATTGCAACGATGCCATATGGGTTAATTTTTGCAGGGAAGGTGCCACAAGGAGCGTTCTGGATTTGAGGGAGCATGGACCACCAATCCTCTCATTTTCGATAATGCTTACTTTAAGTAAGTCCTGCACTTATTAGCCTGGATAAACTAAAGACTCTTGCAGGCTGTAGCTATCAGTTTATTTATTTCATATTTTCCATGAGATATGAGAGCCATTGTTTAACAGAACTGCTTACCATGATTCCACGCATCAATTAGGGAACTTTTGAGTGGGGAAAAGGAAGGGCTTCTACAGCTGCCATCTGACAAGGCCCTTTTAAGCGATCCTGTTTTCCGTCCTCTTGTTGAGAAATATGCTGCGGTGTGTATCCTTGCCATCTCCTTTGTATATAATACCAACTTTTGACAATACTCAGCAATTGCATATTATCCATTAGATGTAAAGTGGATCTCACGGTAGTTTATATTTTTCAGGACGAAGATGCCTTCTTTGCAGATTATGCTGAATCTCACGTGAAGCTCTCTGAACTGGGGTAGTGTTTCCTTCTAGTCTTCATCTTGTTCTGATTGCAATAAGCTAAACTTGGTTTTACTAATCCGTGGCCTTCTTTTATGCAGATTTGCTGAAGCCTGAGGTGGTTATCGGAGATTGGGAGCGATTGCTTGCTTGTGTCCTTCATGCTCTTTTATGGAAAACCATGGCTTTTGAGGTTGCTGTGGCGGAGTGGGTGTAGTTTTCTCTGCTTTTTGCTGGACATGATGACTATGGAAATTGGCTGCAAAATCAATGAATTGTTCATCACCTTCCAACATAATAAGATTTAGAACTTATAACTTTTGATAAACCCTTACCGTTGTTTTTCGTTGTTTATGCATTTTAAAAACTTGAAAGGGCCAGCCTTTCCAAGAGTTGGAGGGGGGCCACACCGTGCCTATATGTGGGGTGGGCTGGGCTCAGGTTTTGAAGCCCGTGCAAATTTCCAGTTGCTAAGCCCAAGTTGCACTGTTAATCAACGGACACAAATATATAAATATAAATCCAGTGGACAAGTACATGTAAACTCCCCGGCTGTAGGAGTCAGTTTCAAATATAAATTACTTCTGCAAGTGTACTGCACTGAATACTCTCTATACGTGAACACCGACAAGCATTGTATTGAAATGTTCTAGAGCAGGCGGAGAGCCTGAGACTATCGGTACATGGGGCGTATTTGCCTGGGGTTGGGCTCTCCTCTCTTTAATGTTTCTCATCGATCTTCATTGGGTATTGCAAACTTCAAACAAATGCAAAAATCACGTTATTGTCGCTAAAAATTTTCTATCAACGCAACAATTTCCAACCAGCTCTACTCCAAGTTATGACGAAAAGATACTAACAAAACAGCCATCAAGAGGAACTATGCAGATCTGCAGTTTGTGAACAAACTCATCAATGACTGAGAAGGCCTTTGAGTCTTGAACTCATTTGAGAACTTGGTTTACAAGCGTTGCACTGTTAGATCTATGGCAAACTATTGGCCATTACTTTTGCCAGAGAGGATGGTCACAGAATCCAATGTTTCTCATGTGATGCCGGAAGGCAACCAATGCGCTGATTTGCTTGCCAAACTGGGTGCTCACCAACAAGGGAATTTTGTCTATCTCGATCAACCCACCACCCACTGTGTGCTAGAAAATTTGTTTGGGGCTGATATTAACGGGGTTGAATACCCTCGTGCTTATTTTGTTAATTTAATTTCCTTTGTAACCAAAAAAATGTATAACAGACTTGTGCACAATATGGCATAAACCGTAATAAACTGATTATTTGGTCTTTGGTTTTTGGTATGCGCCATTCGGAATTGAGTATGGTAAAATCTTCTAAAAAAATAGTATTCGGGAGTTGGTAAAAGGAGAGTGATCTTTACAAACTTTTGGATCCTAAATACCAAAGTTCTTTTAATATGTTAATGAAAAACACTTACTGTATTATGATGCTAACTTCGTTATGAACAATTACAAACTTATTTGCCTTTTTGTTTTTGTGGTTGCACTTGTAATCCTTAATCCAATCAATAATACCGATTGGTACGGGACACCGAATTGCACACTAGTAGAGGGGTAGCGGAAAAAAGAATGTCATAAAAGAACACAGCTAAGAAGAGCTTGTTAGTCTTTTGGGTAGGTTGCAACTTGAGCGGGCAGGACGGACCCAAGGACTTGACCATGCCCAGCCCAGCTCATCTACTTGTCGTATAATATGTATCCACGCCCAGGCCATGAAAATTTTGGTAAACACGAGTTGGACACGAGTTATCCACAGGCTGTCCATGATTACACATTAATTTTTGGTTTACTTAATTTTTAAGCATATCAACTATCATCTAAGTCTATTAATTAGCCCTCAGCTTTTGTTTATTTAATTTTTAAGCTTATTGAGTACGATCTAAGTCTAGTAATTAGTAATATAATGAAGAAAAGTACAGCGAAGTCTCAAAATAGATTTAAATATAAGCATAAAAACAATGTTTCAGCATAAAATAAAAGGAGAAGTAAAAGACAAGAGTCTGAAAATAACAATATTAAGAAGCCAACTCCTGTAATAAAAAACAAAGCAAAAAAATGAAGGCTTCAAAGGTCTTCGAATCCATATGTTTCTAGGTTTTTAAAGACTTTACAAAAAATTACATATCTTGTACACATAATTTACAAACATAATTAAATTACATAAAAGTTGGACAAGCTGGATTTTCTATGGGTTGGATGGGCCTTGAAAAACCTTTGTCCATACCCGGACCATATTTTTTACGGGCTCAAAACTTTGTGCCCACGTCCACCGCAGAGTCTGTAAAAATAAGCTCATACCTATATTTCTACGAGTTGGCATGAGTTGCCCACAGGTTACATAGCTCAAGTTGCACCCTTATTTTTGGGTTCTAGTGTTGCCCACAGTTTGGAATTGAAAGACGTTCAAAATGTAATCAAGTAGAGTCATTCATGGGTGAGAATCGCATCTATCAAGAGAGAGCAACTCGTGGAGGGACAGGAGAGAGAGCGAAAGGGAGCGAAATACAAATTTAATTCGAGCTCTAGTGGTGGAAGTGGAAGTGGATATTTAGTGACTCACGAAGATCGGTTCGATCAAAGGAGTGAGAAATCACACTTAGTATAGGCTAGAGAGTATTTTATGGTTCAAAATTAACATCAATTATGAAATTGTGACATCAATATTTTAGGTTGTGACAATATTAGTCTTTCATGACAAATAAATACTAAAAATGTTCAGGTCTTATTACTATTCCACAACCACGTAAGCAAATCAAGTAAATAATTTTTTTTTCACTTTTTGTGGGATCAAAATTACCAAGTAACTTTTGTAAGAGACAAGCAAAGCCATAGTGAAAGTTTCTTTCTGAATACTTATTCGCTTTTTAGAGAAATTTCCCGTATTACATTTGCATTTCTCACCCATTTAGTTCCCCCCCCCCCCCCCCGCGTGCTTAATAAGTCCATGTGGTAAAATTTTATGTCTTGTATAACCTTCCATCCTTTTTCAGGACGGAAAACATTAAAATGGTCGCATTTAGTCACACAAGGCAGGGTAAGACTATAAAATCGTCCGTAGACTATAACCCTGTCACTACCACTAACCAAGCCCATCCACATATAACCATAACCACCCCCCACCATATTCGCGACGACTCTCGCCACGTCCATCACCACCCATGACCACTTCCACCAAAACCATCACCAACGTGACCAACCTTATCCAACTCATTACCACCCATGACCAACCCATCATAACCATTATGACCACCCTTACCAAACCCATCAGACCGCCGGCCACCTTACTGCCACCGCCCTTTCCCTCGCCTCGACCTGTCACCATCTCTTAACCCTCAACCACCAAAAAATCACTTCTTGCCGCCGCCAATAACCACCCAATCCCACACTCGCAACAGTTGCCATTATAATAAGAAACCCCCACGCCCCCTCAATTTCTGCCACTAGTAAATTAACAAGTACCATTCTTTCTGCTGGCCACCACCATAATTACCAACTCCCCCTCATTCGATAACCATGAACTCCCACTATCGTGCCCTGATTACCATTGAATAACTACCTCCCCCTCCCACATCTGTAGATCAATAACCATCCAGTCTCACTCCATCTAATCGCTACGATAATGACCATATCCCCTTCCCGTGTTTGCCTATAACCATCCAGCCCCTTGGTGCTAATCCGCTGCTCCAATTACCACCTCATCCTTGCAACAGTGATGGTGGCCTTGGATTTATGGTCTTGATGATGAGGTGATGTGTGTGTGTAGGGCACCGGGGGGAGTGTTCAATGATAAGTAGGGTGGGGTTGTGCAGAGGTGGAAGGGTGGTAAGATAGGGGGTTATGTGGGTGGGGGCGACAATAGTGTTTGTGGGTGTGTGGTGGTTGGATAGGTAGGGGTTGTACGGTAGTGGAAGGTGGTAAGAACGGGAGCCACCCGAGGGAGGGGTGGGGGGATATCAATAGTGGTGTGTGTTCAAGGGTGTGTTTGTATAGTGTCTGGTGTTTGGTGCCTGTCTAAGGTGTTGTGGGAATAGTTAGGGGATGGGGGTTGTGTAGTGCTGGGAGGTAGGAGGCCTTGGCTAGGGGGTGGACAGGAGGTGATGACGTTGGTTATGTGCACGTGCAGAGGGTGTTGTGGGAATAGTTAGGGGATGGGGGTTGTGTAGTGTTGGGAGGTAGGAGGCCTTGGCTAGGGGGTGGACAGGAGCTGATGATGTTGGTTATGTGCACATGCAGAGGATGGTTGAAGAAGAAGTGAAGGAGGGAGGCGGAGTGGTAAGGGAAAGGTGGTTTTTTTAGGATAGTCATTTTGAACACGTTTGATGTTTTTCCTCCAAACACATGGATAAAAGGACATAGAATTTCACTACTAGAACTCATTAGGCATTAGAAAAAGGACTCGATGATTTTTTTGTTGATAATAAGAGAATTACATAGATAAAATAACAGAGTTCACAGTTCGAGACCGGCCTTAATGCCATACAAACAGATAGGAAACATCTAGAAGCAGTATTCAAATATAAATATAGGCCAAACATGGAAAAGGAAACCCAAACATACTAGGAAAACGCTTAGCAACATAGTCTATCCAACATCCAGTCTTTGTAAGCCGTTATCCGGGTATGGCAAGCAAAAAGTGCTAAAAAACGTGCTTCTTTCAAAAGGTGTGGGCCAGCCTTGTTCACACTGTAATGATGGAATTTATTCAGGAAGTGGCAGAAGTCATAGAGAATAGGTGTCACCGTATCCAAAATTTCTCCAGATCCCGACATCTGGGGATGAAGAGTCTAAGCCAGATCCTCGAGATTTTTTCCCATGAACGCCTTCTCCAGTTATGTCATCATCCATAAAGCCTCGTTTCCCCCGGACATATGATATTTGTCAAGTCAACATCTTCTCCAGAGTTCAACTGGTTGACTTTGTCCATTGCCAAAAATTGATCAGTTGATAGCACCATATCCGTGTCAGATTCATACTCAGGAGCTGAGAGTCGGGTGCCCCTTAGTTGAGTCCGCTTCTCCTCCTCATTTGCTTCCTTATCAATTGTAATGTTCATATTTTCCTGTAAGTGAAAGGAACTAACAGAAGGTAGCAGATTAGTTGCCTGAGGTGTATAGACTTGAAGAGTTAGATCAGTTCGAAGTTGTTCCAAAGTAGAGTTTACAGAATCATCCAAACCCATAAGCAAGTCACTGGGCCAAGTAGAAGACGGAGGCAGTTAGAAGTGCAAATCTAAGAAAGATACATCGAATTACTCCTAAAAATTTTGTCATTGACAACTTTTTATCATCAAAAAATAAAACACTATCTACCAATAACTGGGGTATGAAGTATCAAAGAACACAAAAGAAAAGACAACAAAAGGTTACCACACTCGTATAAAATGCCATTAAGGTGGGATTACCACCATATAATATTTATATGTTTATTAAGGATCATCACCACGTTTTATGTGGCAAAATACCACGTTGACCACCTATTTGTAGCCTCTCCCTTCCGACGGAGTTTATGCTTCCTTTCCACTTTCGTTGATTAAGGTAGAGCAAGATCCCAACTTTTTACTTTTACTGTTAAATTCCGAGGAATTAGTTTTTGTTGCTAAACTATTGGTCGCGATTGTTTTGTCACCATACGTTATGCTGATGGGAGTTTAGCAACCAAAAACAATTATTTTATGCCGAGTTTCATTTGTGCAAGTACCTTGATGGCACGCACGTACCATTTCTCAATTCATCTTTTTTAGTTGAATTCTATATCTCTACATATCATCATAATATGTGATCACAGTTACAATCGTTACAACAAGTTGAAGGCTTCTTGAACATAGGTTGTCAGTTTTCAACAATCCACTCATCCAATCTTCCATGTCGTACTTACAATAATTGTATGAAAAATGTTTCCTACACAAATCTCTTATGATCATTTAAAAAAAAGGTTTTCCAGTCTTGCTTAAGCGGATTACATTAGACTCAACTCATGCCTCATGGATGCTTCCCTATTTTCTATCATTGACAGCAAACCTACTAGTGAAAGTCATGACGCTCATAAAATTAAACACGACACGACCTCCAGAATGCTTCCGAAAACTTGCTTAAAGCTTACAAGAATATGTTTGAAAATCAAAACAAGCGTATGGTGCAAGTTAAATCCTTCGTCCATCCCTTGTGTGATCTTCTTTTCAACATGTTTCTACGTTGAGACAAGAAATTAGTACCCAAAGATTGTTGTATAAGCCAGGGCTGCAAGTTACACCATCACCCCATTTGTTCACCAATTTTTTCTGTTTTTAAAAGTTTTCAAAAAAAACATTTTCCACATACAGTAAGACAGGCATTAACTTGTGTTGGTACCATCTTTTCGAATTGCAACTGTTATGGCATAAAATTCATCACTGTTCTTTGTTTGGTTTTAATGTAGAATTGCATTGATAAAATAGAGAATCGGTTACTAACGACAATCAATTACATAAGTTATTGTTCTAAGAAGCATATTAACACCTCGATGCTATTTGCATATAATTTGTTTTTAACATTTAGGTGAAAATGAGTTGGCTGAATTCCAATAACATATCTCCAAGGAGTCGGCAAACAATGTTTAACTTCGTTACTTTCAAAACAGAAATTCAAAAAGCAAATCCAAACAAAAAAATTGGAGCTTGAAAAAATTGAAACCGAAGAACTTTTTAGTAACCTAAAGAAGAGTGATAATTACGATTTCCGCACTCTCCCAACATGCCTAAAATAAAACAATTAAAAGGCTCTAGAAGATTAAGATGGCAAGCACTAAAGGGATAAATATATACGTAAAATGCTCCATACTAGAGGGTGGGAGTCTCCAAAACTAGTCAAAGTAAACTACCAAACAGAGTAGTGCATGGAATTGGTCAAAACATGTACACTCAAATTTCAATAACCCATTAGGTCAGGCAGTAGCTTCTATCCAATAATTGACTCACCATGCAACCTATATTACATTATTATTATTATTATTATGACGAGTGGCCTCACTTGTCTTTGCCTAAAAGTATCTCTGACCATGTGTTTACATCAACTTCAAACGCACGTCATACTTGATATTCTCTGTGGGCATACCTCATTAAACTACCCAAAAAGAGATGTATACAAGTATATTATATACCTCACCAAACTGACAAAAGAATAGTTGTATACCTCCTTCATTGACACTTCATTATGGGCTGCTAAAGTTTCCGGATCTTGATCATTGGCTTTGAGTGACATGTAGTATAAGAACAAATATGGGAATAGAAATGGTTTTTTTAAGTATTATAGCTGGTAGTAATCTTTATGTAATTCTTCTTTCCCGTTTGTGGGTTGAATAATGTCATACTTATTCTTGATATATTGAAGCGTTGTTTGAGTGATTGATGTCAATGCCATAGGCGGAGATACCTCATTTTTGTAAGTTTTCTTTTCATATTTTGATCCAGTCTAATTCAAATAGTTTATCTGTATTGGGTTTAGCGCATGTCAAACTCTGCTAGTCTACTCTGTCTGTAAACACTCTATTGTTGCATTGTCGTATCCAGCTTGGAGTTACTTGGCATGTTTAATTTTTAAAATTTCACTCAAGTCTTGAAAAGTTTACAAACTATTTAGAAGTCAAATTATGTACCAAAAACAGTTAGAAGTAAAATACTTGCAAAACAAATATTGTTAGGAAGTTCACACTTTTTTTTTTCTTATAAACTTGCAAATCAATGACGGGCAGTGATAAGGATGTGTGAATATGCTTAAGTTGGATCGATACTCGCTCATATAGACCATTGCATTATTTAAAAATGATCGATGCCTTCAAATTTTTTTTGTTTAAAGACAAAAATACCCTTAGAGCCTAGCCTATCTTGCTAAATTGCAAATCTCTTACTCAATTTCCGGAGATCCTCTCATAAATGGGAAATGGCCACCACTGTTGTCATTGCCACCACTGCCTAAATCGAACTTTGACTACCCGTGTTTGCACAGAATCAAACCTCAACTTTGAATTGTTCGCAATTTACATCCCGGCCATGAATTATGTCATCACTTTGTGGTTCTACAAAAGGGTGGGATTATCAGTTGTTAGAGTTGAGGTCGAGGAGACAAATTTTACAGATGGCTAAAATAGAAAATCAAATACTCACTTAAATTCTTTAATGAACAATAGCACTATCTGAAAACGACTATAATACAGTTCTGGGGATCAAAATCCTGTATTGTACAGCAAAGGTGCCATACATTATTTAGCAATAAAATATTATCATTGAAAATATTTTGTGACAATTTTTTGTCACTAAAAATATTTAGCGGCATTTTTTTGATACAGTACCTCTGCCGTACAACAAAGGATCCTGATTCCAGTTCTGAGGTAGTACAGATTAGTACCCTAAAAGTACACTAAAGTCTCACTTAAGTATACGTGTTTTCAATATTTACACTTCAGGGTATGGAGCTTTAATTATGCATTTAGTAAGTACCTAAACTCATTTTCCGTCCAAAACCCTAGCTATGCTCCTGAAAAGTTAGGGAAGAAAGCGTCAATTTACCTGTAATTGGGACAACAAACCAATTTCTGACTCCTTCCCCTACCAGCCACCACCCTCCTCCCCAGCCACTGCCCACTTTCCTGGGCACCCATCACGCCAAACCCAATAGTGCCACATGTACTGCCCCTTCCTCGGCCACCTACCGTGATACACACACTCCCTCCCCCCCAACAGTCTCACCCCACCCCATCCGCGATCAACCACCACCATAAACATAAACAGAGCCCCACCAGTTGGCCCCACCCCCACCCCTTTCATGCACACACACCCGGTTCGCCCCTCCCCAATCATACACTATGCAGTCACACAAACACACACACACACACACACACCCCTCCGTTCACACAACCCCTTCCCCCAACAATCAACCGGTTGTCATTACTTTCATTTCTTCGATCTTTCAATCAAATCTACCTACCTATGCAATGAACATAAGGTGAGACAGTCGTGGCAAAGTGATGGCATTAACATTGAAAAGAACATAATGGAGGGTTTGTCGGAAGAGGGTGCACAAATACTGGAGATGGCAGGGTGTTGGTCTTGGCGGTGGTGTCTTCTTGGATTGGTGGTGGGTGTTGGTAGTTATGTGGCGGTTGAGGTATGGCGGCAACGAAGGTAGGGTGGGATTTTGAGGAAGAGAACATAAAAATAGAAAAAGAGAGGACATAAGTACAGTATTTGGTAATAAGTGTAAACTAATGTTTGACGAATTTACCCTTAGCTCTACTAATCAACTTGGATAGAAAAGGGACTCAAGTACTAACTAATTGCATAATTAAAAGCTTAGAACTTGACATATTTATAGGTCCTCAAGTGAGACTTTCAGCGTATTAATCTATATTAAACTTGCCGTTCGTCTTTAAATTTGTAAGCAAAGGAAATGGAAAAAGAGGTAAATGCACTTTACTCCCCTATACTATGGGCCGGAGGCAATATGGCCCCTCTTTTTTAAAAAGTTGAACTAAACTTATCTATACTCCTCGAAAGCGGGCACATTGGATGGATTTCGTCCAACTTAACCCTATTTTTGGGCAAGAATTGTTTGGCACCTTTTAAAGACCAAAATACCCATTCTATAACAACACAAAACCATACACAGAGACACCCACATACCCCATACACACACATACATCCACCCATACCCAACCCATGCCCCCTCTGCCCCCTCTGCCTATCACTCATGAATACCCGCACCCTGCACGCACATATGTAGCCACACACTATATTCCCCCCCACAATCACCTACACACATGCACACACACAAATTGCATGCATACACACTGAATAAACACAATCACATTGCAAAACACATGCAAACACACTGAATAAACACAATCACATTGCAAAACACATGCAAACACACACCCATACCAACGCACACTGAATATACGCACACCCACACACACATTGAACATGCACAACCATAGTACATGCACTCACGCGCACACACACATTAATGGGGATGAGAGGTATGGGTATGAGGAGAGAAGGGGAGGACGACTGTGTGTGTTTGTATATGTGTATGTGTGCGTGCTCGCACCGTATGTGTCCAATAATAGGGATGATCAAGAGGTATATAGGTGTGTGGCTGTAGGTGCAGGGTGGGTGGTGTTGTGTGTGCTTGTGGTGATAGAGTGGGGTGGGGGGTAGACCTGGCAAAAAAAGAATCGGACCCCCGGGTCGATCCGTACCCGACCAAAAAACCCGGGTACGGGTAGGTATTTTGAAGACCCATCAAAAACCGACTCGTACCCAAACCGACCTATATATTTCGGGTAAATCTGGTTCGGATACAGGTTACCCGGGATACCCGAACTTTTACTATATAAGACTAAGTGTTAGGGTTTTTTCTGCTTCATCACTCGATCATTCTTTCTCCCATTCTTTCCATCTGCCGATCTACGCCACTCCTCTCTCTCTCGCGTGACATCGCTCTACCTCGCGGTGCCACTCTCTCGTGCCTTGCAGATCCCCACAGCAACTCGACGCCCAGCAGTAGCCCACCAACTCGACGGCATCCATCATCCCTTCGCTCCTCCGCCAGATCCACCGCTTGATCCACCACAGCTCTGCACACCTTCGCCTCTAATCTTTTCGATCAGATCCGACGCCGCTCCGTGGCCAGCATCTCCGTCGCAGCCATCAGATCTGCATGTATTATTTATTTTAAATATTTTGTATGAATTTAAGTGTTTTGTAGGTTTTTTTTTTTTAGATTTGCTTGTTTTTTTACTTTATGTTACGAGATAAGGTTTTTTTTCCCAGATCTACTTTTATTTTGTAGGTGATTTTCGAGCATTTGTGTTAAGTTAGTATGACTATTGTATGTTTGTGTTTGGAGTTGGAGACATGGAGTTGAGATAGACATAATTTTTTCCCCAGATCTGCTTGATTTATTTTTGTAAATGATTTTCAGAATTTTGTGTCAAAAGTTATTGTGCCTGTTGTATCTGTGTTTGGAGCTTGGAGGGGTTATTTGAGAATTGAATTTGAGACGATTACTTTAATCAGAAAGTGAAGCGATTGTTGACTTGAGAATTAAATTTGAGGAAATTAATGTAATCAGAAAGTGACTGTTGAAATAGTAAAAAGAGCAGTAAAACTCACTTAAAAAAAATTCCAAATGTTTATCAATAAAAAAATAAATAATTTACCCGCGGCTAATACCCTACCCGCAAGGGTAGGGTACGGTTCCCAGAAAATTGTACCCAGAAAAACTAGGCTATAAATTACCCGACCCGTTTTTACCCGGACCCGACCGAGTTTTACTCGTACCCCCGCAGGTCGAACCGTTTGCCAGGTCTAGGTGGTGGGGGGCGGGGGGAAGGAAGGGTGACTGTGTGTGTGTTAGGGTGTTTATGTGTGAGGGACCGAAGTGGGGAGGGTTATTTCTCTATATATGTTGTGATGGGTGTGTGTAGGGGGTGCATGATGGGTAATGTCTACATATGTGTGTGTGTGTGAGAGAGAGAGAGAGAGAGTGTGTGTGTGTGTGTGTGTTTTTTTTTGGGGGGGGGGGGGGGGGGGTAAGGGGACGGGGGTCATATCTGTGTGTGGGATGGAGTTAGGGATTGGTCTGCAAATGTGCATGTGGCGCGCGCCCGCGTGCTCGTGTGTGTGCGTTGAGGGGGGGTGTCGGTGTGCATTTTTTTTTCTTTTTTTGTGTGTGTTGTTGGGCAGGTGGGATGAAAAAATGTTAGAAAATGGTTGGGTTTGAAAATTTTGTAAATAGAAGTGATCCCATTTTTTCCATCGGGTCCGGCTAAAAAGGGATAATTTTGACATTTTAATTGAATTTGTTATACCTGTTCTAATGTGCGCACTTTTAAATTGTACATGTGTGTTTGGTTAAACTTTTATAAAAAGAAGATTGAACCATAGAACAACTTCCGACCCAAAATAAATACAGAGGCAAAGTGCATTTACCTCATTTATTTAAAGAAAAAACAAGGAAAAGCTTGTGAGTGTTGGTCAATAATAGGAGACCTTCATTTTGTCTTCTCACTAACGTATCATCAACATGACAGGTCAGAAATATGAGTGGCCACACCCAATTACCATTTAATATATGCATTTGACTTGCACTACATTATCACGACTCACAATCCCTCGATATCCAAAAAGCAGTCGGACAAGAAGACCGTTGACAAGATTGAAATCAAACCACAGCCGTCGGATCAGAGGCGGCTGGGAGTCAGCCTCTCTCCGGATTACCGTCCAAACACGTCCTGGCGCGTTTTCGGACATCCTTCCTTGCACTTTCCAGGAACTCCCTCGATCACCTCCCCACTATTTAAAACCCTCTCCGGCGACCACCCAGTTTTACCACTTGCCAACACACTCAATTCTCATCCCCTCCGTTTCACCCAGAAACTGTAGTTTTAAAGAGAGAGGACATGGCTGACGGTCAGTATTCTGATTTCCCCGTGGTCCGGACTCACGGGGGCCAGTTCGTGCAGTACAACATCTTCGGTAACGAGTTCGAGGTCACCTCCAAGTACCGCCCTCCCATCATGCCCATAGGCCGCGGCGCTTATGGGATCGTCTGGTAAGTTAGTTACTCGAGACAGACGATCAATCAACACTTGTGTCTGGCCCACGTGTGAACGTATAATCGTGTCGATACCACCAATGTTTTCGAGTATACATGCCGTTTGAATTGACTTTTTCTTGGTCTGGCTCACGCGTGAACATGATGTTGCCGTAGTTCGTTCTCAGTCTTGGCGAGGTTGAGGGTGAGTATATCGATTGTTTGCTGCAGGGACTGACTTTTTTGTGGTTGGTTTGAATTAATGAAGCTCGCTGTTGAACTCGGAGACGAACGAGATGGTTGCGGTGAAGAAGATAGCGAATGCTTTCGATAACTACATGGATGCGAAGCGTACGCTTAGGGAGATCAAGCTGCTACGCCATCTGGATCATGAGAATGTAAGTTGTTACACCAGCTGACTGTGCAAGATGTACAAATATTTTGTGGTGCTATGCAATTGTATGTTGAAAAGTTCAATGATTATGTCGATGCCTGATTGGTCAACCCCCTAGCAGTAACATTTTGACCTAGTGTCTAGTTGGTTTTTGTTTTCTGATCATGGATGTCCTCCTTTTAGCAACACTACCGATGGTTTTGACCCCCTGCAATCATCTTGATCTAACAAAAGAACTCTAGAGGTATTCACTCGAAGGGCGATGCTCTGTAAAAAATTTCAACCGTTCAAATGGAAAAAGCATGGGAAAAGGAAAGAAAATCTTTTAAATAATTATGTCAGTTTGAGTCGTTACAGTAAATTATGCTGATTTACTGTTGAGGGGGCCTCCTTTCTGAAATTTTAGTACCCCGACGCCCCGCCCCTTAATCGCCTGAGGTTGAACTTGTGAAGTGGAACCGACTCTAGAAATATAGCATGTACCTCACCTAAAAGCTTTTTCAGTATTAGAAGGATGTAACACTTCTATGTCAGGAGAAATTATTGGGAGTACCTCCATCTTTTTGGTTAAATTAGTCTCCTGTGGTTTCAGCCTCTGGTTACTTAGAGAAGCATTCTCTGAGAGGCTAGAATCAGAGAGAAGAACAATCAATGTGAAGATACCTTCCAAAAGTTATGCAGCAGTCTAATTGTAAATGCAAGTGACTTATGTTTTCATGAGTTACATTTCATCCCACAAGAAGAATTACGTAGATACCAGTAGTCATATATAGCTTGAAAAGATCTCTTCTAGAGCCCATGCTTATGATGTTTGGAAATGTGATTCAGGTCACAGCCATAAAAGATGTGATTCCTCCCCCACTAAGGAGAGAATTTACCGATGTCTACATTGCCATGGAACTCATGGACACTGACCTTCACCAAATCATTCGATCTAATCAAGGTTTATCAGAGGAGCACTGTCAGGTAATATATTATGCTTTAAACTTCTTGATATTTTAGAACATTCAGACATTTATATTTTTGAACCAGAATTGACATTCTTTCATAACCGGATACATGCAGTACTTCTTGTATCAGCTCCTTCGAGGACTGAAGTATATCCATTCTGCACATGTTATCCATAGAGATTTGAAGCCCAGCAATGTCTTGCTGAATGCAAATTGTGATCTGAAGATTTGTGATTTTGGACTTGCCCGGCCAAATACAGAGAGCGAGTTCATGACCGAGTATGTTGTCACCAGATGGTACAGGGCACCTGAGCTACTATTGAACTCTTCAGACTACACAGAAGCAATAGATGTGTGGTCAGTTGGTTGCATTTTTATGGAACTTATGAACAGAAAGCCATTGTTTGCTGGTAAAGATCACGTGCATCAGATGCGCTTATTGATAGAGGTAAGAAAATGGTAAAATGATAGAGCACTGACATGATTTGAATATGATTTTTAAGAGCTTGTTCTTGAGTGCCCTCTGGATGAATGTGCTGACATATGCTTTTACTCTTCTCAGCTTCTTGGAACACCCACTCAATCCGATCTTGGATTTGTCAAAAATGAGGATGCAAAAAGATATATCCAGCAACTTCCTCGACATCCTCGCCAGCAGTTGGCAAAGGTTTTCCCACATGTCCATCCATTGGCCATTGATCTCATTGATAAGATGTTGACATTCGATCCAACTAGAAGAATTACGGGTAATTGTTTTATTCCTTTGCCAACTAGGTCGATTTTCTTATTGGCAGACTGACGTTTTAGTCTTGTCTACCCCCCCCACAACGCAAAATTTAAATCAAATCCTTACAATGACCAGCTTAAGATTTCTAGTCCAGTCGCATACTGCAATCGGTCATCTTAACATTGTTGGCAACCCTCTGATTTTCCTACACACATTCTGAAATCCAGAAAACTTAGTAAAAAGGGAGAGAATGATCGTGTGTTGTCATTTCATTTCAATTGATTTCCCATGGTTTTCTAGCGGCTGAAACCATATTTATCTCTTCTGCAGTTGAAGAAGCATTAGCCCATCCGTACCTTGCAAGATTGCATGATGTAGCCGATGAGCCGATCTGCCCAGAGACATTCTCCTTTGATTTTGAGCAACAGGCCTTGGGAGAAGAGCAGATGAAGGACATAATTTACCAAGAGGCATTGGCATTTAATCCAGAGCATGCCTAAATGCATGATCTAAACGAGAATTTTTATAGAATAAATACGTAGGGCGAGTGCCTTGTGAAAGTAAACACATCTTTGAATATCAACCTTGTATCTTGCATATCCAGATCATCCTGTCTGACTTCGATCTTTAACAAGGTCAGTTCCTCAGAGGTCCTATTAGCCACGTATCTTTATGACTTTTGAGTGATGTTCCTTATATAGATTTTTTTATTGGTTTATTTTTGTGTTATGTTATAGTAATGCTTTGAAACCAAGATTTTTTTGGGGTCTCTTTTTGAATGTATTTCATTCTTACGATGTACAGTAAAATTTGGTCGAGTGTAATTGACGTTGTAACTTTTGTTGCAAAGGTATTTTATGAGAATCAATTTGTTCAACCCTTGTTTAACAATTTCAAAGTAGTTATGGTGGTCCATCTGAAGTTTAGGATGACCAAGAACACTACCAAAGTAGCAACAAGTGCTATGCATATCATTTTAATCACCTTCTGAGACAGCATAAATACAGCATGGTTCGTGGATTGATATACGTAAGGGGAGGGTGAACTTTTTGTCGAGAGATATAAACCCCACATCGGTTATCAATCTCACATCGGGTAAACAATCAATAATACTTCAATATATAAGCCTGGTAAGCCTCTCCTCTCATTGCCAATTGGTTTTAAATCGGATGTTTTCACACTTCTTCACTTTTAACAAGTGTTCTATATAGAGCTAGCAATAGTTGACAATAATGGCGATGCATCTTTAATTCCAGCCTCCAGAAGAGGACTGAGGAATTACATCCACAATAATTTCAAACTGGAAGTGTACTTCTAGTACAGTCTATCCGTGGAGCGATTGTTGACTGTTGTTTACTCGGAACCATCTTTGAATTCCCGGTAATGGCTTTGATCTTCTTGTGGAAATCAAGCAACAGAAGGGTAGAAAGGTTTGGCTTTAATTACATTTACGATGAGAAAAAAGAAAAACATCAAGCTCCCCTAATTACAAAGATTAAACCATGCAAATATGTTAATTTCCCTAACCGATCTTCGATGGTGATACAATTGCGGGTCAACACAACTGCATAAATGTATATAAGAAGGGGTCAGAGTTCCTTTCCTCAACCCCCCTGCGAGACCAGATGAATGTGGTTTAGACATTTATTTAGTCTAGAAGCTAAGCAAATGTCTCAAATTGATTGGCGGGGAAATTAAGATCTTGCACTTAATGTGTTGCCTTTCAAGCGAGACAATCCTCTACATCGAGAACTTTCAGACGGAGCTTGTAGACTAGTTATATGTGTTTGGGCCAGTGACTGAACAGTTTAGATAGTATAGAAGCTTGTTATTGTCGCGACTCCGGCTATCATGTTCTTGCTTAAAAGGAACCTATTTACCTAGCCACTGTACTAAGTTGGTTACAAGCTGAAGCACCACACCAGATTCTATCTGATAACACGCTGCAACACTACATGTTACGTTTTGAACAAGAAGAAAGTGTGGATTCACATGTTTGATTCAGGAAACAAAATGTATGGTCAATAGCTTCCGCAAGAACCAAATTGAAGCAAAATGCTCTGGAAAAGTATTGTTTGAAGGCTACTTTCCCGAGGGGTACTGTTGCTACTCAGATACAGATATCATCGGATGGAAAATCTGTTCCTGATTACCTGGATTCTCCCTATCCTGGGTAGCCATCCATGGATAATCTGAAAAAGCAAAGAGATTGACAGAATAATGGTGGTCATAACTTTCTGAAGGGAAATACTGATGTAGTTTATTGAAGAGTCAACTGGCCATTGAGAATTTTTCCTCCAAGGATGCAGAAATCCTTAGAGGATTGGACGGTATATAAACATGAAAAGCTCCCATTGATCATGGCACATATAGTAGCCATTCTCATCATTTAGGTTGCCTATGGACATTTCACTCTCCAGTGACAAAGAGGCACAATCCTCATCTACTGATGACAAAAAGGTGGCTGGATCACCTTCCCCTTCATCATACGTCTCTCTCTCTCTCTCTCTCTCTCTCTCTCTCTCACACACACACACACACACACACTCGCACACAGTTCAGGCAAATGCATGCATACGACATGACTATGATCATTCTGATAACACGTGACGTATATGTGGAAACCATGCAGTCTCAATGGCAGGCTTGATTCTAGCAGGGGGAGGAGTATTTGGCAACCTTATTGTTTATCTAATTGAGGTGTTCCATCTGAAGAGCATTGACGCTGCTCAGGTTTCCAACATTGTTAATGGTGGCAGCAGCCTGATTCCTATCATTGCGGCAATCCTAGCTGACTCCTTCTTAGGCTGTTACTCTGTCATTTGGATCTCCTCTCTTGTTTCTTTGCTGGCAACTGGGTTATCAATTTCCTTGAGGGCTAGTAGGTTCACTTTGGTTTATTGTTCTCAAATGCACAAATTCAGTACGAGTAAAAGCAATTCCTCCATGCAGGAGAAAAAACAAAAAGAAAAACAAACAGAAGTTGAATTACTTAAAAGCAAAAGATTTAGTAGCCTTACGCATCACCATGATCTACTTCCAGATATTTTTCTTCTCTCATCTTTTACACTAGATTGGGGGGAAATAAAATGAGCAATATTAGTATCTTGCGAAGAACATCTACAAAGAGATTTTTCCTTGAACAAATAGAATCTCGTGCATTTGCACGTCATAAGAGCTAGTATAGTTGGCTCTTGGCCCAGTGAATATCGCTTATTCTGGTAGTGTTTAGATTACCAGTAGTTGTGCATGATTATACCATTTGCCTTGATAATTGTACATTACTCTCCCGACATCCTTTTTGGTAATGTCAACACTTATAATAAAATTCCCTGAACAAAACAGCCTTTAACGCCATGCAGGGCACCATCCTGGTCTCTCTAACTGCAATCCTCCCTTCATTGAGGCCTCAACCATGTCAAAATGGACCAATGTGCAAAAGCCCGTCAAAGCTTCAATTTGGGGTACTATATGCAAGCATAGCACTAGCCTCAATAGGGCAAGGTGGCGTGCGCTTTACTGTGGCAACAATGGGAGCAAGCCAATTTCATAAGCCCAAGGATCAGGGAGTTTACTTCAACTGGTTTTTCTTCACATACTACATTGTTGCTATAATATCAGCTACAGCCATTGTCTATGTTGAAGATAACATGAGTTGGGCCTGGGGGTTCGGTCTGTGTGTCGTGGCTAATCTACTCGGTTTGACAGTTTTCTTACTGGGAAGCCAGTTTTATCGTCATGTCAAGCCCGAAAGAAGCCCGTTTGTTGGCATTGCTCGAGTAGTCGTGGCAGCAATCAGGAAATGAGAGGTCAATTTGTCATCTAAAAGTGAGGATTATTATCATGGGCATGATGGCGTGACCATAGTAGCTACTTCAAGTCCACCAACGAAAAGCTTCAGGTAATTAACCAGAAGAGAGTTGCTTTATCTTTTGCATATTTTCTCTCCAGAAACAGTGGTTCTATACTTCAAAATGGGAAACACATTTCATAATGGTTCTATGAGTTGCTCGTGCTAGCTAATGATAAGCTATAACTCTTTTGCTCTTTCAGCATAGATCATTCAAGCTGATTGTATCATATGTCGGATGGTTAATATAGGTCGCAATCGCATTCCAATGGCACTATTTCTTGTCTAGACATTATACAAAGTTTAAGCATAGGTCACGTCCGAGATAACTATTCACTATTCACCTTAATGTAAGTCAAAAAGATTCTATGCGTTGTTGATGCAATAAAGTGATAAATGGTGGTGGTGTGGTGGTGGCTATGGCGGCGAAAAAGTGTCAATGATGGCGGTAGTGGTGGGTGAAGACGTGGTGTTGGTAATTATGCGTTATTGATGTGTTGTTGAACATCTAACAAGATGCAGATTATTGCTTGTAGGTTGGACTTCAATAAGAGTAATGATCTGCACATGCTAAACTATGATCAATGAGATCTTAAAATATCGTCAAATCCCCTTTATTTCTATCCTAACTCTCAAGTACCAACGCGTAAAAGCAGAGAAGTATGAACTAAGACATGAAACGACCAAGTCTCCGACTTATCCAAGCAATAGGTGGAAGACTAAAGAAAAAGAGAGCTAGAGCTTTTATTAGTCAATGTAATCATCAGCCATGAAGGTTCTGAGGATAGATGGGCTCCCATTCAATCATCACAAAGATTGAAGGTGGGGCTTGTAAGCCACTCATTACATGTGATGAGAAGAGTGGGAGAGCAAAGGTGCCTTTGAAATGTATGTGCACTGCGCATGATGGGGCTTCTCTTACCCACTGCACGCAGTATTAGAGATAGACCATCTCTTAGTAGTGGAATTGTGGAAGCTACACTTGCTTATGTAACATCGTTCAAGTACCTTTTCCAATATATTGTAGAATAGGATTATCCTTGGAGAAATTAGTCTATAGTTCAAGAAATGCAGTGAGTGAGTGGTGAGAAGATAAGGCGAAGTTCCCACTATGTGATTACCCTGTAGGTCCCCTATGTATGCGGGGACACGCTTTCCTGGTCTACAGTCGAGATGGAGAGCGAGATGCCATTTTATCGACTAATTGTGTCCTAGTCATGTAAAAAATACACCAAGAACAAGTGTGGCCTTGTTAGAGAAATGTAAAGAACTTTTGAACAGTTCCAATGTGTATGATCCGGTTGCCTGCCGAATAGGACCTAGCTTGGTTTAAGAAACAAAAACGTGTCAAAAATGTGAGCAAGCTTGATCCCATAGCACTAGGCATTTTATATCCTAAGAAAACTTGGTTCATTTCTTTTATTGATCATGCAGATTCCTGAATCATGCAGCAATAAAAACTGAAGGGGACGTGAAATCAGATGGCTCAATTGCGAAACCATGGAAGCTATGCACAGTGCAAGAAGTAGAGGACCTAAAAGCGCTACTTAGAATCTTCCCACTGTGGTCTACCAGTATATTCTTAGTAGCTCCAATCTGTGTGCAAGCCAACTTGGTAGTCATCCAAGCGTTAACCATGGACCGTCGCCTAGGAAGTTCCCATTTCAGAATACCAGCCGCCTCCATGCTTGTTTTTGTCCTAGTCTCCACGGCAATTTCTCTCATAATACTCGACCGGTTCCTATGGTCCGCGTGGCAGAAACTGGTCGGTCGACCACTAACACCGCTCCAACGAATAGGAGTAGGTCACGTGCTCAACATAACGTCCATGGCAGTATCAGCCCTGATTGAATCAAAGAGGGGCCGCAAAAGCATTTCTTCCGTCTTGTGGCTGGTGCCACAGCTAGCCATTGTTGGCATTGGAGAAGCATTCCATTTCCCTGGACAGGTGGTGTTTAACTGTCAAGAGTTTCCTGCATTGCTAAAGAACATGTCAACTGCCTTGACCGCGATGGTTATCGGGATAACTTTTTACCTGAGTACTGCTTTGAGCGATCTGGTCCGAAGGGTGACCGGATGGTTGCCGGATGACACAGATGATGGTAGACTAGATAATGTATATTGGATTTTAGCTGTGCTTGGGACAGTGAATTTTGGTTATTATCTATCTTGTGCATGGTTTTACAAGGACCAAAATCTTGGTGGTGAGAGATAGTTCCAGCTCTAATTAGTGATCTGTTAAGGACATAAATCCTATTTGGATCCACTTTTGTGATTGTAATTTAAACAGTGATGCATATGATCATGTCAATTTGCCCGCGTCTGTGTGTGTGCCGGGGGTGTGGTGGGGTGTTCAAGTATATTTGTTATTATGTCTGTAGCCACAAAATCAGAAGCTATAGGTATGTCAAAAGAAACAGAAACAAGCACAATAGTGTAGTCTGTTTCCTTTCTAGTTTTGAGACAACTATATTGATTAATTACGCCAATAAGGCACCAAATTTAGTAAAATGGTAGATTCAATGCTACAATTGCGATGAGTCGACCTTTTTTGGCGCAACAAACAGGTACATCTAGTGTCAAAATACTCACCAATGCAGCTCCTTTGCAAACTGTAGTGAATTCTAATTCGTTCAGCTCATATATTTTATCAATCTTGAAACAAAGATGAAGCTCCAGGAGAAGTTTGGGATACACGCTTCACAAAGTATTAAGTTAAAATTTGCATCATAACTCGATGGAGCCGAGCCTCCGCTTCATGAATCAATCGGAGTGGTTCAAAGACAGTAGAAGTGGTGACTCGTGAGCGAAATAAGAAGTATGGGTGGAGCTACACTGCAATTATAGCAAAATGGTAGGCATAGGTCGTAACAAATCTTGACCGATTAAGCTAACGTTCGGTCTAGCTACAACATGTTGACCTGTTTTCGACATCACTCGAATAGATTAATGGATGCAAATATCATGTGTTGGAATCAATCTCATTGGGGTGGTTGAACGTGATCTGAGGTGCTGATTGTTTAAAGGACTGCTGGGAGTTAGGTAGGTTTTGAGGGTCCGTTCAACAATAATTGTTATCACAAAACAATTAACATAAAGAGAGAAATTTTTTCCAGTTTTGAAGTAAACAATGCCAACTTGCAAAGGTTTTGCTGTATTATCTCCCCCCTCCAACCCCCCCACCCCCACCCAAAGAAGAAAACTCTGTAACTTTTGTCTTTAACTGTATATAATAATCTATCAATTGTGTCATTGGATTTCCAGCGGGAATCAAGGGATGGAGAGAATCCAGGTGTGAAGTACCTCGGCGAGTCTCAAGTCTTTTTCTCCCTTAGCAGGGGCGGACCCACGTGGTAACAAGGGGGGCTGAAGCACCCCCTGACTTCTGGAAAAAATTTTAATTTTTTTTTTTGGTTTTTGGGAATCGCACAGACGCCGTTCCCCAATCCCCGATACCCTGTTCGGCCGTTTCCCGAGAGACCCACAATCGACTCTCTCTCTCTCTCTCTCTCTCACCGGTGGACAGTGAATCGACCGGTGACCAGATCTAAACGGTTGAACCACGCACCTTGACCTTCAAACAGTAGCTTCGACGAGGGACGATGGAGTGACGCCGTGACGGACGACAAGATCTGAGATCTTGACCTCCGAGTCGCCCACGACCTCTTGAAGAACCAGTCGGCAGTCACCCTTGAAGAACCAGATCTGAGATCTTGACTGCCAAGGCGCCGACGACCTCCCGCGCCAACGCCGATGCCGGCTGCTACCTGCTGGGGCCTGAGATCAACAAACAACTGTTGTTAGGTATTTTAGAATCCACTCCGGGGGATACTAATCACTTTGTACTTGCTTAGACTTCAGCTATGGGCATGGTGGGGATATTATTTTTCGAAGCCAAGACAGAGTGGTCATAATTGTAGGTAGGTGTATTGTGTAGAAAAGGATGTGAGCCATGTAAACAAGAAAAATGGCTTGAAAGAAAACCAAATACAGGCGAGAGTAGACCAAACAGAGGTTTTTGTGGGCTTTTAATATTGTCAAAGTACCAATTCTCAGATATAGCACCCTGAGTTTCTGAGCAGAATTTGTCCCTCCTTTGATTGAATAAAGGCATATGATTTGAAAACCAGTAGCTTTATGAGGGCAAGCTTTGGAAGTTCATTCTGAATTCATCATGTGCTTCACTCCCATTGCTTGTCTTTCCACCCCTAGTGGCCTAGTGTGTTGCCGTGTTGGGAAGAGCTAGGTTAGGTTAGTCCACCCTTACTTAAAGAACATAGAACCAATAACCTAGCATGCCCAATTGTTCAATGTACTCAGATGCCTAGTCAAGAACTGCCACCACATATAGTAGGTTGTTTGTGGTTATGTATGTGGGTTTTCAATATTCCTCTCGGAACTTTATGATAAAATATTATATTGGTTTGAACAATCAATCTGATAGTAGTTCTTAGTTGCTAAATCGAAACTGTTAAAGCATATCTTTTCGGGGAAAATTGTTACCTGCTTTATGGGATTTTGTTAGATTGTATAACTCTTAAAAACTAACGCCTGCATAGTGCGTGAATTTCTTGATTCAGACGTTCTTTTAGAGGGATTAGATTTATGACGTCGTAAGAAACCAATAAATTTTTCCCTTTTTTCAGTGAAAAATGATTTTATCACTCCATCTTAATTAAATAAATTTATTATTAAATTATTACTGTTGTCTGTTGCCGACTAAAATTAATTACTGTTGTCAACAAAGAATATTGCTAAATTTTTTTATTAAATTAATAAAAATATTTGCACCCCCTGAAAAAAATTCTTGGTTCTGCCCCTATCCCTTAGTATGCTACTGTTGTTGTTGTTATTCTTCTTCTGTTATAATGATGTTAAAACTCATTGCAACTGTCCAAATCTCAATCTTGCTTGTCCAAATCTTGTATCTTGAAGCGTAAATGTGAGAAGAAATGTAAAGGCGCAAGTGATATGAGACTCAGGATGCCTTTTCGTATGTGTTGAAACTTAAAAGCGATGCGCGTTGGGGACACTGACAAAAATAGTTTCAAAGAATGAAGTCCCAAGCAAAGTCCGCTTCCCAATTTTTGTAAAAACGTCTTTTAATCATGATTGATCCAAACTTAGTCAAGTGTGAGATGGAGAAAGCATTAAAGTTATGCGCCAATAATTTTCTATAGCCATGGTTGGTGAAGGGAATATACGAGTTTACTTGCGTACGTCAACATTGTTGGACAGGTCTGCATATCAAACCAGCCCCACATAGTGCACTGCTAAGCAGCAGCCCCGGAGTTAGGAGAGTTGGGTTGCTGCTCTTCCACCATGGTCGACGACAGCTTGCTCATCGGACGTGAAGAAGCACGGCCATCTGCTTCCCCTCGCACACGAGGTGGTTGGATCACCTTCCCCTTCATCCTAGGTATAATCTCTTTCTCCAACTCTTTTTCTTTGGAGTATAACATTTCTTGCTAGAGTTGAGGGTTTGTTTCACGACCGTATTCTAGATAGCGAAAAAGAAACAACGTACATGGTCTTTTGCAGCAACTATGGCTGGCTTGACACTAGCGGCTGGAGGATGGACAATGAATCTCATAGTATATTTAATAGAGGAGTTCAACGTGAAAAGCATCGATGCTGCTCAGATATCCAACGTCGTTAATGGCTGCACCTCCCTGTTTCCTGTCCTCGGAGCGATCCTTGCGGACTCCTTTATGGGCTGTTACTCCGTCATTTGGATCTCCTCTCTTATCTCTTTAATGGTAACTTCTCACTTTTGCTAATTTGGGTGCTTTGTCAATTCATACTTCTAATCAACTTGTAAACTAGTTGCAAGACAAAGGAAGGGTCTGCCTCAACACCCTTACATCCTATTTACAGTTCATGTTGCATCAGGATGCTTGGAGGAAGTTTGCTCTAATAGGAAGAAAAGATTGGCTCCGAAGGCCACTAAAAACTAACTTCTGACAATTTTAGCTTTTAGTGACAACAATTTATTGGCAAAATAATTTCTTAGGAAACATATGTACTTGAAGACTTACTAGACAAACTTATCGTGCCGTGACTTCCAGTTTTGTCCCACCATCATTCCCAAGCTTTTCCCTTTTGTCGCATAAAACTTTTGGCCACTCGTGGAGACATTAGTATTACTGCATGTCTATCTCCAACCTGATTAACTGGAAAATAGACAGAATAGAGATGAGCAAGAAGCGTTATCAATACCTTGTGAAAACGAAATGTATACCCAAAAATCAAAATTAACTGAGCATAATGAATTTTGACAATAAACCTCTCTTTTTGTTGCTATAAGTGAAGCTTTGCCACAGCTTTAGCAACAAATTTTGAGCTGAATTAGATTAGCATTTTGTGCAATATTCACCAATGCAGTGATCAATCTCTGGATCACCTTACATTAATCGTTTGGAAAGCGATCCACTGAGTTATCTTCTTGATCCGCAGGGCATAGTGCTTTTAACCCTCACGGCGACTCTGGATTCCTTAAGGCCTTCACCATGTAAAAATGGAACTAGCATTTGCGCACACCCGTCAAGGATCCAATCTGCAGTCCTATTTTCTGGTATAGCCTTGGCAGCTTTAGGGATGGCAGGTACGCGCTTTACTTTAGGCACTATGGGAGCGAACCAATTCGTGAAGCCGAAGCACCAAGGGGTTTTCTTCAACTGGTATTTCATCACCATGTACACATCTGTTGTACTAAGCGTTACGGCCATCATATACGTTGAAAATGATGTGAGTTGGGGGTGGGGGTTCGGCCTCTGTGTCTTGGCAAACGCACTTGGCTCCGCCATTTTTATGCTCGGAGGCCGTTTCTATCGCAATGTAAAGCCACAAGGGAGTCCATTCATGGTTTTAGCTTGCGTCCTCGTTGCAGCAACAAGGAAGAGAAAATTGTTACTTTCGCAGAAAGGCGAGGATTATTACCATGAGCCACATGATGGAACCACAAAGATGGTGGACAAAACAGCTCCGACAAATACCTTCAAGTAAGCCTTTCAGTTCCTTTTGAACTCCATATTTGGTGTCAACAATGGTTGTTAGTTTTTGTGCACTTGACAGTCGATCATTTCAATCATTGAGAGATGGCATTTCTATAAAATATACCAACCATGACCCCAAGATAAACCAAATTGGTTCCTAAAGAAGTCATTTTCTTTCTTTTGTGACTACCTTCCTTGCGTGTGTACAAGACAACCCATTTGACTTTATGAGTGACGACGATAAAATATGAGATTTTTGATCGCCAATCCAAATATAATTTTTTCCTTCTCTACTTTAACATAACATTAGAGCTATCTCACCAGCTTCCACAGTTTGTAGCATGCTATCTCACCGGCTTCTTTCGAATTGACAATCTGCTTTCATCAAGGCTTGAAATCACCTAAAATTTTATATTACACGTGAGGACGAGTTTTAAAAGTCGCACATTGACGAGTTTTAAAAGTCCCACATCAACGGACGGAAAACGGTTCATATATATGGTGGGTTTCTCCTTCTTATAAACATGCTTTTGGATTAACTATATTAGGTTTTAGTGATTCAGAAAAACTCATTTCCCAACTCAAACCTGAAGATTAAGCCAATAAGTGGACTAAACACCAAAGGTTTCAAACATAGGATTCAATCATTTCCAAAAATTGTCAGTCAAGCATCATATGTCCATATTTTCAGTTTTCAAGTTTCAACGTGTTTCCATCTTTATAACACGCAACTTTTCTGGAAATGTAAAAACGAATTGGCAAGAAAGCTTAACCAGACGGGACCTAAAGAATACTCCGTTCCTTCTCCAACTTATTAACTCCTGAGTTGTCACCATACATGCAGGTTCCTTAACCATGCAGCACTGACAACTGAAGGAGACACCCGATCAAATGGCTCGATCGCAAAACCATGGAGGCTATGCACAGTGCAGCAAGTTGAAGATCTCAAAACCCTAATTAAAATCTTACCGCTCTGGTCTACTGGCATATTTCTAAGCACTCCACTTGGCATCCAAGCAAGCTTAACAGTACTCCAAGCTCTAACTATGGACCGTCGCCTCGGACCTCATTTCAAAATCCCAGCCGGAACCATGATAGTCTTCGTACTCATATCCACTTCCATTTTTCTCACCCTCGTGGACCGCTTCATCTTCCCGACATGGAAGAAGCTGACCGGCCGTTACCCAACACCCCTCCAACGAATAGGAGTCGGCCATGTCCTAAATGTGCTTAGCATGGCGGTGTCGGCTTTGGTGGAAGCAAAGCGGCTCAAAGCAGCACAGTCACACCACCTCCAGGACCAAAACGGCTCGTCCATCGTGCCCATGTCTGCATTTTGGCTAATCCCTCCTCTGGCCATTGCTGGCATCGGAGAAGCATTCCATTTTCCTGGGCAAGTGGCATTGTACTACCAAGAGTTTCCTGTATCTTTGAAAAGCACATCTACGGCAGTGGTGGCTTTGTTTATTGGGGTCTCTTTTTATTTGAGCACGGCCATGGTGGACTTGTTGAGGAGGGTAACAGCATGGCTGCCAGACGATATAAACCATGGGAGGATAGATGATGTGTATTGGGTGGTGGTTGTGATAGGGGTACTGAACTTCGGTTATTATCTGGTTTGTGCGTGGTTCTACGAGTACCGAAACCTTGGAAAGGTGGAGGATGAGAGTTCCGCTTCTGATAATAGTGGATAAAAATGTTTTCAAACATTCACTGTTCACGTCAATTTTAGTTGACATTTCCTGTCCTACGTGGTTTAACTAATTTATCTAAGGTCAAATTATACCTATGTCCCTAAAGTTATGGTATAATTACAGTCAAAGACGATAGTTTGGACAAATTATACTTATGTCCATTGACCAGACGGAATACAAAAATACTTAACGATTTTGACGAAAAGACCAAATTGTCCCTAAATGAAGTTAGAAATTCCATCTTCTTTAAAAAAAATAAAAAAAAAGTGGGGCTACAAAAGGAAGAAGAGGCAAGAAAGTAAAGTGAAAAAGAAACGGGAGTGGGCGTTCAGCCCAAAGAAAAAGATGAAAAACTAGAAGAAAGAAGCGGAAGAAAGAAGATGGCGGCGGTGGGCAAACAGACGACGGTGCCAGCAGCTTACTCTTGCACCACAAGAAAATATGTATTTTGCGACGGAGTTTTAGCGACGGAAGGTATTCCGTCGCTAAACATGTCTTTAAGCGACGGAATATACCGTCGTTAAAACTCCGTTGCAAAATACTATTACCGACGGAAGACACCGTCGGTAAAAGTATTTTGTAACGGAGTTTTAACGGCGGACTTTTAGCGACGGAATTACCGTCGCTAAATATTTTTTTATAAAATTAGTAATTTTGAGTTTTTTTTTAAATTATTTAAACGACGGAATAAAACCGTCGCTAAAAATTCTGTCGCAAAAGTCTTTATAATAAGACATTCACCGACGGAGTTTTAGCGACGGTCTTATTCCGTCGCTAAAGATCCTCTATTTAAATCCAGATCCCCATCTCTCTCTGAAATTCTGGTCCCACCCACCCACCGCCGTTCTCACCTCCGGCGACCCAGCTCCGGCGACACTCCCGTCCCCCACCCGACGCCGCGCCACCAAGCCTTGCACTTCGGTCGTGCCACAAAGCCTCCACTGTCGCCGCGCAAGGAAACCCACCACTGCCGCCGCACCACCAACGCCGGCGCCGTCGTACCCACCTCGAGATTTGTATGTCAATTGCCCTAAATTATCTGAATTTTTTGTTAATTTGTCTTCAATTTAGGTTACATGCCCTAAATTATCTGAATTATTTAGATTTGTATGTCAATTTAGGTTCAATTTTTTGTTAATTTGTCAATTGCCCTAAATTATCTGAATTATTTATGATGTCATTCACTTTGTTGTTCAGACGGATCTTGGCTTATTGAAGAACTTGAACTTGTTATCTCTAATTTTCCTTAATTCTTGACGAGGTAGGGAAGAAAACCATATTCGGTAGTTAGTCTGTAACACCGATATAGATCATGGTGACGCTGAAAGGTCATAGATTATGGGCCATTGCATGACATCAGGATAAGAAAGCCTCTGTATTGTTTATTCAATTCAACCGACCACTAAATTGAAGTAATTGAACCATAATTGAACCCTAAGTAAATCCTAAATTGAATGCCCTAATTGAATCGAACCCTAAATTAAACTAATTGAACCCCTAATTAAACCCTAAATTGATTGCCCCAATCTAATCGAACCCTAATTGAACCTAAATTGAATGCCTCAAATCAACCGAACCCTAAATTGAATCAATAGAGCCCCCTAATTGAACCCTAAATTGAAGTAATTGAATCCTAAATTGAATGCCCTAATTGAATCGAACCCTAAATTAAACTAATTGAACCCCTAATTAAACCCTAAATTGATTGCCCCAATCTAACCGAACCCTAATTGAACCTAAATTGAATGCCTCAAATCAACCGAACCCTAAATTGAATCAATAGAGCCCCCTAATTGAACCCTAAATTGAAGTAATTGAATCCTAAATTGAATGCCCTAATTGAATCGAACCCTAAATTAAACTAATTGAACCCCTAATTAAACTCTAAATTGATTGCCCCAATCTAACCGAACCCTAATTGAACCCTAAATTGAATGCCTCAAATCAACCGAACCCTAAATTGAATCAATAGAACCCCCTAATTGAACCATAAATTGAAGTAATTGAACCCTAAATTGAATGCCCTAATTGAATCGAACCCTAATTTGAACTAATTGAACCCTTAATTAAACCCTAAATTGATTGCCCCAATCTAACCGAACCCTAATTGAACCCTAAATTGAATGCCCTAATCCAACTGAACCCTAAATTGAACTAATTGAACCCTAAATTGAATGCCTCAAATCAATTGAACCCTAAATTGAATCAATAGAACCCCCTAATTGAACCCTAAATTGAAGTAATTGAACCCTAAATTGAACCATAAATTGAATGCCCTAATACAATCGAACCCTAAATTGAAATAATTCAAGCGCATCGGATATGTGAATTTTGAACATTTTTTTCTCATTTGAACATTGATCATTTGTTTGATAATTTTAGGTTTTTAATTGTGCGTTTTAGAATTATGATTATTGATCGATGATTTTAGGTTATTAGCTGTGCTTTTGAAGTAATTGCGATTATTAATTGATGATTTTATATTGTTATTTGTGCATTGAGCATTTGAGATATTAAGATTATTGACGGAGGATGGGACCCAATTGGATTGAATGTGTGGTTTTTGTTAATTTTTATTGCATTGAGCATTTGAGAATTGAGAATTGAGGTTGTTGACGGAGGATGGGACCCAATTGGATTGAGATACTTGTTAGTTAGCGCAGACACGGACAGCACGTCTGATCGACATTGTCCGACATTTAAAAAATAAATTAACGTATGCCGATGTGTCTGGAGGTGCGTGTCGGTGGGCGTCGGACACGTGTCCGGAGGCTTCGGACACGTGTCCAAAGGCGTCGGACACGTGTGCCCCGATGACGGACACGGCGAGATATCCCCCACATTGGATATCTCACCGTGTATGGGGGGAGATGATAGATCGGTGGGCTACGGATCCAGGTTGGGACGCCAAGAGTAAGAGCGGGACTGAGAACAGACAGAACAAAGATCCGACGCACACGGGGGGGTCGGTGCCACACGACATCGTCCGACACAAGAACGCGGTCGAGCACCCGGATCTGGAGGACGATGAGGTCGTAGCTCTGACGTATAATTAGACGCACATGCGGAAGAAGGACAAGGACGAGACGCACCGGGCGGGCGACTATATTTCAGATATTGCCCGGCGGATCGATGTGAGTCAATTTATTTAAGTTAATGTTTTTTCTTTCTATCCTCAATGCCTGTTTCGTTAATTAATGCCCTAACATATCGTTAAACCACTATTTTTGCAGGCCTCGTATGAACAGCTAAGGGGGTCCGAGCAGCAGTCCGGACAGCCATCAGCGTCCACTAGTACGGCTGCGAGTACTGGGGGTTGAAGCGATGGCTGGATACGCCGGAGGTCGTGAATCTGCCGAAAGGCCGCATACGCGGCCTGCCTAGCACGACTGCTCGTGCCGTGATAGGAGCGTCCTCACCCCCTGCTGCCCCTCCACAGACACCGGCTCCTCGGCCTCAGTTGGACGACGAGGAGATCCAGCGCATTGCTACAGTGGTGTGCCGGATGATCAGGGAGCAGGGCACTGCTGGACAGGCCGCCCCGGCCCCGGATCAGCAGGATCCAGATCCCGGACTCGGGAACCCCTGATGAGCCCCTTCCCGTGCCCGTTCCTAGCTTCCCCCCCCCCCCCCCCGTGCCCGTTCTGTATTGATTATTGCGCGTTGTTGTTGAGATTTGAAAATTGTATTACAGGTTTTGGTAATTGAAAAATAAAAAAAAAATTCAAAAAAAAAATTGACTTTTGGCGACGGATTAATTCCGTCGCTAAAGTATTCCTACAATCAGTTATTTAGCGACGGAATATTCCGTCGCTAAATAAGTTTTTTAGCGACGGAATATTCCGTCTCAAAAATATAAATCCGTCGCTAAAGAATATAATTCGCGACGGATATTCCGTCGCTAATTAAAATAAATCCGTCGGTAAAAATGACATATTTAGCGACGGATTTAAAAATTCCGTCGCTAAACTATTAGTGACGGGCTTTTATACGAGGGATATTTAGCGACGGTGAATCCGTCGCTAATTCTTTTAGAGACGGATTTTTGGCTTTTAGCGACGGATTACCCCGTCGCTAAAACCCTCTTTTCTTGTAGTGTTGGGTCCGTTTCGAGGAGGGTACTCCGAAGATGTTTGTTTGCTCGCCAAATTTTAAGAAGGCGCGGAGCTTAGCGACTGCGAAGGCGGCGGTGGAACCAGTGCAAGGCTGAGGACCATGCCGGACTTGACGTACTCGATGGTGGCAAGTTTCTTGAGGTCGTCTTGGGTCAAGGTGGGGGGTAGGCGTGGAGGCTCAAAGGGAGAAACATGTGTGGGGGCAAAGGGAGGGGGTGCATAGGAGGAGGCGGGTGGTGGGGTTGTGGTGGTGGAGGGAGGCAGATTGAGAATTAGGGTTTCAACAAAACCCTAATTTGCAGATTGAGACCCTTAGGGTTTTGATGCAGATTGAGAAATTTTGATAAAATAGACTGCAAAGATAGAGAACAAATCAATTTTAAGGTTTTATGACCCTAACCTTTAAATTAAGGCTTGAAATCTTAATTTAAAATTTTTAAAAATATTCAGTATATACAGTACAAGGATTAGTATCGTCAATTTAAAATATGTATTGATGACATAAAAAAAATTACACTTATTAGACAAAACTCTGACGGATGGACACGTCTGATACATTTTAAAAGTGTTAATTGGTCACGGTATGTTACATTTTAAAATTTAATGTCATTGACTATAATTATAACCTAACCTCAAGTTGTCCTGGTAAACGGGTATATCCGCCAGGTACAGGTAAAATCAAGTTGGGTACGGATGAAAACTGGCCGGGTAAATTTTATTCAGTTTTTTCTGGGTAGGATTTTTCTAAATCCGTACCCTACCCTTGCGGATCCGGTATTACCAGCGGGTAAATCATTAATTTTTAATTTCTTTTAATAAAACATAAATTCTCTCTCTTTAGGCATTTTTTTTGTTGTTTTTGTTTTTCCAGCTAGTATGTTATTATTATTTTTTCTTTGGTTGTTAGAACTAATTTCAATTTCACAAAAATCAGAAACTACAAACTAAAAATAAAATCAGTTGCTAACGTATTAAATACAATGACCCAATTTCTCACCCACAATCTAAAATAAAAAAATTAAATGTCAACAAAAAAAATCAAAAATACAATCCCATCTGGCCATCCTCCACTATTGCCAACAACCAAAATACAATTAAATCAAAAAATCTCATAAACAATCCAAAATACAACAGATTTTTTACACATAACATCACATCTTCGCGATCGGCGGTGGAATGAAAGATTGGCGGGAGATCCATGGAGTTGTTTGCAGATCTGGAGAAGTTCAGCAGATCTGCGGTAGTTGCCGTCGCAGATCTGTGGTAGTCGCCGTCTATGGTAGTTGCCGTCAGCCATCGACGATGGATCTATGATTGAGAGAGAGACCGACAAGAAAGAACTTACTATGGTAGATCTATGGTGGTGGTGGTCGATCTATGAGAGAGAGAGAGGCAGAGAAGTGATCGGCGACGGTGACAGATCCAAGGCCATGAGTAGAGTGAATCGTTTTGCGGTGATGTGGATGTATGAGTGTGTGTGTGTGTGTGTGTGAGAGAGAGAGAGAGAGAGAGAGACATAACTCTGGTGAGTTATCATGTGGAGAGAGAGCAAGGGGGAGAGGAAGAGATGGCAGACGAGCAGTGTCAAAATGAGGAGAGAAATTAGAAATAGAAGCGATGGGTGGTTGCGTAAATGAATGTCAAGATGGCCAGGTCATATATATAGGTAAGATTTACGGGTATACCCGGTACTCGCCACCTAACCCGGTCAGACCCAGAAAATACGGATCGGTCCGGGTAGGGGTCTATTTTTCACAGGCAATACATATATGGACCCGTACCCGGGATTTTTGACCGGGTCCGGTTCGACCCGCGGGTCTGGGTAAAAAAAATTGTCGGGTCTAACCTCAAGTACATATGTGTAATTTGCCTTTTATCTAATTTACCACTAGGGTCTAGCAAAGAGTGAACATATTTCTACCGGAAGGTTACAAAACAAACCCCAACCACAACCCCCCCCCCCCACCCCATCCCCCTTCCTTTTCTTTTTCTTTTTCTTTTTTTTAAGAAATATAAGAAATAGATATCATTAAATCAAAAACATGAAACAAGAGACTAATATCTTTGGCCCTAGAGATTACAGTATGACAACATAAAAACCGACCGAAACCCTTCGTGTGCATTTAAGTTTTTATTTATTTTTCTATTTTATGCTATTCTATATTTCCTTGAAAAGGGCGCTCAGCCTACAGGAACTCGAACCGCTGACATCCGCCGCAGGGTAAACCACATCTCTTCAACAAGTTTAGTAATGAGTATAACGGCACCGGCCTACAGGCTCCCCATTCGGCCCATAATGGAGAATGGCAATAATTAGAATTCATTAAAACCCATACAGTACTTTTGTGTTTACGAGCTAATGAGAATAGTAATTCACTATTCTTAACAATAGGTCTTGATTGTGTTTTTTATTCCCTGTAAGTCCAAGGTGTTGGGCCTTAAATTTGTTGTTTAGGTTTTAAGTAGTCTACCGGAGTCCAGCCTAGGTAAATCATATTTATGTGGCACCGAGTAGGTTTGACCCTTGCAATTCCTAAGAAGGATCACAGAAGATTATGGCCACTAACCATATTTAACAACTATTCATCGTTAGTATGTAGATATTGTTGCAACCAAAAAAGGAATTTGTATTCTTTTAGAGGTGGGATTTAGAATTTTCTTTCTCTAATCCTACTCCGTTGTGCTGCACAGACTTTCTTACCTTAAATCCTATTCAGCTGCACTGCCATTTAACGTGCCTTGTATAAATTACAAGATTACCACACAAAAAAAAAAAAAAGGTATCGTGAACAGTTGCGAAACACTTTGTAAGAAAGAGAATTCCCGTTAAAACATATAAAATAATCCTATTTATTGAGCGACTAATAAGAAGTCTTGATTGGTTTAGAAATGCTCTGCTAGACTGTTGCATAGCATATTGAGTGACTAATAAGAAAATATGCCAGAATTCCTATTCATTGATACACATATCATTGTATAAACTTCGTAACAGAGGACATGACAACTTTCATTTATACTTCTTTATAACCCAACAATTATTGTTCATGCTCGTTGCCCATGCTTGCAAAACGCGTTAAGTCATTCACCACTGTATTAGTCTATTACAAAGAGGTAGACACTCATATGACTATTTTTGTTAGGAAAAAAAGAAAAGAGAAAAGAGAAGGAAAAAGAGAAGACACTCATGACTTGATTTTTGTTAGGAAGATACTGTTGTTAAGCAATTATATCTGCCTAAGGTAGTTTACGAATTATGTCGGTCCAAATAAGTCATTTGTAAGGAAAGTTGGACAAATTTAAGTCAAACCAAAGTTGGTCAATCAGAGTCGGCAGGCGGAATATTGGTACACTTGGTGCAATCAAATGGTCCAATCTGATTGTTTTTCCGTTTCACCTGGAAAACATAGCAGCATAGACAGCCAGATTAGATACAGGCAGTAACTAATAATGTTAAACCTTTGCATAGTACTAGAAGTCATCGGATTCAATGTCTTTCAGCTAAGTAGTATGCAAATAGGAGTATTGCAAAATATAGTAATGACACTAACTGGAAGTATAAAAACCAATCTAAAAGTGAATTTGGAATAAATTTCAGCAGGTTCAAATTTCTGGGGGGCAAATAAGTCCATTTACGGAATTGAATTTTCCAAAAACAGAAGGATGCAGTTATTAGTCAAGAATCAAGTTTGTTACCAAAAGAGTTTTGCCCCTATGAATACTATGCCGCTTAAAGCCTTCTTAAACACAAAGATTACATACAAACCTTTGTGCTACGAGCCAAGTCGTAAAATTGAGAAGAATCTCCTAACTAATTGCAGGTTAATTTGTTGCATAGAATATCTGAAACTGAAACAACTGAAGTGTGGTCACTGTTCGATTTGTATGCTACTCTGGTTGATGTACCTTGATTGTGCTTCTCACATTTATACTACGCGCCTAAAGAGAATCCCTTCGCTTTCAATTCAATATATATGATCTATTTGATTTGCTGCAAGCAACAGTTGTGCCGCAGTTATGGACAAACGACATATTCAAATCTTTACATTACAAGATGATTATGAAGCCATAGAACTAATCATTTTTCCCGAATTTCTCCTCCACCCTCCACTCAAACAACAAAAGTGAGGGGATCATTAAGATTCATAATCTTGGCTGGTAATGTTTTATAAATTAACTACAGAAGGAAAGGAAAACTATAATGTTGTGAACATGTTTCCTTAGTGCATATGAACATCAAGAAAGGAGGGCCGTACCGGAGACCATGGACCTGGCTCAGGTTGAGATTTGTCAGGGGGTGAATTCGTTACGGCACCACCTTTCATAGTCAAAATATCCTGTATAGGGACCACAGTGAAAGTGTACATATTATGGATCTTTGCATGCGAGTATAATCCACTTGGTTTACAGATAAAATCATGAACAACAACACTTGTGAACACTGTCAAATAGGTGAATTAAAACATCGTACCATAGCATACAGGACTCTTCTGAAAGCATGTACTATACCAAAATTCAGAAGTTGCTATTTTCAACCTAGAGAATTAACTATCTAAGCCCATGTGCAATCTTTGTAAGGTTCACAGATGTTAAACACACTTGGATGTTTGAAATTTTTCTACATTGCCAATTTCCGGTCGAGATCATATCTATATCTATATCTATATCTATACTATCTATAATCTATACTATCTATAAAAGTATCAATGTTGTAAATCTTTTTTGGACGATTATGTCCTCCGTTAATTACGCAAATAATAATCATACCCTCCATTTATGATTCCTTTTTAAATTTAGTTAAAATTAAATGAATATTGGATAATGGACATGTTCTAACATTGGGAAATGAAAAGTCTCATGACAAAAATAAAATAAAATAATTCCTTTATTACTCCTTTTCTAATTTGGTTGAAATGAACTAAACATTGGATAATAAATGTTCTCTAAATATTGGATAATGAGAACTATGATATATTTTATTTTTCTTATTTTTTTGGGTTAGTAAACAATTAAATAATTGCAAAACTGAAAAACAAAATAAAGAAATTGAAATACTTGAATAATCAGTTAAGAAACAAAAAATTGTTGAAAAAACAAAAATAGAAAACCATGAAAAACAAGGTTAATATGCATCAAAAATGAGAAAAAAAGACTTAAATACAGCGCAAATTAACAACAAATTTATACAAAAATTGTACTGCTCTTTAAAGCGAGATTACTTACTATGGAAAACAAAGAAGAACAGTGATACTAAGCATGCAAAAGATACTGCAAGAAAATTACAATCACAGAAAAAGGACGGGTTTGTAAGGATGAGAAATGTGAACTTCCAATTCTTATGAATCAAGGTAAACAAGAAAATTTTAGAATATTTGTTTATTTTAACAGAAATTTTGTTGATTAAATGATATTGATAAAAACAGATACATGCTGAAACTGATCGTAATTGAAGACATTTAACAACCATTCATAATTTTGTTCGACGTAATTAAAATTTTAATTGGATGTCCAGTCTCAAATTGATACAATCAAAGAAGGTACACAGATTCATGAATATATGCCTTGTAAAAATTTAGGCAAGAGCGACGTCTAACACTAAAAATTACATGCAAAATGGAAAGAACCTTAAGAAAATAGAAGGGAAAGAATTCAGCTTCATCATTAGGATGGACAAAAAGACTGAAAATGACAAAATCCGAGCAAGGCTGATAGCATACAAAGTTCAAGAATACTATCCAATGCAAGAAAATGATGAAAACCATTCAATAACAGCTGAAGATTCAGTCCGCAAAAAAAGAAGATCACTATAATGAATGCTAAGATGATATTATATAATAATGTAAAACTACATCTTCTCATTCTACATGCTAAAAGCTGAAAGCCTACTGCATACATCATGAGTGACTCTTATAACACAAAATTATTGATTTTATGCACATTCACTGCATCTTATTATTGAAATAAAAAAATGTACATTAATCATAACATTCCTATATATTGTTTTATGTATAATTGATTTATATACACATTTATAGTAATTGTTTATGTTGTGAGTGTTAGTTTGTGATTTGGACATATAATGTATCTAACAGCTTCTCATTGATTGTTTGCTAAAATTCAATTTCCCTCTTTTGGTGTTTAAAGAGAAAAGGAACTGACATCATCCCTCAATGCCGCAATCAACAGACAATAGTTCTCTCTTTGTAAACTTATTTGTTTAAACCAAAAAAGAAAAAGGAAAAAAATTGTCTTTCTAAGGCTTTGAGTTCTTTCTTGTTTATTATTCAACAAAATACTTTTCTTTTTAATAATAAAAAATCTTTATTTTTGTCTTCTCGTGATGAATATAAAAAAAATTGAAAACTCATAGAACCTAACCAAACTATAATAAAATGATGTAAATTATAAATTTTAACTGTATACCATAAACCAATCTAACATATTACAAAAATAAAGACGTAGATTGATTCTTTTAAAAGTTTTTTCATTTATTTTTTTCAGTAGTAACATCAAACATTTCTTCAATCTAGAAGCCTGGAAAGAAGATTTTCAAACATTGATCACAATTACAAACATCAAATATACATTTCTTGTAGAACAAGTCACAAAAGAAATAAGAATATAATTGAATTATATTATTTGATCCAAAAAAGTTAATAATATCATCTCAAAAATTACTCTCGACTACGTCCACGTACAAGGCACGTGCTCCATATTAGTTCTCCTAAAAGTAACAAGTCACTGTAGGAACCTTTGCATTATAACTTTAATGAGAAATGCATGTAAATTGATCTATTCCCCAAAAAGGTTGTACAAAGACCAATGAGAGAGAGTGAGAGTGAGAGACAGAGAAAGAGAGTTTCATGCAGTGAAGGTAACAAATATAGGGAAAAAGAGTGATAATAAAGCCTAATGGCCCAACAAGAATTGCTAACCACCTAAAACAGAAATACAGGATGCACTCGTGGTTGACAGGAGATGAGACTCATCAGCTATTTGAGGTTCAGGGTTAAAAAACAAAAGTGCGGCAAGGGAACTACTGCAGGAAGTGATGCAATGACTAAAAATAATCATGGGAATGATGTTTATTACGCCTAATGAAAGACGTAGAATTATCCAAAACAGCTCAAGTGTCTAAGACGGTGGTGCAGCAACAGATAACAAAGACACAAAGGACCATAGAATCAACTGCCTTTTGAGAATTAGAAGGTTATACTAGTCAAAAGATTGTAGATTACCTCTCCAGCAGCCTCAATGGCAGCCAACCATTCGTCACTAAAAGGAATAGCGTTTGGGGGAGGTCTTTTCACGTGATCATCTTGCTTCATCCCATTGTCAAATCCGAGATTTCCCTTACTAAGGGGGGGAAAAGAAAACCCAAGGAAGACAACTTAGAGCTATTTCCCAAATTTAGACTTAACAACAGCACACTCATGGAATGAGTCAAAATCCTAGGAAACAAACAAACAAGTACATAAGCTAGCTATGAGTTACTTACGCTGCTGCCTTCTCCTTTTCAACACATATGTCATCGTCCAACACATAGCACTGGTCACCTACAGGGCTTTCACTGTCCTTTGCAATCCTTTCCAATTCTTTGGGTCCTAATTCCTCTTGGCAACTTTCTCGTGAGAACATCTGATATCCTTCATCTGATAAAACTTCTTCATTGGATGAACAAGTTTCTGCACAAGTAGTGGTTCTCATCGTCAAAGCTGAACCAAATTCCAGATTTGTGTCATGTCTGCCAAAAGATATCTCATAACTTTCAGCTAAAAACTGGGTCCGTGCAGAACCTGATGGTCCCTCCATATGTGGCTGGTTTGTTGGTGAAACAGCAAAAATGTTGGCACAAGTTGAGGTTAATATCTTCAAAGCTGAATCAAATTCCGGGTAGGTAACTCGACCACTACTTTCTGAGTCATCACAATCAGAAGAGAACTTGTGATTCTCCTCTGAAGACTTGGTCCGAGCAGAACCTGATGGCCCCTCCTTATGTAGCCGGTTTTTTGGTGAAATAGCAGAAATTTCTGCAAGAGTAGTGGTTCTTATCTTCAAAGCTGAATCACATTCAGGATGGGTAACTTGACCACTGCTTTCTGTGTCATGTCTCTCAGCAGAGGACTCGTGATTTTCGGCTGAAAACTTGGTTCCTGAAGAAAATAATGGCCTCTCCATATGCGGTCGGTTTTTCTGTGAAACAGCACAAGATTCTGTACAAGAACTGGTTCTTATGTTCAAAACTGAATTATATACCGGATAGGTAACTTGACCGCTGCTTTCTGTGTCATGTCTATCAGAGGTGAACTTGTGATTTTCAGTTGAAAATTTGGTCGCTGCAGAACCAGATGTACCCTCCAAATGCGGCCAGTTTTTGTGTGAAACAGCGGTAGGTGCAGAACATTGCATACTGGCGCTCATATCTCTACTAGGAGTGGGAGTGATGTCATTGACCAATTTGGGAACTTTTCCTGATGCATGTAAGGGCCTAAACTCGCCAAATTTTCTCAGGCCAAGGATACTAGAATCAGCCAAATTGCATGGCTGAGTATCTTTATCCGATAAGCTTTGTAAACCTGAAGCTTTTGGCTGCAGGTCATTATGTCATCAAGACAAGCCAACAAGAACACATCATTTTTTAGATGATTTAAAAGCATGAAGTGAACAACTACATACGCGATTGACTGAATTTACCTGACTGAAAAACCCTAGTGATGGTGATGGCATTCTCAAACCTGACGGTTTCATCTGTTCAGATTTTGTATTCCCACGAACGCTCTTGGTCTTCTGAGTAAAAGAAGCTACAGGCACGGTAGATCCTTCTCTGCCTTCAGATGAATGCACTTGGGTAGATGGAACTACGTCACGATTTACCTCAATACCACTTTTAGTTTCTCTAAGCAGTAATGGTCGTGGACTGGTTGATGAGTACGCTTCCACTGACGAGTCAACCTGCACAAATGGAGTTAATTTGAAGAATACAACTAGTGCTTGATATATGAATGTAATTCTTTCTAAAGATTACTCTAAAAAGTTAGCTGAAAAGAAAAGTTTGAAAAAAAGAAAAGAATTCCAAGTTGTTACCAGATTCCTTCGGGCCAGGTGAGCTGAAACTTTGGCAGGAGAAGGGATGCAAGCCGCACCTTTTGCTTTCACTTCAGTAATTTTTACATTTTTATAGGAGCATTTCACTGCAACATTCTTTTGCATGTCAATTGCTGCATTATTGAATGGTCAATAAGATGTACAGACAGAAAGTGAACTCTAATTTGTAAGGAAATTCAGTTCTTCAGAGATACAGATATAGTTGAACCAAATTCAGTTCTAAAGAGATATCATACTACCCTGTCAAAACACCTATTTAAATAATGCAGATGAAACTACTTTATTCAAAAGAGGCTCAATAAGTACATAAGCAAATGAAAGAAAGTACCAGCTTTGTCAATCTGATTATGCTTCAAGTGGCTTGCACTAGATACAGCACTCGTAGTAGTTGTCGGAAGCGAACACAGGCCTGACCGGGAAACCGGTAGTTTTGGAATTTTTGATTCCTTTGTTGCAGCTTTACAACTGTTTAGATTAGGAGTCCTCCGTAAAGTAAAAAAGAGTCAAGGCTATTACTGGTCAACTTATAATCCAAGGATAAGGGCAGACTAAAGTGGAGCCCATGAACCTCTTTTGAAATATAAAAAAGGATATGATAACGGAGCCACAGGTTTTGGGCAGCCACCACCTCTAGACGCCATCCTGCTACCACCAGGGGTTGGAACAACTTTTCTTGTGGCCTGGGAACACGTTTGACAACACTAAGTTAGGCTGGACTTCTATAATCGACCACTTTGAAGTTTAGAACTTACCACAGACGTTGGAGTGGAGCCATCATAAGCAGATGAATTATGCCCTGACACTAAAGAACCATCCTTATCTCTGTTTTCACTTGAAGCAATATCAGAAACTTCTGTGGATGAGATTTCTCGAAATGCTTGCACATCTACATATTTAATTGTAGGCTTGGAATCACCAGAGAATACATTTCTTCCTTCTTCATTGATCACGGACAATGGCTCTCCACTTGACTTACCAAAAGTTCCAGTAATCATAGATAATTCAAGGGGATCTAAAACACCTGAAGAACAAACACACACGTCTCCCATATTTATGCACCAAGAACATATAAGATTAAAAAATTTATAATTATGCCAGAAAAATTTTGGAACCTTCATCAGTGAAAAACGCTCTATCCCAAGCTAAGCTTTTCCGCAGATTACATCCTCCACCTTTCTTTCTTCTCTTCATTTGCAGTGGCTCCATACTTAACCTTGGCACTTCAATTTGGTTCGAATTTATATTCTCCTTGTTACTGCTGCCTTTGGGAGACGAATAACTTGGTTTTGCTGTATCAACAATATCCTGCAGTCCATCTGCAAGTGCATCATCTACATAAGTCAGAGGCTGAAATGAATTTTTGCATTGTGCAGTCATGTTTGTCCGTCTGTGTACAGAAATATTTATGTAAGTGTGTATCCACAGCCCCACCACAGGGTTGCCTTCCTAAAAAGGCTAGCCAAGTAGGTAATTTGAAGATCATACGCGAGGTCTCATAAAGGCAATCTCATAATATCCCACAGCCCATGTGGGATATCACCTAGGTCGCACCGACACGGACACCATGTCCGACACTGACACCAACTGGGGACACCGCAATTTCCAAAAAATCAGATTTTGGACACCGCGGAATTTTTTAATACACTTTATTATATACATATCTATATATACATATTTATGTATATACATATGTAAATATTTATAATAAAAATAAACACAAATTGGAGCAACTAAATTTAGTTCAAAACGGATAAGAGAGAAAGCTAGTAACATGAATAGTCTTAAAAATTAACAAGAAAGAAGGTCGCTAACAAGAAAGCAATTCAATGTCTCGATCGTACCAACATTAGAGTCTCAACAGGAACGAGAGAGAAGGCAAAGAGACATGGCACTAAAGGCATGAAGGAGAGGTTTTATTTACTAGATGGGTCTGTAAATAAGATCAGAGATGTTGACCTTTCTTACTCTAGACTGGCAAACTTGGATGCTTTAAGTAACAAAAAGAAGGAAAAGAGAAAGAGATGAGAGAGAAAGAAGAAGGTATCTTTTGCTGGGTCGATCTGATTAGGGTTTGCCCTAAAAGTTCATTTCTAAGAAACCCAGATTTGTTCTTGGTTTGCCCTAAAAGTTCATTTCTAAAAAACCCCATATTTGTCCCAAAAATAAGTTTGAAATACTGCACTTTGGCCCCATATGCGTGGGTAGTTCTTGAAGAGGTGTCCGACACTTCTTCGAGAGGTGTCCGACACGGTGTTCGATAATTAAAAAATAAATAAATATATTCGGACACCACTGAGAGGTGTCAGACACGTGTCAGTGAGGTGTCGAGGTGTCAGTAGGTGTCGGACACCATACCTCGACCTCTCTGAAGCACGGACACCTCTCTTAGGTGGAGGTTTGATGTCCTAAACTGACGGACACCCCGACACCCTCCAGACACCGCCCAACAAGTGTCGGACACCGCCAATCGGTGTCGGAATTTTTTTTTATTTTTCGACACCGTGTCTGACACTTCGTCAAGGAGTGTCGGACATGGCAATCGGCAATGTCGGAAGGTTTGGGGCCAATTTCAAATTTATTGAACTCTTACCGTCTTCTTCACTCTCACCTCACGACCGTGTTCTTCTCTCACCTCGAGTCTAATGTCTGCCGACCACATCAAGGATGTCGCCGGTGTCGCTGGTGTTGCCGGAGTTGCCAGAGCTCAGTCAACGAAGATCCGAAGCCGAAGCCAACGGATCTAACGGCTACAGTCGCCGAAGGAAGAGAAGTTAGTTGCTGCCGCTGTCGCCAGAGGTCTCGCCGTGGTCGCCAAAGTCTCGCCGGAGGTCCTCCGCCGCTGACCCATGTCTCTTTCTTCTCTTCTCCAGTTCCAGTCCTCTCCTCTCGTTTCTTTCTTTTCTTTTTTCTTTTCTCCTTTGTCGTCACTCCCTCTGTTTCTTTCCTGTTATTTTTTCTTTCACCCTTTTCTCCTTTCTTTCTTTTCTTTTTTTTCTTTTCTCCCTTTGTCGTTGCATTTCCAGTACATTAGACTAAATAAATATTGACCAAATAAATTATGACTTGTGTTTAAATTCCTTATTTTGATAGTTTTTCATTTTTTAGATTATAGAATATATTCGATATTTATTATATATATATATATATATATAATAAAAATATATATTAAAAAATAGCGGTGTCCTGCAGTGTCCAAAATCTGATTTTTTGAAAATTGCGATGTCCGGTGTCTGTGTCGGACACCGACACCGTGTCCGTGCTACCTAGCTCGACCTATATGAGGCGTCGGTGCTTCCTTGGATATCACAATCTCCCCTTCATATGCCTTAGCGTCCTTAGTAAGGCTTGATCACACGTAGCCCATAATCTTCCTCTCTAGCCAATGTGCGATATACTTGACTCACCCTTTGTTACCCCAACCATCCTCTTGATATGGGATACACCTAGGCTTGGCTTCGTCTTCCCCAGCCATCGGCAACCCGACTGGATAGTTGAGCCCAAACTTTAGACAACCTGGATTTGATACCACCTGTGATGACCCGATTCACAGCCCCACCATAGGGCAATGTCTCCCTCAAAAAAGGGCTAGCCAAGTAGGTAATTCTAAGATCATAGGCATGGTCTTATAAGGACAATCTCATATTATTCCACATACGATGTGTGATATCACGTTGTGGGTGTTAGTGTGGGTGTCATGTGTGTATGAAGTCAAGATGTCCTTGACCCAGATCACCAGGGTGATGACACAAACAGCCTCAATTTGCCTCAACTAACTCGACTACCCTACATTCTTATAGATTACAAATTCATTTAAGGCCAACGTTTCTCCGAGGACATCATTCATAACTTATTCCCCTTCCTCTCCATAGTTGAATCTTAACTAAATATTCTCCCCATTCATGACGTAAAGTGACTAGATGTAATCGTAGACACCACACATTAAAGAATAGCAAACAACTTCTCGAAGTTACTTATTTAAATTAAACAAGAATGGACACAAAAGAAAATAGCAGCATAATTTGGTCAGAAACTGCAACCTAAAAATCACAATAGGCAAACCACATTTAGGAAAATTAATGCACAAAGTAACAAGTTCAATCCCGGTTGTCGAAATTGAAAGAAATCAGTCAAGACAAGCATAAAACTAAACATCAACTGAAGTGTTCAGGAATCCAATTCAAGACCGATTAGCAATAAGTTACTACCCACAAGGCTTATGTATTTACGTGATTATCGCTTGTTTCCCAGTGCCAAATTCATATTCCCAAAATTAAGCGTATAGAGATTCAATCACACAAAAGATAGGTCAAATAGCTTTTTACAAAACTAAGTTCCAAAAGAGGTCTTCCACACGCACAAATCTTAGTTTGGCTTTCGCAATCAGAGAAGCTCCGCACTCCTACAGATGTGAACCAGTTTATATCAGCTAAGCTACTGGATGTATTGAAGGATCCTAAATACCCACCATGTGCATGAATGGAACCATGACATGGTTCCATCTTTCCTTCAATCATAACCTTAAGTACCCACTACATGCATGAATGGTTTAGTATGCTTTTCATAAGAAGCTCAAAGACCGTCAGAAGGAAGGGAAGGGGAGTGAAAGTGGCAAAGAGGTTAGATCATCAAATGAGGTAATAAAAAGGCTATAAGATTAGAAATAGCAGAGTTGAAATTTACTTGCATTTTATCAAGTAGTTTTTATTAAAAGGTACAGAAGCTTAGGCAGCATTTGCAAGAGAAATGGTGAACCATGTGGTGTATGTTTTGGAGTATCACTAAATAATCAATAACAATGCACCTCATGCATCCTCATAATTTTGGTCGATGCGATGTGAGCAACATATTAATATAACATGCATACATGTAGCACACGCGGTTGTCATCCGAAAAAGTGGTGTCCACGGTATATAGCTATGAGACTGAAATACAGGGTTCAAGCAGTGAGTTGTTTGAGATAAGATATGGGCTAAGTATAGCGTCCATCAAAGAAAAGGTGAAGGCATTTAAGATTAGTGCAATGGCTCCATCAGTAGGTACCAGAATGGTCCCGTTACATTGTGTGTGTATAACCAATGACCATAGTGCATAAGTTTTGTTAGTGAGCTAAGTTATTGCGTTAGAGACGGTAATTTACATATAACTGGCTTCAGCTTTTGCTACTTAAGTCAATTATCAACAAAATGCAAGAGAAAATCGATGAATCATATTTACATCTACTAAGTAATAAGCTTACATAATTACTTTTAAGTTTTAACTATGTCTGATGATCGACCAACCTATCAACTATTCATCTTCAAGTTTAAAAGCATATACTCATACAAGTCCTATTTTGATTTGTATAAGCAAAAATACAAGTCCATGTTGCTATAGCTTCAATGGTTAGATGTTTTGTTGCAACAGAGATGCACCAACTCAAACCCAATTGGAAAGACTACGCTTAGGTTTATGATCTGAAAACAGGTGGTAGCGAGTACCGGACCATAAAGGTCAGAATTGCTCGAATGTGGGTCAAAGAAAATTCAAACACCTCTGCATGAAATAATGTTGCTCATTTGGTTTTATAGGCAAAATTAATTCATGCAATAATATGGAAGAACCAGAGAGCCATTTTTTCCCAAAATTAAAAGAAGGCAAAAACAAGATACAGCCCCTGCCTTAACTAAAACTCTTTATAACTATCTTCTTTGGCCAAAAAATCGAGCATCTCCCACGGGATCTTCCAACTATCCCCAGGCACAAGTTTCACTGCCTAAAGTTTAACAAGATCAACGACCTTGTTGATGATCTAACGTACCTACTAGTAATATCAACAACTATATTTTGTGTGCTTCTTACAAAGCATGCTCTTTGAAAAATAAATCTGGTGTCACAATATCCCATTGGTTCATTTTTAGATGTTACTGGCATATTAAAAGAAGTTTGGGACACATAAGAAATTGGCACAGATCCAAAAGAGGACACTGTCATAACAAATCAAAGGTTTATCCTCTCACAGTCTACAAGAGAAGTCATTAATGTGTAATATGAATTCCATAAATAATCAAAGGTTTGTCACACATTATGACTGCATGTCACTGAATGGAATACATTTGCAGGGCAGAAGAACACAATTTAATTATGGGGTAACAAAACTTCACTCTCGATAGACTCCTTGATACACAAACATCAGCAGTTATGGTGCTTCTTGTCTGAGGTGGATCGTAACCTAGATCTGATACCACTTGTCACGAACTAAGAGAGTTGTGGGCCCGGAACTCGGGCTCAATCCGTGCGGCAGTTACACAAGCCAACCCGATGGTCGACTAATTCAGCCTTTCGTCCCAAAACTTGCCGGTCCCGTTGGCAAGCACCTCACCAACACTCGTTGCCTCTCCTTTTGGTGTGGAGCTCCTTTAGTCTCCAGGACTCACACTCACACATGCACAATAGGCACGATTGGTCTAAAAAGGATTTTATTACAAAAGAAGGTTTTACAAGAGGACAACACAGACTCTTTGATCACAAAGGTTCACTCCACCACTCTAGGATGAACTCTCTTAGATCTCTTCTTCGATAGACATATTGTGGTATACCAACATGTTTCTTCAAAATCTTAAAAAGTACTGTTCCAACAATGTTTTCCCTCTTTCTTGCAAGGTGATGTGCACCTATCCTCCACAACGTAGATATCAACCTCGATGAAGTGCAAGAGCTTATGCAGATCATAGAAAATACATCCGACAAGAATTTCGAATTTTAGCAAGTACGAGTTTCCAAAAGACCCAATTTTTTTAAATAATAGCAAACAGGTGAACCATTAATCCAATACAATTTCCATCATAGTTATATTTTTAGTAACACTAAATGTTGACAAAATTTTCCTAGGTGGGCAATGGTTTTTTTTGCTAAGATTGGAGTATTTCAAATAAAAATTGTCCGTAAGGGAGTTGACAAAGGTTCCGAAGATATTAGTGGACCATTTCTTCCAAGATGAGGATGCTATTAGCAATGACAAACTAGCTAAAAATAAAGAGCTATGCAATTATTACTTAAAGTATTTTTTAAACTTCTATCCTTTACATACACAAATTTAGTAAGTTGGATCAGGATAGTGAAGAAAATGGTGGCAGGTCGCAAATGTCGAGCACCAAAAATGTTAAGATAAGGCCTATCGAGAACAAAGCAAATGTTGAGGATAGAGTAACTGATGAATTACATGATGATGATGCTGCAAATGTACTATTGAGCACCCTTAATACCAAAACTACAAATAAAAATGAAAGGAAGAAAAGAGCTACATAGGTGACCTATGACAACGGGAAAAAGTGATGCCTCCAAAAGAAGCAAGCCAATGTCGAATATGGAGTAGGTGATAAATTACAAGATGACAATGTAAGTGTTACATTGACCACGTTCAGTGCCAAAAGTGAAAGGAAGAACAGAACTAGGAAGATAATCTACGATGATTAGCATCATCCACGATGAACCAGAGTTCAATAATTACTAAGTATTCTATTTTCATGACATTATTTACGTATTCTTTGCTGGAACATTAAAATATTCTACTCATAAACTTAAAAAGAAAGGCGGGTTTAATCCCACCCCGTGTATCTTCACAAGTCCATTAACTAGTACGGTTAAAAGCAATCAAATGCTCCTTTGCATAAATTTTGTCCCCTTTTCACTATTTGCAACATTGTCATATAATGTCAGATCATTCTAGATTTGGCATAAGAGTAACATGTAGATAAGTAGATAAGATGTAATTATTATCATTTGCGATACTATTGTTAGGTTTAGATAATTGGTAGAGTTGGATTATCCTCCACACACACACATATAGTCATATCCAACCAACAATGATGAATGAAAAACCTAATTATGTTTCTTCGTGGTATCAGAGCAAGACGATCTTTGTTTTGAGAGTTCTCTAACTACTTTCGCATTCCCGCTGATGCCTTATGCCGTTCACCAGGCGAAATCTTTTTTCTCTTCCTCTTTTCTTACTTAGCTATGCTTCAATGAACTATGATTTGAAGTTTCTAGCTTCTGGTTTAATCAATTATTCTACATCCCCAGTTTGATCTCCAACCGAATCTCAAGCAGAAAAAAAGGAAATTTGGCAAATTTGAACACCACTGCCATCTTATATGTTGCATCTTTGCAAACTATCTTACTCTACTTTTTGCTGCTCCTCCACTAATGCATTTGTAACCTTTCATACTTACGAATAGTCTCTCTAGCATACAATATCTATTTCATTCTCTTTTTCTGTATCCTTCTTAATTTCCTAGATTGGAAAGCTCTTTCTACTTTTTTCTAATTGTTCTCTCTCATTTTTATTCTATAGACTCTGTCAATTATCTCGTTGTTCTCAAAGAGTCATTTCATTTCATAGACTGAGTTGATTATCTCATTGTTCTGAAAGAGCCATTCTCTTCAAGCTCACACTTTCTTGTGCTTAAGCACTTCGTTTCTACATGTTCACGATCTGCTTTCAGTCCTATAGAATAAAAACTGGCATGCCCTCCGTTGGCGTATGGATTATAAAGGAGTGATCGCTTGCAATTGCATGCATTATGAAAACTCTTGCCAGACTTTTTAGTCTAATTTTCCTTTGGGTTAAATTTGTAACGAAACATACGGAAATTTTACTTAAAATACCTAGTGTTTTATCAAGCTTTGATCGTTCCAGATTTGAGATGAGAGTAACCTTAATATATAAGATGTGATTAGTTATAATTTGAATAATAGTGTTAGGTTGAGATAATTGCTGAATTGAATGACAAGCCAAACTAGTACAAGAACAAGGTATTGGCAACAAATCAATGCGTACAAGTCGGAATCCTATTCAAAAAACAGACAAAAAGTCAACGTTGACACAAGCAAAGCTTGATAAAACCCTAGAAAGCCAAGTCAATAGACTAGATCTCACAACAAACCAAACGTAGGCTCCAAATATACGCGAAATCGACGTACTGCGCGCGCGCGCGCGTGTGCATGAATACGCATTTGCAAATTGAAGATCAAATGTAGAGTACTTACCGTTGTAGTTCAATTTAGCGCTCAAAGATACAGTGTCTTCGTTTGTGGACTCTGGCATGGCAGATTGGTAATTACTGACGAGAGCTCGGTCAAGAGCGAGAGAGGAGTTTAATGTAGACGATCTGAAACGCCCATCGCCGCCGCAAATCACGGTGGTGGAGTGACTGGACCGGTGCGGTGCAATTTGATAGAAAGTCGTGGGCGGTGGTGGAAGAAGCGGTAACGGCGGCGCTGTGGTGGTGATGACAGTAATGACGGTGGTTGTGGAAAGCGGATGTCGGCAGCATTCGAATTTTGGTGGTGGGGGGAAATGAGCAACATAGAAAAGAGTCGGGCTGTTTGGTGGGCCTAGGATCCTTATCTCTTTCTTCTATCTTAATAAATCTCTTTCTTTCCTTTTCTATTCTTTTTTTTTTTCTATCTTAAAAGTAGAAAGAGTTTCTACACATTTTTATACCTAAAATACTCTTATACATAAAATAAAAAAACTGCCTGGTCTCTCTCCTTCTGTGAGCATCCAAATGGCAAGAGAGCACCGAACCGCTGCCATTCTTATAGAATTTTCATGCACCCAGTTACATCGACAAATTCATGCCCCTTTCTTCTTCGTATTCGACAAATGGTAGCCACTTCCAAGTTCGTTTTCTCTCTTACTCCATCTCCAATCATCAACCTCGAATCCCAATCAAAGTCTCTGTATCCATCGACCCATTTAAAAATATATCCTTATAAGTTTTAGCAACTGTAAAGAAATATTCTTCACGATAATTTTTACCATTAAAATTGTTAGAGTCAAGATGTTGAAGTGTTTGCCTTAGTAATTCATTTTTAACACTTACTTACTTTTTTACCTCATTTTAAACTTTATTTATCAATGTACTCTACTTTTGAAAATCGTGATTGCAAATAGAGATTTCAAGCAAAAAAAACGTTTTCAATATGTTTAGTATTATTTGTCTAATTTAAACAAAATTAAAAAATATTTTTATTTCTAACAGAGATTTCATAGTAAGGTTCGCTTGAAAACGTAATTGAAATCACGTTTTCTTCGCTTGAAATCTCTGTTTGAAATCACGATTTTTAAAAGTTAAGTAAATAAGGTTCAAAATTGGGTAAATAAGTAATTAAGTATTAAAAATAAATTATTAAGGGCAAAAATTCTGAGATGTTGTATTATATAAAATATAATTATCCAGTCAGTCTGGTGATAGCATTTAGAGTACTCCGGTTCATCGTATCTTCCTTTCCTTTCCTTTCCTTTCGATTGCAAGGAAAATAGATGATATAATTACTCGTAGGCGATAATTACATCCATATAAATTGGATTATGTACAATAAAGGCTTCAAAGTGCCAGCAAATTTTTGTCATAATTTTGAATTAATTTTTTTTATGATACTTATGATCAAATAATGATTGGGCATCACTTGATTATCAAAAATTATAAAAAGCCAAAATAAAAAATTGTTAAAATCACTTATAGAAAAATGACAATCACATTTATTCATAATCTGTAAATTCAAGTTGGTCGTTTTTTGAATTTTTAGCCTCGTCTTTCGTCCCTTTCTCATTCTAGATGTCCTGCGTCTCAAAGGGCCTTTTCACCACTATTGTTGGAGGTAAGTCATTCAATTTAGTAAAGATTACGATGTAGATTGTATCGTACATTCTTAACGATTTTTCCTACTATACGAGCAATATCAACTGCTCAAAAATTATTATCAAATGCTGTAATTCTTCAAAACCAATAGTGACGGCCAAACCATGGGTGGGTTTGCTGGACCCACCAATGTGAAAAATATTTGCTGATCTGATGGTGATATTCTGATCATTGAACAGCAAGATAGTTGTTGACACGATAGAAAATTTGGAACCATTCGGCCTAGCTAGGCTACTTCGTTCTAAGACCACAGCACGTCACGTCACGTCACAGATAAGTTAAGAGACCGGCCAAAAGTGCAGTGCTCTTGAAATGTTTAATTCATGCATCAAACCACTATGCAATCCCTTAAAACTACTGTTTACCCAAGCATACATTAGCCTACTTGAAAGAACATATGCTACTTTTAGGAAATAGAAATGTGACCTACATGTTAAGTACTATATAATACTCCTTCCATTCTCAAAAAAATTAATCATATTTCTTTTTTAAGTCGTTCTAAAAAAAATTAATCACTTTTCAAATGAAGAAAGATTCTGTAGATTTTTTTTTTATCTTTACCCTTTTTACACTTACTAGTTGAGTTCACGTGCGATGTACGTGAACATCAATATTTTAGAAGGTTCATAGTCAGAAAAGTTAGTATGCATCACAATGAAAATCAAGTAAGAAATCAATAGAGATCACATATAAATTGCTAAGCAACCGGCATATGAAAATATAGACGCAAATCAAAATATTTTGGTGGCAAAACGGATTTTCATAAACATGGCATAAGCATAGCATTTATCTTTTACAACTAAGTATATAACATTTAAGACCGAAAAATAAGTCGATGCAATAATAGGAGAATATTTTATCTATATTAGAGATAGAACGACCACTTTCTGAGATCAAGGGCTACAATTTCTCTTTTCTAAGCCTTGGTCAAACTTTATTCGATAACCCCTCCCTTATTTTATCGGTCAATAGAAAAATATTTCATCTATATTATAGGTAGAATATTTACATTCCTGCAGCACTAATGTAGCTAGAGTATTAAATGTCTTGTTAATACGAAAGTGTTACATCTATTAAAGATATAAAGAGTTATATTTTTCAAACGCTAACTTAGGCTAAATGAATCATTGATATGCAACTTCAGTGTTTGTCGCTAAAGAGGTATTGCGTGGTAATATCTCAACAACAATGACTGAAATATAACTTTGTAGGCTACTCTCGATGGCCATGACTATTTTTTGGGTGGCTATGAATAGGTTTCTTCAGCATCTTTTTTTTAATTCACAAATGTTTTTATCTTATATAATCTTATTTTTGGCTTTTAGCAATGATTCTTCTTCACTTTTATTTTTGATTAAACCTCTGAGGCGTAATTTATAGAAGAAAAAAAGTGACTTCATCATATTCAAAATAGAATATTCAAACCAGACACTCAAATAAAGTTTAAAGGTTCACAAATTTGAAACAATATCCTAATAAGTTTGTTTTGGAAGAGTTAGGGTTGTTCGCTCCACATTTGATAACTCTAATCTAGTATATGGGATGTTTTCAAAGTTATTAACGACTTAAACATAACACTTATCAATTATACTGCCTATCAATAACACCGAATAAAATGCTCGATCCTAAAAAGTAAAGGTTTATCTCTCATCATTTTATTTAGACCACATTTTTATCCAGTATGTTATCTATAGAATCTTGGTGCTGATAATATTTTGATGCCTACATTAAAAGTTGACACTTAAAATAAACCCTAGAGTTATTAAGCCTCGTCATACAAAAAGTCAAAGTTTGTAAAGAGCATAAGAGATTAGGAATCTTACCTTTATAAAGCCCGAACCTCGATAAACTCACAAATCAAAACTCGTTTGGAACTTATAGACGTAGAAGGTTATCAGTTAGCATTTGTTATACAAAGTATTAAACAATCAAGGACTAGAACATAAAATAAGTTTAGCTCTGAACAGACTTTGAACAACATGCACAAATGTTAATCTTCTCGTCACTTGAGGAGGTGGAGAAGAAGAGTCACAAAATTTGAATTATTGAAGATGTGTGAAGTGTATAGTTGATTTACAGTAAGAGGGAACATGAATAAGCTTTGAGATAGGTCGATAGTTATTGATGTGATAACATTTGAAAGGCATTAATGTAGTTTGTAAAAGTGTACAAGGGCAATTTTGTCCAAGAAATAAAATCCATACATCCACTACAAACACACGTACAACCCCCCACCCATTCCCCTCCCCCCCCCCCCCCGCGGGCACATACATATATTATCAGGTCTTAGCCAAACGCAAGAAAGTGAAAAAGACTAAAAATATTTAAATTTTGATCTTTTCTTTTTTATTGAAGTATATTAGCAAAATATCATTGCCAACATAAAAGGACAGATTCAATTATCAATCAAAAAATATGAAAGTCAGATTTATCTATGGAAAGCAAAAACCATTATTAACTAATGGTCATTTAAAAAAAATGCTGAAACTATTATATAAGATGTTATGGTTATTAAAGTTTTCATAACTTAATCTATAGCAAGGATCATTTCAAATACAAGAAAGTGAAAGAGACTAAAAATAATCAATTTTTTACCTTTTCTTTTTTATTGATGTGTATTAGCAAAATATCATTGCCAACGTAAAAGGCAGATTCAATTATGAATTAAAAAATACGAAAGCCGAATTTATCTATTGAAAGCGAAAACCATTATTAACAAATGGTTATTTAAAAAAAATTGCTGAAATTATTATGTAAGATGTTATGCTCATCAAGGTCTTTCATAACATCACATATACCAACATCAATTTATTGATGACATGAAAAGTACATTCATGTACTAATTGCAACTTTTATAAGTGTGAAAAAAGTGGATTATTAAAAGAGTCTAGATTTTAGGTATATTAATTGCATTTGAATGGCAATTGAGTGACTCATAAATATACGAAGGTATTCCTGTCCAAATAATGATTTACACACATCCCCACTTTTATAAGTAGTATAGATATAGAGTTTATTCTATTTTTTTCTCTCATTGTTTAATCCTCCACCAATCCACTTTTTTCTCTCATGATTCACTTTTTCTTCCTCCCTCTCCCTTTCTCTCTCATTAGTATAATGAAAAACTCATAAATATGATTCATATCCTAAAAAAGAGTGTAAGGCAAATACAATCAAACATCTTGGGATGGAGGGAATAAATCTTACCCCAATTAAGCATAAATTTTATTTCATTGCAGCTTTACATCTTTGTCTTTTTTTTCCTCAGTCAATCATGTTATTTATATGTTTTCTTGTTTATGTATGGAAATGCTATACATTTGTCCTCTATCGTTTAAAGTTCTTTTGTTGTCAAAATGATACCCTAACCTTTCATGGATTTTTTAATGTAAAATGCCAGTACCGCATAAAGCCATGACAAGTTAAAAAATATGAGGTGTCCACGGAAAATAGATGTCAGCATTTGATCTGTAACAGAGAGAAAGAGAAAAACATAGAACGAAATAAATTTTGGTAAAAGTATCATGTGTTTAAGATCCACCGTTAACGAGCTCAAGATTTCAGATTTCTTTTGGGTTTCATCATCTCAACCCCCCCACCCCACCCCCACAAGAGCTTAAGATGTTTTGTTTGATCTTAAATCTCAAGATTCACAAAAACCCTTCTACCTTCTGAATTCCATGCATTGATAGGCAATGAACAATATCTTGGCGCTTGTGAGGAAATTATAAATAATACCTACAGTAGCTGATCCATAGTCACCGCTAGCAACTTAGATAAGTTGTCAACTTTAGTCCGATTATCCATGTGTTATGTGGATGATCCTATTTTTTTTTTTAACATTCTTTTGAGTCCGTCCGCCTATAATGGGCCGGATGTGAATTTTTACTTTTTTACCCCTTTAGGTACAGTAAAAAAATTGTAATATCCCTGCCCGCCTATTTTGGGACAGACGATCATGTGTTAATCTTCAGCTCCTTCCAGGTCTATGGCAATTCACTAACAGGATGCCTTTCATCTCCTCCCCTTTGATTTGTTCTTCATTGTCATTTGAATTTATAGCCAGTATTCATCTTCCAAGGAAGCAAAATGAAATCGCAAGTGAGCAAGACCAAAAGGTGATTACAATGACCTCCATACTACATTATTTCAAATCTTAACCCCATAGCCAAGGTGAATCCATATCTAGTCCAACCACATAGCCCATAATAAAAAAAATTAGATCCGAACCATCAGCTACTATCCAAATCAAAATAAGCCAATTATACAAACACCATCCTACCATTTGTGTAATATCCCTGAATTTTTCAAAAAATGTTAACGCTCAATCAATCAGTGACACTAAGACAATAATAACCTCATAACCAGATGATCAGTCATCATCAGAACAACTAAACCATTAATCATAATCTTAGTAAACTATCGTAGGTGAAACATCAATCTAAGTCTTATAAGTTTAAACAATAACATTTACCCACGCAGGGGTTCTAACTATCAATACTAAACTTAAATTTAAATTCCTTAGCTAGCTCGACACTAATCCTAGCTCGACATTAATCCATGCTCAGGTAACCTATGGCTAATGCTGGCTATCACCTGCAGAAAGGAAGTCAAAGGAGAGTGAGCTTTCGAGAGCTCAGTAAGGTCAATCAAAGATTTAAAAACAGTAAAACGATTCGGACAAGTTTTCATATAAAACTTTTTAAAGAGTATTTTCATTGAAATACAGCATTTAGACAAAGATGAACAAAACGAACGATTTTACATTGAAGTCCAATAACATCTTTTTGAGAGATTTTGCTTTCGATGAAATCACTACAATACGATGTAAACATAGGGATGAGTATTTAACTCAATCCCTTAAATAATAGTCATTTGAAACACTTCGAGCATAATAAAGCATGAATGGATAATATTCAAAACATTTTCAGTGAAATAAAACATAAACAGGAAACGTTGAACATGAGCAGTACAGAAGCAAAGCCACCCCGGCAGTGCTCGATCACTTTACATATGCATATGTAACACTGACTAGTCCATCTAGGTACTAGTTAACCCATTCAACAGACCATCCTTATAACGCCAACAATACAGACCATCATTATGACTCCCAAGTTACTAACTCATGTCAACATTGAGAAACAATAAATATAATTCAAAATATTTTATGATAATTGAATCGATAAAACAGATGAGAATAAACAAATTACGAATTCCAAACGATCGCTTAAGGTTCAAATTAGGCTTTCATGGACAGGTTTAAAACATCTTTTATATCAGCATAAAATCGAATCAATTTAGTTTGTAAAACTGTTCTATAAGCATTTGAAAACAGAATGTCGAAATAGGGTTCGGATAGAATTCCTTACCTCGGTCCAAGCTAAGCGATGCTACCAACCTCGATCAATATTTTCTGAATAAACCTAAACTGGCAATTTATTTATTAGAGCATAATTTATGTAAAATACACTGTAAACCCTAATATCAACTACCCAATGCGTATCCCACTCTCTCCGAAATCGAGCACTCAAAACGGTTCCCGCACAAGACCAACCTAACCGAAAATCCTATACACTCTTTAATGCGTAAAGATATTCTAAAATTTATAATAAATTTCAATAAAAACACTTTTATGGCTTAAAACATTAATGAAAGTTAAAATATGAATTTTCTGAATTTTTAAATATTTTCGAATTAAAATAATTTATTTAACTACAATAAAAACCCAATAATAGCCATAATTACTTCCAGCTGCAAAATAAGTCCCATAATTTTTTTAAAAACTTTAAAATATTTATAAAAGTTATACAAATTTAAATCAAAAATAAAAAAGAAATTAAAACTATTTTTAAATTATTCATTTTGCTAAAACCAATGCGATATGGAAATCAGAGCAAATAAAATCCAAAAATTATAAAATTCAAACTTAATCTTATTTATACCATAAAGACGTTACTTTAATTTTTCCAAAAACATTTTCAAGGTTTAAAGGCTCCAAAAGACTTTTCCAAATTTGAAACTACAGAAAATACTAAAAATTCATACGACCTCAGAAAATTATAAAACTTTTCCAGAAATTCTAATTTAGCTTTTAGTGTTATACTTTAAAATTTTATATGTTAAGGATTACTGTACGCTATCCTTTGCACTCATTTCGCTCAACGCTAAACCGTTACCCATTATTTCACAATTGTACTCAAAATAGCACTACTCTTCAAGCTACTCCTGCATACTCACACGTCACAATTACAACTCACACTTTGATATTCATGCACTCACATATGATTGCATCACCTCCCCTCCATTGTCTTCTCCTTCTCCTTTATTTCTCCAACACCCACATGCCCACCCAACATCACTCACATACAGAATATATATACACACACATACACACACAGAGGCATAGCACACACGGTCACACTGGTCCACGCATACAAATACACCCACGCTCATATCTACTTCAGTTCCCTCTCTCTCTCTCTCTCTCTCTCTCTCTCTCTCTCTCTCTCTTACAACTATACTAACAAACCCACAACACTGTACCAACACACACCCACATATACACAGCACACAAGCACCCACAACACCACTAAATTCACACTAAAAGTTATGGCCATGCTGCCCTTGAACCCACAAAGTTTCCATGCTTTTCACATTATAATACACACACTCACTGCACCACTTCTACACAGCCACACTCGCATCAAATATGTGCACCAGTAGAAGCAGAAACACACACAACTGCATCTTCTCCCTTCACTTTATTTGCACTACACCAAAACCCATCAAATAAGCACACTGTAAACCCAAGATTCTTCCAACTGCGTATCCATTAAACATAAGTACATAACAAGCGCACACACACACATAGATATAGGCTGTTCTTGCAGCCCCCTTAAATCACAGAAAACACACATTTGCTGTATAGAAATTACACCAATGGAAACCCATGTCAGTTCACTCCCTCTCTCTCTATCTTCTCTTCCTCTAAACCTACATGCACACAAAGCACTACAGCCACGGCAAGCCTACTGGGCAGTCCTCCTTCGTCAATGTGGTAAAGACCCACGACTCCTTCTCAGATTAATCCCAAACCCATTTACATACCTCACACAATACTGCCCTACGACAGTTCCCTTCTCACAGTCATAAAACCCACACACTCACGTATACACACACGCAACACACACTCACGGCAGCTTGGTTGCACATGTACAAACCCTCCACCTTTACCCAGTAATGCACACGTGCATCCACCTGCAACAGCCCTGCACACAACCCATTTCACACCTGAATCTTTTACCCTCCCTTTCACGGCTTCCTCACTCAAAACAATATACCCCTCACTCACGCACATATGGCTTCAATCCTTGTCCCTTAATCCCATAAAATATTGAATAAATTTCAGAGAAAAGGATTAGAAAAATCTTACAGGAAGACCTTACGCAAACTTGCCGGAACCTTGTCGGCCAATTACTATCTCCTTTCTTCTATTTTCCTTCTCCTCCACGAGCAAGCACCTACAGATCTTCCCATAGAATTTTCTGTCTCTGCTTCTGCTTCACCCTTTCTCTTTCTCAGCCGCTTTCAGAAAAATTTGGATGAGCCATTAGGGTCGGCTACCTCTCAAAGCTACATATATATGTATATGTAACCCTAATTTTGGACAATAACTAAAAGTTCCCCCTAACTATCATTAGTAGCATAAAATTTTTCACCTGAAGCGTTTATTTCTGCAAAATGGTCCAAAATAAATGTTTACGATCATTTATGCGCTAAGAGAATTGTTAACGGTTGTTACGCCATCCCATTTCACACATCGTTGCTAGAAAGTATACCGAAACTAAAAGAAAATTTTAATTGTCGCTAAAAACTGCTAATATGCTTAAAAATATATTCGCCGCTAAATTTTTATTTTATATCATTATTAATCCGTTAAAAATATTGAGGAGTTACAAATTGAATCTTTCCTAAGACTGCCAGGCCTTCTCGGTTGAATTTGTTATAGAGACTTATACTCGAAAATATGCCAATTACATAGTAGATTTTTTCCAATGAACATAAAAGATAGGAGTAGAATTTTAATAGAGTTAAAAAAATAGAATTTTAATAGAGTTAAAAAAAGATAAGAGTGATTGGGTAGTCTAGGTCTCGTTGCAGTCTCGGCCAATCGCCATTATTAGTCTTGGTCAACCACGACAGCGGTGGCTCCAATATATCCATCACCCTTCAGCTCAACCCAATTCCTACTTTGTCGTGCACGACTGCCTCACATTGCCCGACAACGACATCTACCTCGGCTGCTCCTCCTCTCACTCTAAATCTCTATTGTTATTCCCCACCCTTGACTACCTTGAGCAGTGGCTCAACTAGCTGCTATTGTTAATTGTGGTTACCCAGAGAGGGGGGAGTGGCAGTGGATCTGACAAATCAAGAGAGAGACCTAAGTGTTGCCGTGGGCAAAAATGTAACTGACCATCCAGCCTATTATGGGGGTAGATGGTTAAATATGAAAAAAAATGCGCTCTTGGCCGTTCATTGGCCACGTATGAACAGCTAGATCAGTGCCGACAACTTAGTTAAGTTACCATCAGTGATAGTGAATAAGCTCTCAATAACTAATGCTTCAATACGTAAATCTTGTGAGGATCTCCACACATTACTAATGAGTTTTGAGTTAAATGCTTTCAAATGACATCAGATCAGTCGATTCAGGCCCAAAAGACAATTAAAAATTAGATTCACTTTCAGCTAGTTTAACTCATTCACATGTTTGACCCACTCAAAGAAGTCTGGCTACACATGAAGTGACATGTTTAGATATAAATTTCACATCGAGAAAATAATAAGTAATGCTTTGATATATAATCCTTGTGAGCATATTCACACATTGCTAATTGATTTTGAGTTAAATATTTCACATTTGTAACAAATGATATTTGAATTGTCTCATGTGAACATGATATGTTATTATATGTTTACGAAAATGCCTACATTCATAAAGCAAAAAAGCCCAAGTGTTTAAGTGTGAGTGCTGCCCTTTTCACGGGAGGCGAGCTAATGGTTTGGTAGAATTTTCTTCTAACCATAAATATGAATTTCAACCCAACTTTAACCAAGATTGACCGGATGCGCTACATGTCATAATTTAACAGGTGCATGGTCCAAATTTTACTATATCATCATTAGTATCTAACAGGCAAGTTCCAAGTTCGAATAAAGCAACATTTGTCATTATGCAAGGCTCACCTTTTCAACATCCCCGTGTGAATTTGGAAGAGGACATGATGAGAGGTTTATGTCCGACAAGTTTTCGTTAGCTTAGAACCTAAACAAACTCCTCTCTTCATAAAAAAGAAAAACAAGAAAGAAGGATGAGTAGTAACATTTAGATGGGCACAAATCATGCATTCCTAGTTAACTCATGCCCCTACGGTGTTGCCTGTATGCTTTACATACACCTCAAAAAATTAAAACCTTTCACTAATCCATTACAATCTTCAATTTGGTTACCTATCATGGAGCAAGTTTCTTCCTCTTTCTTCAACACTTAAGTCACCGACATTTAGCCCCCTTCTAGCCGCACAATTCTAACACCAATGCAAAAGGCAAATGAAGTGCCTCCTAAGCTGCTACGGCCACCACCTACTTCATAATTTGGTTAGCTTTAATTCCTTTCAACATACCAGCATAAGAAATCCCTTATCTACCACAAATAACTAAGGCAACACCAGCTGCATTGCATTTTTTGGAGGGAAAATTAGCTTTTGACCACCTGTATTATTCCATATGTACAAGATTTTTCCATTCACTTCATAATGATACATCAAACCCGCTTACAGTTACAATAATACTGCCCCTTTGGTAGAAATTGTTAATTTTAATAGAAAGTTAAAGTCATGCAAAATTGCACTTAATCCCCTAAGATTTACATTATCTACCCACTTAAAATCCTATGGTTTCAATTGAATCACATAACACCTTCACGTTTGAATTTGGTTCTAACTGAGCCCAAAAATTGTATCAACGTTTAGAAAAAGATGGATGGTCATCCACCTTGAGGGGCAAATATGTCTTTCGAAGACGAACACACCCACACCCTACCACAAAGTCGCTGGCACCCCATCACCCACCCCTTTTTCCCCACCACCCACACCTTGCACACACACAATTTACCCCCTAAATTATCACCAACTCCAACCACGTTAGAGATGTCGAATCGGCCAAGGGCCTATGGGCTAGCCTTGAAAAAACCTGCCAGCCCAACCCATATAGTGGACAGTGCAGGCCAAGGTCCGAAGGGCCTAGGACCTGGACTAAAGTTGGCCCCTTTTTCCCCCCAAAATGGCTCGGCCCGTTTTGAATCCAATCCCAGCCCATTATTCAGCCCCCCCCTTTTTTTTTTATCCAAGTCCGATCTAGGCTTACCCCACTTAAATTGAAAATTTTCAGATTCCCCCCCCCCCCCCCTTCCACCAACGGCCAGATTTTTTTGAAAATTATATTTTTACTCTTCCAACAGCTATATAACAGCTAGTTTGAGGGGATTTTTGTCCAATCTTGCTCCAACAACTATTTTATGCACTTTTATATATTTCCCATCCAGCAACTAATGGTTAGTTTGTAGGGGTATTTTGGTCTTTTGTGAGGTTTAAAAAAACTAGAATTTGATTCCTTCTTCCTCACATTATTCACACCCGTTAAAAACTCCCTTTTATCTACATTCTACAACCTTTGTTGTGCATTCTTCTTTGTTACTAAATACTAACCCTTTAGTTTCATAATTACAAGTTAATAGATTTTGGCTAAAAATTTTATTACTTTTATAGATTTTGGCTAAACATTTGTTAATTATTTGTTATTTAGTACTTTTAATCTTTAACTATTCAATTAGTCTTACCTATTTTTTTTATCTTTCAAATATTAAAAAAACATATGTCCACTTCAAGAGGATCAAAATCACATAGCCAAAAACGTCCACCACCACGAGCACCTCTATTTAAAGAGCAAGTAGCATAATTTCAAGAACAACCACTAGTCAATATAGACACGCAAAATTCATTTGGCTTTTAACCAAATAAAATCCTAATTTTCAATATATATCTTTAATAGATTCACACTATTTTAGTCAAGAATGCAGCTTCGTTGGCGATTTTAATAGTCCAATGCACAATTTTCACCCGACGAGTGGTTGTGGAGAGAAAGGACCGAACAATCCTGGCTCAAATCTGCCAAAAGGCAGATAAAAAGCTCAAAATTAAGTGTTAGGAGCATTTTACAAGGATTATGCTTCATGGTGTACCCAAAGTTCAATGTAAGTATTGTTTAAAACATTTCACTTGTGGTAGTGGTAATTCATATCTTAATAGGAATTTCTAACAATGTGCATCTACACAAGGCCATGTTACTGAGAGCCATACGCAACTATCTTTTAACGGTAAGTAATTTATATATAATCAGCGTCAACAAAGAGACGATTTTGCTGAATTTGTTAAGCACAATGAAGAACCTTTCAATTAAACTTACAATAAAAAAAAATACCCGATATATGAATAGTTATATGCAACCTTTGTATAAAAAGGTTCATAAAAATACTAAAAGGTCTTATGCACTTAGACAATATATTGTTACTAAAAGATGCTTAATAGATTAATTTGAAAATTTTGATGGTAAAGTTAGTCTCACATCTGATATTTGAAGATCTCCTCATACTATAATTAATTATTCTTGTTTGACGACATATTGAATTGATTCTGATTCGTTATGCACAAGAAAATCATTGCTTTTGAAATATTTTCTTATTCACATAATGCATCACACACAACTGTAATTAGACTCCAAGCAGGTAACACTTTTAAAATAGATGGTAAGATAATGAATGTTAGTTTTGATAATGCTTTCAATAATAATGTTAATTGTTAAAGACGAATCTCAAACTTGTACTAAATGGGTCATTTTTTCATGTTCAATGTGTTTGCCATATAATTAATTTAGTTGTTCAAGATGGTTTAGCTGCTGCAAAACTAATAATTTTTAAAAAAAATTGGTATGGTTATGTTTGCTAATTTTTCGGGCCTGAAAATACAAGAATTTTAAGGTTTGTGCATTCAATAGAATTTATCTCGTAGAGACCTATTACAGATGTTCACCACAGGTTGAATTATAGATATGATATGTTTTTACATGTTACGGTATACAAACAAGTTTATATTCATTGCTTACTAACCACATTTACACAGGGCTTACTAACTCCAGATGAATGGCAGTTAGCTGCATACATGGTTAAATTTTTGGAGGCTTTTCATACATCTACCGTTCTGTTGTCTACTACGTACTATCATGCATTTTCCTTCGTTATACTATAAAAACTTCAAAGGGCACAAGTTTTAAACAGATAGAGATAAATGAAAATGTTTAATGAGATAGTGAAAAACAATGGACACCAAATTTAATAAATATTGGGAGAAGCTGCCCGTTATTTTTGTTATTACCACTACTTTGGATCCCAGGTTCATGTTGTATGGTGTAAACTATTCAACTACAAAAATAGGTATAAAAATGGGCTATGGGCCAGCTGCCACAGACGCGATTACAAGTTCCGTGAGTACAACATTTGAACGACTTTATAACCATTATCAGAACTCTACTGACGTACGCGTGCACGGGGTGAATATATTGTGGATCATTTCTTAAATGTATTGAAACATAGTGGCAAAACAAGCAATGGTGGAAGAAACTCCCCTTTTCCTCTTTTAATAAATTGGTTTATATACAAATACTAATCGTTATTCTTCATTGTCAATAGATGAGTAGAAGAAATTTGATTTATTTAATTTTAAGAAACAAAATAAAAAAAGTTTAATGTTTTTTATTCTAAATTGTCCATAATGTACTACCGGTACAAGCCTCTAAAGTTGCTTCAAAGTCATGTTTTTCAGTAAACGAGAGGATATTGAATGACAAGAGAAGTCATTTTAGTCCCTAATCATTGGAGTTATGCATTTGTTGGAAGAATTATCTTGATGCAAAATTCAAGAGCAAAATAAAACTAATAGATGATAGGAAGAGCAGCAATAACAGCATTGAAGACCTTCCGGATGATTAAGTAATTTTTTTTCCTTTTCTCAAAATTTTAGGATATTTTTCTCAAAATTTAGTTTACATTGTTGTCGTAGATATTTTTCAAACAAATTAAATATATTTAAAGTCAAAAATATTTTTCTCAAAATTTAGTTTACATTGTCGCTTATTTGTTTACAAGTAGTCGTTACCGAGTCCGGATTAAAGGAGAGCCTATAAATAGATTTATCATAAATTTAAGTTTATTGCAAAATAAAAAAATAAGAAATAAATTATTTTAGGCCGGCTCGAGCCTCGCGCCAGCCTTGAACTTTGGGCCAAGGGCTGGGACTAGGGTTGGGCCCTCATGTTTTGAAGGAGCTCGGCCATGCCTGACCTTTTCCCCTAAGCCTAAGCCCGGCTTATTGACACCTCTCAGCCATGCATGTTGCAAGATAATGACGGCCATGGACGTGGTCTATGCGCTCAAGAGGCAGGGTAAGACCTCTATGGCTTCGATGATCAGCTAAATAGATTGCTCTGTTAAGGTTTATGGTTTATCTATCAATAATAACTAATAACCGTAGATCTTAGGCTTGAAAGTGTTATTAGTAATGGTGCTAGCTTGAAATTCTAATCCACAATCTGTATTTGAAGTAATAAAAGCTTGCCATCTTTCAGTTTTAGGTTGCTATATATTGGACATTTGACTAAATCTGGTTGCAAGACACTGGAGGAATGTAAAACTTGGTAGGGCGCAGGTTGCGTGTGTGGGTGTAAAATGTTTGTGTGAAGGGTGGGTGATTAGCGGCATGAGGTGTGGGGGGGGGGGGGGGATACCACCGTGTGTCGGTGTGATGTTGTTGGGTGATATGGGTGATGCCAAGTGTGGGCGGTAGAGGGAAGTGGTGGGTGTACCAGTGACTTTAGGGGGGAGGGCGGTGCAACGCTGTTTTGTGTGGGTGGGTGTTTCTATGTGCGTGTGTGGACGGGGTTGTGTGTAGGTGGGTGATTAGGATGATTGAGGGGGCGTGGGTGTTCTCTCTCTCTCTCTGTATGTATGTGTGGTGGGTGATTGGGAGTACATGTCGCTGTAGGGTGCGTGTGTGTGCGAGTGTCTAGATGTTTGGTGAATAATGAGGTTGGTGCCAGGACGTGGGTGGTGGCAACTTTCATGGGGTGTGGGTGTCTTTCTATTTGTGTTTTTTTTTTTTTTTGGGGGGGGGGGGGGGGAGTGTTTGTCCTTCCATGGAAACTAAGTGAGAAATTTCAATTGTTACCCCTTCGGCGCTAGCATGACACCACCAAGCCACCAACAAATGCAACCATCTCACCACCACCAAAACTATGACTACCCAAACCCACACAACCAACAACCCACCCAAACCTTCAATCACTTTGACCGCCCGATTTCGAACAACCGACACGTGACCTTGGTCTCGGCTCTGCACGATCAGCGCTTTTTAGAGTGAGATCTTCGCACATAGCTCCTTGTTTGACCGTACGAGCAGTCTAAATTTTTGAATCCTCGCAACTTCTTTAAAGCGGCCATGAGATTTACGTAGTTGACAGAGGACGTGGAGCCACTATTTTCCTGTTCCTTCTCTTTTTGTGTAATTTAGTGTGTTTGGGGGTATGTGAAATTTGGTGATGTTGGGAATCAAAAAGTAGTTGGGGAAAAGTACATTTATTGCATTTTGAATCCATATGTAGAGGTTATTATGATATGTTCCTGGTGTTAGCATCTGCAGTGGTATGAGATGTTTGAATTAGGAGTTTAGGAGGTGGGGGCGGCGAGATCTAGTGATCCGCCCGCGGGGGGGGGGGGGGGGGGGGGACCAAAAGAGGATGAAAAGAATAATAACTAAAGGCTATTATCATAGATATCTTTCATGGGGCCAACTGGTGGTGGTGGTGATGATGGCAATGGTGACAATCCTTGGAAGTTCGTGGCGGCGGTAAGATCTAGCAAGGGGTGGAGATAGAAAGATTTGCAAACAAGTACGGGATTACTTCTTCACTCAATTTAATCAGCAACTATTTTCTCAAAGGTGCGGTATTTTCCTAACTGGAAGGGGTTTAGTGCATCATTTTAAAAGTGAAGGAGAAAAAAATGGCACCCCGGATCCAGTACAGGGGATCAAAAAGCGGATTCCCCCTTCTTTGAACAAGGCTGCGTCGAGATCAACTTTCGTTACTCCAGTTGTTGGAGATGCCCGATTCCAGCAGCATAATACAACAGGGACTTTCTCTGGGTGATTGCAAACTTCCTTAGCTTTCTTAAACTGGTCCAACAAACGAAATGCCATTGTGTTATTTGTGCATAATACCGTTCCTGTTATTCCGAAGGCACCAACATAACATCATCGGCTACATGCTTGTCGCGACACCTTCGGGCACCATTCACACACCGAACCTTGGCAAATCCAGCTTGGATGCTTCGTACGAGCTTAGAGTCTTTCATATGTGGTACACGGCCTCATCTTCTTTCCCACATACATGGCATAAATTTTCCATTTAAATCTTCCTCTTGCACCAGTTTCAACCGTTGGTAACGCATTAAGGCATGCTCCCCATCCAAAAATTCCAACTTTGTCTGGTACAGTCCTATGCCGACGAAACTGTCACTTCTGTTACCCACTCGAGCTACTTCCCTCCTCATTGCTGTTGCTAATCTTCAGTTCGGGCACGGATCAATAGTTCACTCACCTTTTAGAACTTAAACTGGAGTACTTTCGGCATTGACTGAATCGTCAACGCGTGCGCTAAGGGCAGCCATCTATGATCGCACATCTCAATCATTTTGCAATATCCACGGCTGAAAAATCAGAATCGTTTTGTTGCTTATGTAAGGCAGAGACACCACGAGCGTGTAGATAGCATATAAGAAAAAGAGAAGAGCATCAAACCTGACTTCAGACTCCGACCACAAACTTCCCCAGGGAAGAATCATCTAACATCCTCCAATTCCAATAAAGATAACAGGCACCATCTACTTAGGAGAAGCATTTGGTCCATATGCTGATACTCAAGCCACAATTGATGCTCAAAGAGGAGAACAAACTTACATTCTGATTTAACCAAAAATGGAAGCATGTCCTCCCCACTTCCCCACCCCCCGCCGTCTTCCTGCAGTAAGAAGCCTAGTTTCCTGAAGCATTGGTTGTAGTATCACTTACAAAATCACGGAGAAATTTCCTATCAATATCTACAAGTCAACTGTATAAAGCCAAATATGCATTCAAATTATCGAATCTACCCAAAACCAAGCTAATCCTTATACCAGAACCTCCCATGACCTGCCCGTATCACTGTTCAATGTTAAAGCTCCTCGATCTACATTCCACCTTTGTAGCGAGTCAGAGAATGCATTGGCCAACCACTAGCTCGATCATATAATCACCATACTGCATCAGGTGCAGAGGCAGCATTGCTGCATTGCTGCATTGCATGGTTATTTGAGAACAAGCAATTAAAGTGACGGTTCAGGAACAACGCAAGGGCCAGGCACTGCTTGACATTCAGTGACCATCACATGATAGGAGTAAAGACAGAGGAGGTAAATAACCGGGCAAAAAACATGGAAGGGATTTCAATGGCTTGGTAAATATCTATAGAGAGAGAGAGAGAGAGAGAGAGAGAGAGAGAGGTCTCTTCCTGCTTGTTCCCTTATAGCCTGTTTGCGAGTTTTTCTGAGAGGAGAGAAGAGAAAAGAAAAGAAGAGAGCTCCTCTTGTTTGTGAGTTTAAGGGAGAAAGGAAAACATCATTCATTTCTCTTATTTGTGAGTTCAGAAGAAAAGAAAAGAAAATATACAACATTACATATATGCCCTTATGCAACAGTGTGTTAATTCAGATAAAGACTTTAAAGTACGATCCTAACTAAGAACATAATTCAGACCGGAAGAAAATTGGTCATCAAGGACATCACTGAAAGTTTATACCATAATAATGTGATAAGTCTTACATCCGCGGTTAATGCCACAATAAAATTCACGAGTTGACTACAAACGTCCAACCATTTAAAAGAATAAATTTGTGATACTTGTCTAAGATTGCAGGAGATGAAACTAATCATCACTTCTACCACTTCTTCTTTTTGTTTGTAATATATAGTATGATACGTTCTTGTGAAAAACCCTATAACATAAAAGTCATTAAAAATTCAGTCATCATAATATCAAGAGTATTATGGGTATTATTAAAATATCACTTATGAGGGTTTTTTTTCTCTCCCTTTCTTCCCAATTATGGGAAGAAAGATTTAGTGACAAAAGAGGCCCAAATTTTCCTTCCTTTTCTCTTCTTTTCTCTCATTAGAAAAACTTACAAACTAGAGAAAAAGAAGGAAAGAGGTCACTTTCCTTTCTTTTCTCTCCTAAAAAAAACTCGCAAACAACCTATATAAGGAGCACATTTCTTTTCGATCAATGTAGGGCTACGACTAAATGGCACATCTCCCCTTTCCTGATTTCATCCTTGCTCTTCCTGCTCAACATTGTACTCCAATACCAAAAGTATCGAGTTCTCTGTCTCCTACACTCCTCCGAGTTATATCTTGTGACAATCATATGTATTAGTTGAAATTGAAGGCTGGAATGAAGAGTTATAAGGCTAAGTTTGACTTCAAATATGTAGTTCATCTGAAAGCATGGGGTATCTGCAGAATGTTCCCAGAAATTAACAGAGCCAAGTTAACCTAACTGACAGGTTTTAAAGAGGCAATGACAAGAGGTTCCCGAACTGATAATTTCCCAGGAATTCTATGACCTGTGACAGAAAACCTCAGAGTGATGTTAACCTTGAGTGTCGAGAATGCTTTATACAGCTGCCTTAAACAAGAAACCATATACTTTAAACACACACACAAGAAAAAGAAAAATAAAAACAGTAAAGGACCAAAAAAAAATTAGATAGCTGATAGAGGGCATGGTGCTAGCTAATGTTGCAGTCTCTGGAGTTTCCTGTAGTACCCTCCTCAGAAGAGCCATCACCATCTGAAAATCCTAAAAGATAAGCCTCCCGTTCATCTTCTTCATCACTTTCAATATCAGCTCTATTGTATCTTCGCTCAGTATAAACGAATGGTTGCCTCCTATGCAGCCGCAAAACATGCATGATAACGTCAGGGGTGAATGTAATTTGTTCCTGGTCCTCTCTGCCCCGTCTATTAGACTCCATAATCTGTTTATTCCGTCAAAAAAGGGAAAAAATAGAAAGAAAAAAATGAAAAGAAAAGAAAAGAACTGAAGTGGCAGAAAACATTGTATGAACAAAGTTTTGTTGAATGCATAAGCCTAACATTAAAATTTACCTTTTCCGCATCATGAGGCAGAGGGCGAACATCCTTCGACATAGGAGCCCAAAGCTTTACTTTCTTCTCTATTCCACAAGAAGCAAGAACAGGCAAATTTGGATGGGGTTCTAGATGATTTACTATCTGACAATCACCTACCATTAAGCGGACAATTTCAGCTTCTTTCTTCTTCCAGAAAAATATATGACCGCAATCAGAACCACTCATTATATACTCGTCATTCGGACCAAAGAAACTCGCTCCCTTAACCGTTTGTGCATTCCCATGCCCTGAGTAAACCTGTGGGTCCTCCGGATACTGCAAATCTTTGTGTGGAAAAGACTGAGAGGTGGGTCCAAACCCCATATACTTCTGAAACAAATATATGAACTCGTCAATATAGGAGACGAGCAGCTCGCTTAGGTTAGAGTAATCCAATCCAGTGATGTGAACACTATGAGTCCCAACCAGGTGCCGGGGACAAAATGTGTTAACAGGTCTACCTAGATTACTCGATGCATTTCTTTGGTTTTTTCTGATGTCATAGATACGTGCAAATTCATCAGCACCTCCAACTGCAAAGTAATTAGGGCTTCTTGGATCTATGACAATGGCATTCAAGCCTATGCTGCTCGAAGACTGCTGATTATCTTCTGGGAATGATGAGCAACGGAGAAGCCTTCTAACAGAATTGCTTCGCAAATCAAACTGCAAAAGAGTAGGAACACCAAATCAATAAAAAAAAATGTGAAAGCTTCAAAACAATATAATATAATCAACTTCGCCTACATGTTGCACAAAACCATCCTCCCCACAGCTATAAAATGTGGGGACTTCCTGGCTCCACGGCAAGATTGTGTACCCCGCCTTGGTGCCTGCCCAGCTTTTTTGTTTCCACACGACTATTCTCCCGTACCTCACCAAGCCGTACCTGTGAGGAAAAGAGGATTTTTAAAATGTCTGAAAAAGGAGACAACATAAGCAGGCAGAGTACACCACGTAGATTTAAAGAAATACCACCAGCACTGCCGCAAGGATAATGTACATTTACTGGAGAAGTCCAGTAAGTTCCATAGCGAGAGCATGAACTCAATATAAATAAGCAAGAACCTCGCTCTACTAAGTTTGGCTCCACTATAAACACCAATTAATGTGTTTTGTCTTATGCAATGAAGCAATACAAAATAATTAATCTTTTGAAATGACTGTTTGACCAATAGCCCGAAAACCACATTTTCGAGACTTCACAAACTAGTAAAGCGAAAGTCGAGGATTCCACTGCTCTAATCAGCATACCTTGATGAGCTTGTATTGGATAAACTAAGAAAAATTAGTGGCAACATAAGCCCACTGAATCAGACGCATACGTACATCATAAAATGCCTTAGCATATAGTAGTCAGATGCCAAGGCCTACATGTGAATCGCTAATTTAGTAGTTTCTTTGGAATCATCTTATTTTTTTTGTGTAGGTACTTTACTTTCTGAATTATATACGATAAACACCGCTTATACGAACACAATATCATTTAAAAAATTGGAACCAATTGTCGACCATATAATTGAACATAGACAACATTGAAGCTCTCGTACTGCTCTCAAAGAGTAGTATTTCAATCTCTTGAAACTTTTGTCCTCTCTTTCCACAAAACGGTGGAATAGATCGTTTTCCATTTTTGTCTCAACAAAATGAACAGCGGGGAGAAATTTGATCTATAGGATCGCTAACGATAAACTCCTGCCAGTGCAGGGTCTGGTGAAGTTAGATACGTGGCATTACGCCCATATTTGTGGAGATATTTTTGCATGCTATGAACTATAACTTCGGCTCACACTGACGGCTCGACCTGAACAGTTAACTTTTTAGCGAGAAAATTTCTACGTGCATATTTGCAATTATGTCAAAGAGCTACTAATAACTGCAGAAACAAACTTTCGAAGACAACTTTGATAAACAGTTTAATTAGACGGAACAAAGTATAAACCCTCCTGCAGACACACACACAAAGTGCACCAGATAATACCACTTCAAATGTCAAACAGAATATATATAACATTTTTGGTTGCAGTTCACCTGTCCATCAGCAGCAGAGGTTACTATCTTGCAGTCGTCAGTGAATGGCATGATTCTGACCTGGAATATGTTCTCTGAGTGGCCAGAGTCATATACAAACTTAAAAGTTTTAGCAGCCCAATTCCAGAATATGACTTGTCTGTCATCAGAGCCTGACACAAGGACATCACCGCAGAAGTTGAATTCAACAGCGTTCACACAACTCTGATGGCCATTTAACTTCCCATACAGATCAATTTTCTTCACCAGGGCCTGTACCAAAGCTTCGGAGTTAACTAATTATGATAATATCATAGGAATTTTGACACGCACGAACAAATAAGTGTATAATCCTCAAACCTAGCCTTATCCTTAACAGAGAAGAGTTCCCCAAGTTCCTTGAATCACGTTGCAGAAACTTCACATCTAGATTTAAGTAATGTTAATGATCCACAAGTAAAAATGGAAGCCATTGAAGTTCTCATGCTAAGACTTCCCATCTGAGGGTATTCTTTGGTCCTTAGGAAAACGTGAACACAGTGAGTGTTCCCCGCTTAAGTGGCGGTTCACGCCAGATCGCGGGGCTACAAGATATTGGACCCTCTTCATAATATCACATGCAAATCCAAAATCACCTTTCCCCGTATTACATAAGCTTGCGGCAGCAAACAAAGCGTGTACAAAGGTCTGAACGCGGATGCATTGCATAGTAACATTCAAAAAAGTGCAAAAGCATCATTCATAATTAGTTTTACGACTTTATGATGCCCAGTGTCCGCTTCAGATGCGATCAAATATGCAATCAAAGCAACTTTGATGATCAAAGTCTGAACCAAAACTAATCCTTATACTAGTTGTATCCATAGCAGCAACTAAGCAAATAAAACTGAGAATAGTACTAATTAGCTAAACCTCATATTTTGTAATTCATGCTTATCAAAATAAGTACCACTTCCGTTCCATTAGGATTTCTCCCTTCAACTTTTTGCAACATATAAGGATTGACGTTACTTGACTTGTTAAACTTTACTCGTACAATTTATGATGTCTATCTGAGTTCCACAAATCTACGTGCATCATAAACTACTTTAAGAATTCGCTAAAAGTCAGAGAAGGAAATCGAATCGATTGGAACGAGTAGTACACATGCAGAACTATACATTGACAGAGAGACAGAGTGGAGGACCTCGGAAGCGGAGATGCGGCGAGAGAAGCTTCTGGGGGGAGTGGAACCCACCTCTCGCCTGAAGAACTCTAAAACGCCATGTCCACTGTTGTATGAAGTGGTATCCATTTAGCTGCAATCTTTGCCCAAAATTGAGACTCGTCTTAGCATTCCGGGTGGCAGTCGGTGGCATATGCCCATGAAGAAACATCTACGACGTTGGAAGAACAAATAATCATTCTTCATCCGTTTTCTATTTGTTGCAAATTGAAATGGACTACGACAATTCTAATAAAAATATACAAATCTAATAAAAATGTGTGAGTGTGTGTGTGTTTGTGGTTTGAGAAGAAGTGATTTTATTTCTGGTGGCTCAATCTTTTTTCTTTTTAACGATGGACAGCATAAAGGCTCAAACTCATTGACCAATTTGGAATTTCTAGCCAATTTATGTGATTCCATATTTCCTGACTCTTTAACTATTAGTACTTTGTGAGAAGTGAGACACTTGAGATCAGTGGCCGAATCAGAAATATTAAGCGGCATAAGCACTTGAATATTTTAGTATGGTCCAATGATAACGATATGTCCAAATTCATTGTCCTAATATGTTTATTCACGCCTTTTTTATTGTCAAAACTAAATATAATACCGCTTAAAAAAGCATTATATAATTTTAGACACATTCTAACGCAACAACTGATTACATAATACAGTATCTCATTGTGTAAGATCTTAGCTTTGATTATTTTCACCTACATATTCGGTCCTCCTATAATGATAGTGCAATTTGCACTCCATGTACTAGTGCAACTCGGCGGTGGCCTAGTTTTGTTCATATGACACCTGCAATCGAAACTTTACACGTGATATCGGGGTGATATCGGGAGGATGCACATGGGACCAAAGAGTCATAACTACATTTACATATTAAATTGGGTCTTTGCAAAGGGACAGGTAGACAAGTGCCCACGGGTGCACCGTGCTGCCTCCGCTCCTGTTTGAAATTGATCTCAAGGGCATTTTTTAAGACACAAGCAGGACCTCGGAAAGCCTGTGTTCATTTCTAAGGCATGTTTCTCTATTTCACCGAACTATTGTCTATTTTTATTTTTTCATGTGAACCAGCTAAGTGGCAAAATGTACTCCAATTGATTATAATCTACAACCCCTCCCAAATCAATCAACCATTCAAGCACTGAACCACCCGATAGTCCCTTTTGGATTTTTCATATAACGCAACAGATCCCAACGCCCACACTTGTCTTGCTAACTCGCAATCTTTTGAAACATGGTATGCCGTTTCCTCTTCTTTCCCACATACAAAGCATATGTCATCTTTGCATACCATTTGTTCCTCGCAAACTTCTATTTTCAGGTGATGCATCAGGGACAGCACGCCACCCGAATATTTTGGTATGTTGCAGCGCCACAGAAAATGTCATTCAAAGCTGTTCGCAGAACTCGAGCCACCATTATTATTTCTGGTTGAATTTCCGTAATGAGTCGATACGCTCTTTAACAGAAAAGACGTCATTCAGGATGTCCAAACAGTTACTGTTGGTATTTAAAATTTTGAAACTACTTTTATTATGCCGTTATTTTTCTTTGAAGTAGAATTTCATCAAAACGGCCAGAAGGGACGATGTTAGTAATTGGCGTAAATTCCACGTGACTGTGTATGTGAGACCCATGGGATGCTTGAAAAATGCTACTAACGAGAGTGCTACTGAGGATCACAATTTTCAAGTATCCCATATGTCTCAGATGAACAGTCACATTACTATATGCCAAAAAACACACTGATACTAGAATAATGTGTAAGTAAAAGAATAGAGCTCAATTTCTAAACAGCTGGATCAGCAGACAGCAATTTTACGGAGCAAAGTAGAGGTAACCTTGATAACAATAGTCGCGAGCGATCTTGCCTCGTCAAAGGTCGACTATTATACCCTTCATGACTCATTTAGGAATAACCAATTCATGGGACAGTTGGAGTACCACAGGAGGGACTATAACGAATCCGGGTAATTGGAGTTACGAAGGTGTAGCCGGGACACGTATTGTATTTTCCGGCTTGCGCTTCTTGGCAGCTACTCTGCATCTACACAGTAGGTGCAAAAACTTGGGCACGTGTAGTAGACATCAAGAATATAGTGGTCATTCTTAGCATGATGTCCTCGAAGGTGAATACGTTTCATCAACCTTTCAGAGCTATGTTTAGTGTTAGTAAGAGTTAGACTCGCACGCGTGTATTATACTTTGACACTCGTTCAAGTTTTAGTATAACATTAGTGCCCGGAACTCTTGTAAGCAAGACAAGAAAGTTCAGCTTGCCCAAAAGCCAACCATCTATGAGCTAGTCTGGTTCGTCGAGCAATCATCGCACTTCAGTATCTCTCCCCCTCTCCCTCTCCCTCTCCCTCGTCTATTGGAATGCTTTATTTATACTATCATCATTACACAAGTAAAATCCTTCAATGCATCTTTGGAGATGTACACGTGACGAAAGCAATTATGACTACAAAAATTACGCAAGAAAAACTCCCTGCGAAAACCACACCAGGGTGTGGATGTGTGTGCAAATTACATATCCGTCTCTCCCAAAGACCCAATGGTATACCTATAACGGATCCCTCTTTACAACTAGATCCAAGAAACTAAGTAGGGTTGGGGTTGGGGGTGGGGGGGGGGGGGAGGATATAACACCTGTTTTCAGAACAGCTTACCGTTGACCATAAGCAGCACCTCCTTATCATCGCAAAAAGAATCTGAGCCAGCAATTTTCATTTAAAGTTAAATCGAACTGCACATGTTAGTTAGAGTGAAGAAGCACCAAAATTTCTTGTCGCCAAAATTCGAGTTATAAGACCGTTCATCTTAGGCTCCTGCTGTGCTAGGGAAACAGTTTCTTCACTTGGTACGTTCATCTTTGCAAAATCCCAAATGAAAAGTAGGCCATAACAAATGTACTAATCGTCGTCATCTGTTAGTGTGGCAAAGGAGAAAGGTCTGAACTTATAGCCATCACCGTAATAGAACTTATTCTGGTATTCCACCCAATGAAGACGCAAGGCATGAAGAAAAGCACTAAGTGTCTCCATCATGAGTAATATAAATGCCGTTGCAAAGGCAAACACTGCCAGCCCAACCAAACGAATGATGATGTTGTCGTACCTGCAATAACCATCATTGGCTTGAAATCATAATAAAAAGATACATAATTTGCAGTTGTAAGCACCCTTCCTCCATTAACTTCATGACTAGTATCAGTGAAATCTAAAGTTCTGATCACACGCTACCGATCAACGAACTTCTAGTGTAATTTACTGCATGTACCTCCAATCAGGTAAAGAAAGCTTTTTCTCCTTTCTTCTCTTCTAACAACAAGAACGTTCAAAGTCCCCAAGGTTTCCAAGAAAAGAAATAAAGGCTTTCTGGTAGCCTTGCCTATGATTAAAAGCAGCTAACATTAATAAATTCACTCAAACATCAAACTCTTGCGAACTAAGAAACTGCACAAGTTCCAGTCTGTAGTAGCTTAATGCCCAAACTCTGTGCATTAAAATAAGCATGTTCTACAAGCTTTGTCACAAAAGGCTTCCATCTAACAAGTCAAAAGCCTCCAACATCAGAGAGACAAACTTCAGAAGATATAAATAATTTTTCTTACCACTCGCTAAATTAACATTTTATATTTGTACGGCAACCCCTATTGCCAAAGCAATATGGGCTTTTGCCTGAGTAGATAATGAAGTTTAATTTTCAACAGACGCAACTCCCCTCCCCACTTGCCTCGTTCTTTGCCTGGTTTTTGGTACATCAACTTCAGACCCTCCGTCATTCAGCAATCATTACCTTCTCAATCTCTGTCCAATCACTGGACTCACCACCACACCTCCCCTCCCCTTTCTCCGCCAATCACAGTTATTAAATCCTCACCATCGTCTATGGCATTAACACGATTACGCTGATCTTTTACTGCATGATTTTGCAATACATAAACCAGATAATGGCACCAATCTGTTAAAGGTGGAACAGTGAAGACGAAGAAAAAGCAAAGAGATCCCTGTAAAATATTCTTCTTTACAGGTCAGGGATTACGGTGGTCGGTGGTGATGTGAAAGGAGAAAGAGGAAGAGAGAAATTAGTGGGTTAATTTCGTCCTTTTCTCCTTGTAAAAGTTACTGCTGCTCTGGACACAGCTCCCATCATTTTGGCACTAGAGACCGTCTTTGGTAGTGGCCTTAAAATAATAAAGCTGGTCAAATAAATCAAGTCTTCTACAAGCTTAGCAATCAAGTAAAATGAGTCATGAGAGAGAACTCCTACACGTGTTAAAACTTTGCTGGAATCAGAAGAAATGGTCCCGAAAATACCCAATTCCTTGACAGCTACTCAACTGACCAAAATCTTTTTCGTTCCTTTTTATATTTAAATAGAAAATTTCATTGGCGATAACCACCAACAACGGGGAAGATACCCTTGCATAGAAACTTTACAAGCTTGGTCACCAATCTACAGAAAGCAAGATGTACAGCCATCCCCAATAATCCGAGTATATAGATCCTTTCCTACTATTCAATCCTGCCTACGATGCCCAGCCATCTATAGTTAGTTATATGTATTGACCTTCCTCTTTTCCTTTTCAACTCCTTCTAATAGACTTCAATACTCGTTTTTGGTGCTTGTTACTTCTTCTTGCGTAAGATAAGGTAACCAAAATCTTAGCAGAAAGTTTTAATCTAAATCAAGGTAATCCTAAAGGACATCAGTCGAACTCGGAGAAGGTAATTTTGCAATATGATAAAGCTCAGAGCAAAAACTTACCCCCAGGCGAGTTTGAGGACTTTCTCAAAGAAAACAGTAGACAATTCTGAGTGGGCCAAGCTGTAGAAGCAGTAGCAAAATATGAACTCAAACACAATGTAAAAAGAGAATCCAGATTTGTCTACGATTAGGTCTAGACAAACACTGTACCTCAAAGCCCAAAGCCTAAGGTATGAAGCAGTATTAGAAACTGCACCGAGTACAAACTCAATGGAATGTATCATTTGATGGACAAAAACCTCGCTGAAGTTGAATTCCTCATGGTGTTGCCTTGCAGAATCAGGTTCTGCATCAACATCTATCTCAGAGTTTCCAAGACGACCATATGTACGACCTTGAAATCTCTAGAGAAATTAAAAATAAAAATTAGTCACTGATTTCATCATGACTTTCCAGTTCCCACCCCCTACAAAAAATTTTAAACAAGTTAAAATTTACAAACTCAAACAATTTTAAGGAAACTGCGAAGATGAATAAGGTGAGACTGCAATACCAAAAGTGAAACTCGTATCCAGAAACTGATAGAAGCTCAATGAATTTTTAAGCATCAGACCTTGTATCGAGGACAATAACCCTAGTTTTGCTAATGTAATTGAAAATAGCATAATTTGTGGTAGAAAAGGAAAGCGTGAAAGAGAAGACACTAACATGTCCAAGAACAATATACAATTCATAGACCCTAACTAAAGATTTTCAGAAACACAACTTTGATAGAATCTGAAGATAAATTGATAACCCCTTGTTTCTCATCCTAATTCGTTGGGAGATGCTACTTAATGAGCCCAGCACAAAACAATCTGAAACTGACAACCAGAATAGACAGTGTTCAGATATGAGCAAAAGACCATGCATTCTAATTTGCTTTGCTACCAGGAGTTGCAAATTTTTCTGGAATAAAAAACTTCTGAGTCTGAAGCTCAAGTTTCAATAACAGACTATCTTGTTGAAGTATCTCTACCCTATTTATGTCTTAACACAGACAAAGCCCAAAGGTCCCAGGCACATCTCCTACAATTATGTACAGTATTTCCAGAAGAGGCAGCACATACATTGCATTGCGTCTTTCTTTACTAGACTGCATGAACAACAATATGAAGTGGAGAAAAGGGGGAGATGGTTTTACAAGGAAAAAACAAATATTATTTTTTCTAATGACAAGTACAAAACAAGAGTATTATCACAAACGTAGTGTAACACCAAAAATAAAAATATAAGTAGAGGAGACGATTTGAGCTACCAACAGAAATGTCAAAAATTACGAACAGGAGAAGTTAAAACACATAATACCTCCGAATGAAGTCTCCTCAGAATAAAAGGTTTTGGAAAAAGCATCCATGGGACTGCAATAACAGCCGAAAGCAACAATATGATCTGCGAACAAGAAAAAATCTAATTTTAATCAACAAACAAGATGGAAAATGACTGAGTTTGTGCAAATCTATGACGAGAAATAAGTAGTCATGCCTGAAATAGTTTCTGGCCCCAAAACAACTGATTCTCCCCAAGGTTGTCAAAGGGACTTAAGAACATATAAATCATCACATGATAGAGGTCAGCTTGGGAACCAGTGCACCACTTGATGACAATGAGAAGTGAAAGATACCCAAAAAGGCTATTAAGAAAGATCATCTGTGGCACAAACTGATACCTAAAAATAATAACGAAATCGGTCAATTTTCTCTACTCAACTTTACATATTAATTGCAAATTAGAAGACTAGGATACAATACAAACCTAATATCCAGTGAGCTGCTAAAGAAGCGCGCATTGAAGTAACTTAATAAAATTCCTAGGTTCATCTGGGACACACCCAACAAAATGGACATCTTCATTTTGAGAGAGTTCAAGAAAGGAAGCTCTGTACGACTTCCACGCCATTTGGGATCCACGCCAAATGGGTATGTACCTCCATATTTGACCAAACCAACTGAATGTGCATCACTAGCAAAAGAAAATAAAGTTCTTGTCAATTATTGCACAGCTGATTGAAACGGTGAGAACAAACAAGAACCAACAATAACACCAAATAGCCCATGGTAAGATAAGAAGATATCACAGACTAGTTGAGTCTCCACGAGTTGAAAAATGGGACATCAGAGAAGTCTAAATGCAAAACCCATGATAATCAGGACGGTTAAGATTTTGTTAATATACACACTAGATCACGTATAAGATATTCTACTTGCAGCACAACCTTCAGCATATATTTTGCAACATCTAGAAGTCGGGTACATACACAACCAGAGAGATAACATCAAAAAGTTCTGAGTTTGTGTGTATCGACAACCCAGGTTACGCAACTTCTATTGATAAAATATCGTAAGCCATGATGACAATTATGATTTTAAAGATTCATGAAAAGATATAATACGATGGCGTGGTTGATAGTCAATAGCTAAAAATGATATATATTTAATACGGTATAGTGAAGCTTAGAATGAGAGAGCGAGAAACATCACATTCAGCATCCCAAAGGAGAACTTCCATCCCACTAAACAATACATATAGCCTTCTAGGTAATAAGGTAAAAAGTATAACTTGTCCAGACTAATTGGGCATAAAATGGATACTCACAAAAAGAATAAGAAGATGAGAAAGCATACCTGCATGAATCATTGCGGCACTTATAAGCAGACCCACCAAATATGTTGAAAGGAATAGAAAAGAATTCATTATAGATCAACCCACAGTATATTGAAAATAGAGACATCAAAAGGAGTACATAACGGCCACCAAATAGCATCTCCATAAAGCTGCCAAGTTTCTGACAGAAAACAGAGACCAAGTTAGTCGTCATAAAGGAATATTTCATTCCAAGGACATAATAAAACCAAAGTGGTGATATTCTTGATACTGAAACTAATACATCACAAATATGTACGGGATACTAAGCAAGTCCTTTACAACCGGAAAAGGTGCTTTTGTCAGTAAGTAGTACAGTCGTCCCCATCTCTGTGTCACAATCATATACCTTAGAAGCCTTTAGGATGCACCATTTGTTCCTATCAAGGCTACTGGCAGCTTAGGATAAACATGACCAGACGACCTAAATGAAACATCATGCCACCCATTTCGGCTATAATCAAGTATCCACAGTCCACTTATGGGCTCAGATGATTTGGATGAGGCTCATGTTGGACATTTTAGGCCTGCAGGGCTCATAGTTTTCACAAATATATCCATAATCAAACGTTCTTTAACTAACTTATTGCTTAATTACAACTCGGTTTTGACATGTGGATAAGATCTTACTGTTATCACTCAATTCAAATCCTGAAGTAAACTCAGATAGCAACATTGCATCAGAATACCTAACCCGAAAAAATAGACAAATGTTCACAGGGATTACATACTTTATACTAATTCTTCTGAGCTATATATGATAGATACAAGAGATAAGGAGGCACAACTATCGTAAGAACCTATCTCAAAATATAGAGAGTCCCTTGCCACAAAAGCACCCATAAGAAAAATATGTCAAAACTCAAAAGCATAGAGCCACAACACCACAAACACGTCTTATACATAAGACTTAATATGTAATCAACTAATCACTTCCCGTAATACACATGGTGATTTCCTCCTTTTCTTAATACTATATGGTTATAATCAGAACACGCCTACTAAAAACCAATCTAGCTGTAAATCTAAGTGCCATATTCTTAGGAAAACTCAAATTACGAAGGAGACAAAATCTACCCCGTTTCTGCGGATACAAGATACACATATATCAATGCTTAAACCCTAAAGAGTCAAGAAATTAAACACAACTCATTCAGACATAGGCATTTTTTCTGAAAAAAAGTATCTGGGTTTAATAAGAAAACAAACCTGAGAACCAAGCTTTCTTTCACGAGCTATGAGAACTAATGCTCCCAACAATAAACATATTCCATGACCCCAATCCCCAAACATCACGGCAAAAAGAAACGGAAACGTAATAACAGTATATACTGCTGGATTTGCTTCCTGGTATCTAGCAACACTGTCAACAAATGATTGTGTAAGTCCTCCTGTTCAGTTTCACATATACAAACGACATACCAACACAAAAACAAATTGCATAGACTTGCAGAAATATAATGCATCTGAAAAGCCCATCAGAGAGCATAAAAAATTAATCAAAATAACTGACAACAGAGGTTTTCTGCTCGTCTTTGAATTTTCCCACTAGCAGCATGTGCCAAAATATGACTCCTGACTATCATTCCCCTACTTGGCTAAGAAACTAAAATGGCGTGCAATGCGATGTCAAAGCATCCAACCAGGTTGCAAGATGGAGACACATAATCTTCACAATATGGTATTCATTCTGAACACGCCTCCTCACCTGTGGCCACACTTTCTTTTTAGATTGAGGCCAAACATGTGGATATATTGCACTCAGTGGCAGTATTTTTCTCAAATTGCCTGCTTGGGATGGATAATAACATGTTAAGGCATCCAACTATAAACAACCATTGCCTTATTTACTTACTTTCAAACACTAAGAAACTAAACAGGACGTAGCAAGTCAAACTTCGGCTCCTAAAATACTTATTGTGAACGGAGAACCAACCATACTAACAAAAGTGTTGGTGTACTAAACACAAAAACATCCAAGTCATTTATATCGTTGAAGGTGTATATAATTACCATGACTAAGACAATGACGGGAAAAGAGATGCAAGCCAATGTTAACTCAAAGAAGGAGTAAACTAGAGTTACGAGAAGGGCAGCTGCATATGACAGCTTACCCATATGCATCAACAATTTCTTGAAACGCATTTGTAAAGCCATTTGTTCTGAAATATGTTGGGGGCGACTCCATGGCATCCATTACATGAAATATTATACCGACTTGTGAGTTGCTATCAAATGTGGCACGTTGCAAAGCCTCCTGAATCTAATGCACAAAGACAATTTCCATCATGAAACTAATTTAAAAATCTAAACAAAAGAATATTCCATTTTCTAACAAATTGTGAGAAATAAAAAGAAAAACCAAAGTACCTGAGTTTTTGCAAATATTGGGCACCAACCCTCTCCAACGAGACATTTCTTCGTTACGTCAAAGTTCAGCATATTCAACGTATCAAAAACAGCTTTCTCTCTACTAACCTAAAAAATGAAACAACTAAATCTGAGTCTGAATCAAACTGGAGCAGATTCAGTCAGCAACTCCACAAAGCGTATTCAACACATTTATGTCACTGTCTCGCAGCCAAGAGATATGCAGAAACTACATCTTACCATGTTCATCCATTTTGTTAGATGAAATCCAATGGAAGTCAGGGCCTTATTCCGATGGCTTAGTCCAGCATCCAAGGTGGTTTCTAATTCAGAAAGACGCGACAAAACCTGCAACCAAAATGTTTCAGCTAATTTGTATTCAAGCTCAGTATGACTACAATCAAGAAACACATGATCAATGCATAATGCTCAGCTAGTTCAAATTACAGCAAATACACTTTCTGGGTAGTTTGTCAAAAAAAAGGTCAAAAATGGGGAGGACATGATATTATCCTTTAACTTTCCGCTTTTCACGAAAGAGAACTTGATCAATTGTTGTTATGAATAAAAGGAGAAAATAGGCCACCTACTTTCTACTTTTTGGGGGGGCATCAGGCTTTCTACGTAAAAACATACTTCTCGAGTTATTTGCCTCTGTTTGGTTATGTCATCTGGAACAGGATAACAACTTGCACCAAATGCTTCGCAAATTTTAAGTATTTTTGTCTTCGCCTGCTCCCCTGAGAAGAACACAACGAATATTGTTTTCTCAACCTGCAACGATAATGCAATAAAGTCAAATATATGCATCTTCGAACCCAACCAACGTTCGAATATACAGTAAATGTGCTAACACTTGTATATCAACAGAGAAATAAAAAAAATACAAAGATTTTCAAGACAATGAGATTGTAATCGCGAACTTCGTTAACACAACTTAGGTTGTACGCTTACAAATGTTTAGACACACATACACACAAGCACAGAGGAAGCGTTTATACTAGATTCAAGAAGCAGCTAACCATTTCAGTTGATACAGGATCGATGATCGGAGCATCTGCTGGGGATTGATTGAAAAGCATATTGCCCCTCGTGGCACGAAACAACATCCTTTCAAACCTCAGAGCATTGGATTTAGAAATAATGCCACTAATGAATCTTAAACCAGATTGATTTGATGGCCCCGATCGCACATCCTGTAGAATAAAGCATCCTTTATAAAAGTAAACCACGGCCATCTCACATGCACTATAACAATGAAAATACAACTAACAGCATTTTGAACAATCACGCATAAGTACCTGCTCAAGTAATGATGCTGTATCTGCATAATCATCATTAGAGTACACGTTTTCATCCAATTCTCTCTCCTCTGGAACTCCATTACTCTTACTTGATACAACGAAGCCACCAGCCTGGACCACCCATGATAGTGAAAGCATATAAAGAGTTTATCTGAATGTTTTTTTTCCTTTTTAATTGGAATTTGGGATTAAGTATTTATGTTAGTAGATGTCAGTAGAACACACTACAGTTGCATAAGACAGCATTTCAGTAGAACACCAGGTATGATCCTTGATCTTGTAAACACACTAAAAGAAATGGGTGAGGAGAAGTAATCCAAATGACCTGAAAACATCTTACATATCGAACAATGATCTCATATGATCATCTGTAAACCTCAAAAGCTTCTGATACAGTAGAACATAATGCTGATGGGTCTCATCAACAGAGAAAAATGGAAAGGTAATTTCCTCAAGATGAAGTCGCACTTAAAAGTAGTCAAGATACCAAAGCAAAGGACTAACAAATGATAATGAAATTATCAGCCATGTAAAAGCAACTTCGTTTCCGAATCTGACATTAGGGAATGGTGGTATGGTAAGAGCTCGAAAAGCAGCTGATTGATAGTGCTTTCATCAGTTTTATTAATATGGTCCGCAAAAATATGTCCTACCATACCTTCTGCAATACCATCTTGAACTCTAGCAGCTCATTATATGTCTGTCTCAACTTCTCGCTGTTGGAGTTCATCTCAATGAGTTCGTGTTCATGCTCCGCAAGTTGTGTCTGGAATGAACAGAAAGCTATTAGTAAACTATGTTGGACTTAATAGTACAGTTAGCCTGAGAGTGGAGATCGATTCTTTGCCTTCTTAAATCATATTCGGATTGCTTGCACCAGAAAAGGTGCAGGGCAGCCAGAAAGACATTTTTTTCTTCTCTTTTTTTTTTTTTTGGGAGGGGGGGGGGGGGGTGGAGGGGGGGTTAGACAGAGGGATTAACGCATAGAAATTGACCTCTAATTCCTCCAGATCAACATCCGGTTGCAAGGCAGGACGAGCTGAAGACAGTAAACCCGCTTTATGTATTTGGTCTTTGAAAAAGCGTAGCTTTCTTGACATCTCTGCACATCTTTTTACCTGTACCAGAAGGGATATATGCAAAAGATAGTGTCAATACTGTTACGCAACTTATAAGTAATGGGGATTACTTCTAAAAGTAGATGTTGACTCACAATTTTATGTTCCACAAAGATGTGCAAGTTGAAATAACCAAAAAAAAAGCACAACAATGTACAGAGCACAACGAGACATGCAACCCCTCTGTTTCATACATACCAAGAAAAGCAAAAGCAAAAAAGGCAGACTTATTAATTGACTGACTATAAAAATGTAAACCATTCCATTTAGCCGGTATCTGTAGTGTTGCTATTTGGCAAGGGGAAGTTATATGTTAGATGCTACAGACATGACGGTCGTTAGCTCTTAGTTATGTTGGAATGCAATCGTATGAAGACTCAAATGTTTGATAGCATTCTAGTTATTTTCTGGAGAATTCGAATTTCAGAATCCTTACATGTAGAGAGTTCAAAGCCAAACAAACTAAAATCAAGTACTTAATTTTGACCAGTTAAATTTAATAAAAGCAGCATACAAGCGGCGGCATAATCCGAAAATACAAGCGCCGGCATAATCAAGGGCCTATACACCAGGCAAACGCCTATACACTCGGCACAGCTATCCACAAACTCTAAAAAGGCCTCATTGGAGCCTTGGAGGAATCCTCCTTACTGCAGCTGACAAGCAAAAGCAATAAAGAGGATTTCAGCTGGTCCAATGATGCTACTGCACCCTCAAGCGCCCTTCTATTCCTACCAACCAAACAATCCACAGCAAGCCAAGGGGAATCACGTGCCAAAGGTCAAAACCGCCTCCTGCGTCTTTTATATACAAACCAACAACGAAGTAGATCAATCGCTGTGTTCGGTATGACACCACTCAATTCAGAGGAGGCTAAGTACCATCTCCCACAAAGCACTGGCCATGGGACAATGAAGGTGTTTGGAATCAAGAACTTATAAGTTCTAGAAGTTTCTACAACATAAGGCTCATTCTCGATTCCCAAATCCTCCAAAATGCTCATTGAGAAACAAAAAGGAAATCATAAGTGCACCATTGTTATTCTCAACTAAGGCTAACAAGATTATAATAACAACAACTTAATGGAAATAAAACTTATCCAAGAAAATGACGAAAACAAAAAATGAAAGGAAGCATAAGAGGATGACTGCACGAATGGTGGGAGAGGAATCAACAGGGACTTAGAGGTGACGGAACTCCTTCGGAATAGATTAACTCGCTGGTGTTATATATTCACTTTTGTTGGTCTAAACAGGATTGTATAGGCTCTGTTGATCCTTCTGATCTTAACACGGCGGTTTCCCTTCTTGAATAGCTAGTTACGGTGACAGTTACACTCTTCACCCACATGCGTTATGCAATATGCACCTTGGTGCTTCTTGAATTCATCTTATTTACCAGAAATTATTGTAAATATGGAAACAAACCCCCTGAATGTCATTCAAAGCCGTTACTCGTGCTTAATTTTGAACGAGTTATTCACAAGTTATTGAAAGGCCCAATGCTCATAGCCTTTTCACCGAGGAATTAAGTCCTGTCTCCACCTTCAACATATCCTGGATCTATTGTAGGAATATAGGTGGTGAGGTGAACACACCCTCGGTTAAGGTGGTGGTTGGGGAAGAGGTGCTCCACGAGCCCCTTATCTATGGAATGTCTTCTCCGATCTGTCTCTGCATGCTTTGCAGAGTTGGTATTTGGAGGAAGCAGCGGGAGAAAATAAAGCAGTTCTTCTACTTATGTGCCTCTTTTTCATAGACCCTCACTTAAGCTCAGAACCATCCAAAACCTCATCCAACAAAGATTAATCACTGTTCAATACTACTAGAAAAGCAACCCATTCATCACAGAACCAATATTACAGAAGACTATAAGTCCATAATCGAGAGCAATTTGGACTGAGAGATACCTGATTAACAAATGTCCGTTGGAAAGGGCTCTTATCAGCATTTAACTGCCAACAAATATAATAGGGATGAGTTAATGAACTATGCTAAAACCCAACAATATAAATTAGCATAGCAAGGTTGCAAGCATAAGCTTCCTTCAAATTTCCTTCAAATACAATAAGTCAAAGGGAGGTAACTCGAGCATGGGCTTTTCAAGCCTATTGTAGATAACATCCGCCTATTATTTCATCTGCAATATCTTCATACCAATAAGCATTCTTGCATTTCAAACTAACGATCTAAAGTTAATATAGCAAGGTTGTGAGCATAAGCTTCCTTCAAATACAGTAAGTCAAAGGAAGGTAAATTGAGCAAGCCCTTTGACTCAAGCAACAATCTTGCTTGAGTTATCAATCCTTGGTATCAACAATCTTGTTTGGATTGGTTATCAATCCTTTGCCTCCTGCTTTCAAGCCTATTGTAGATAAAATCCACCTATCTAAATACCAAAATACAGTATTGCATTTCAAAACAACGATCTTGCTGCTATAGACAACCAATCCAAACAATAAAAAAATTTGTGTTGATTGTTAAAAGAAGCAATGGCAAAGCAAACAATCCAAGAGTACGAAATTTAATTAGCTACCAAGAAAAATTCTTTTGTACGTTTACAAATACCACATGAAGTGAAAAACTTTCCAAAGAGAACCATAATTCTCGCAAAAAGCAAGATAAAATAAAGAGAAATGCCAATTGCAGATGCCTGCTTGTTTTTTTCTGTGAGAGCTATTGCTCTTGTGGTTTCTTAGATTTACCTATTATTCGAGTTGAAAGATAGTAAATGTGTAATACATGTATGAAGGGTGAGCACCCCCATATTCAGCAAAATTGTGATCGTTGTTTTTTTAACAGCTAGGCAAGTAAAAGTAATCAACAATAACAAGATTAATAAACAGTAAGTCTGGGCCATCACATGTAGAACTAAAGGCTGAACTATTGGACAACATTTACAGTGAAGTTACGATGTAACACAAAGACTTGACAGCAACATTACAAATTGAAGTTCAGATTTGTTTCATGATCGAACTGTGCATTTGTCCACCTTTACATCAAACCATATTCCATTTCAGATAGTACCTTTAAATTCATTCACTTAGCAAATGTCACATTAATAGCATAAACGGAAGTTGGAAGCACAGCAAAATCTACTATCTGAAGGAAGGTGGATCACACAGGCAGTGAACTGTTTCACAGGGAAAAGACCAGTTAAATTCCAGCACAAAATCACTGTGCATTTGCAAAAAATAAGACATAGTGGCGAGGAAAAAGAATAATGCCCTCACTCTATACCTAATCACCCTGCAAGCAGGTTCTGAAAAGAAAATTTGGCATCTTTATAAATCTGTGATACAATATTTGCTAATATTAAGGTCACCCCACCTCTCTTCATGGCGCACTGCTTCTGAGGCCCTGAGCCCAGATCTAATGAAACCTATACAATGGTTCCCGCGGTTAAAATGTAGGTTCATTGGGTTCCTTAACCAGGTAGAAAAATATGGCGTTACTTGTACAGTGGGTAAAAATAGAGTTAAAATAGTGTCTTCAGGAGACTGTTTGGTGGGAAGAAAAGTCTTAATGGACATTTTTTAGTTCGTTTGAAGTCATGGTGCATTCCTACTCCTCAAAGACATCTACCACATTTTTTGGGCTTTAACCTGAAACTCAGATGGGTGCCTACAAAACTTGCAATTCAGATCTGATGAGGGATGACATTGAATATGATAGATGGAGAAATGAGAGAGCGGGACAGAACCGACTTACTCAGCCAACTGATCCCTCATCACTCTTCTTTACGGCCAGATGCCAAAACACAAAAGGGGCAGCTGTGTTTTTCTTCTTCCATTCCCTTTGAGAGGGTAACTTCTCCATAATACTGTATACCTCCGCTATAAACTAAAGGACGGCAACCTTACCGTGGTAACAGCCAAAAGGTAAAAGTTAATCCAAGTATTTGAAACCAGATTCGGAAGAACGTAACTTGTAATTAGGTGGTAGAATAATCAGTCACTTTGAGAAACTCGTCCCCCCACTTTCTCTCTCTGCTACAATTTCCTTCTATTTCTCTTCATCAAAGCTGAGTGGCTCTTGGTCAACTCGCTTTGCTCCTTAACGGAGTGCTTAGTTGCATTATAAACATTGCCATACTGCATTTCACTAGTTGATTACCAGAGGGAGCAATAATGCAAGTCAGGAAACCATATGGGAAAGGTAAACATGGAGAACAAACATTTGCCAGAGGACAGGACTAACGCCGCTAGAGATGAATGAGAGAAACCTGATGCAGCATCGAGCAACAACTACAACGCGGCAAGTGGAGGTTAAGCGCTAGGTTTTCTCTACTTCACTAACACGAGAAACAATTTCCTGAAAATTCCTAACAATGTCCTGAAACATGTGTGGAGCTCAAGTGCACACACATGGTTCGACGCAAGTAACTTCTCTAACACTTCGCCTGAAAATTCCTTGGCCGGAGTCATACTTAAAGTAGTTAAATTGCTCATCATGTACTGCCCACACAACTAATTCAAAAATCGTACAGTCTCAAGCCAAAATCATCAATCTCCTATTGAAAAAACCAAAATTTGCTCTCAAAAATCGCGGTAACAAGGAACAAAATCTACACAATACACAGTCGTAAAACAAGTTACACTAATTCCACCACGTTATGATCGATACAGTAAGCGGATCAATACACAGCCAAACATAAACTCCACATGATAGCAGGCATTCAAAATCAATACACTCGCGCATACAAATAGAAATTTAAGTGTAGCAAAGAAAATGGATCTAAGTTGATAACGTACGTCACGGAACTGGAGGAGGCCGAGTTCGCCGAGGTTCGACACGGCTCGGTGAGCGGACTCGACGGGCATGATGAGCTGGACGAACGTCATCTTCTCGGAACGCATCAGATCCATTGCCGGCAAGTTGTCGATGTACTCCATTTTCCATCAACGGGAAGAAAAAAACTAAGTGGTGGCGTTGTGACACTGCTGGATCTTCAGATCTCGCGGGCCGTAGGCATCTATGTTGCCTTTTCTGTGTCTTTTGGTGGTTATATTATATCTAACAGGTTGACGGGCACATTTTTGCAGTTTTATTTTGTTTTTGCCCTACAGGCAACTGCCACTGAAAATCGGGAATTTGGGGTCCTTTTCACGACGCTGGAAAGGAACGGAAATAGAGAAAAAGTTTTAATTAAGAGAGTGGGGTTGGGGTTAGATCTGATCCTAGCATAGCTCCCAATTGAAAAGGAAAAAAGCGTCGGTATATGTAATTGAGCAACAAAAATTTATCATTACAAATATTAAATAATTCTTATAAAATAATTTTAGTAACGATCTTTGATCAAGTAAATATAACAAATGTTTTAAGAGAATCACGGTCTCAAGGAAGTCACCATGAATGAAAAAATAAATAATATGAAGTTAGAGGAGAATAAGGAAAGTCAAACTAGTTTGCGTGGCATGTTTGACATGATACACGAGATCATCTATGATAGATTTCGCAACGGTTAGTAAACGATTTTAAATGCGGTAGATATATAGGTGTTGTTAAAAAGGTAAAGTGTTAAATTATAGCTTTTAAAAGCTAAAGAGTGTTTAATCGATTGATCCTATAAGTGATCAGGTATTTAGTGCTTAGTTAATGACCAAATGGAATATCAGACCATTCTCACAAAACACTGCCTACATATTTGGTTTTATCAAACACACAATCATGAAAGCTTAACTACTCGTTAAGCAACTGCCTACACTTTTTTTTTGTTGCAAAAGCCCATAAAAGTTGGGGTGTTTGGTTGGGTTCTCTTTTAAAAAGGGCTCAAGAGTTTTTAAACTCTTGCCCATTTCTGAAAAGAGCTAGGAGCTCTTTTTTTTTGCTCTTTTTCACGCGGGGCTGAGACTGGTTAAATGAGGTTGAGGCTTCGAGCTTCACTAGCAACATCTTTCCATTTTTTTGCTCTGGGTATAAAACTCTTCTTCACCTTTTTCATCACCACAAACTCCACAGCCCGTCGCCTGACTCCATAGCCCGTCGTCTTCACCGCCTCCCCTGGCCAACGATCATCGCCTCCACCGGCCACTTTTTGGTCCAAGATGAACACAACCATTGGAAATGGTTGCGACTAATTCTTGGGAATCGGTACCTTCCGAAACTGCCGATCTGCCAATCTGCCATTGGAGATGGGTCTCGTACGGTTGGGCTTGGTGGCAGTCGTCGGTCGTCGTTGTGCCGGTACGTTGTTGTGGGTGGTTGTGGGTTGCCGTAGGTTGTTGTGGTTGTGCTGGATTTACATCGGCAAATGGTTGCCTTCGTGGCTGGCGGTGGTGGTCTCGTACAGTTAGGCTTGGTGGCGGTCGGTGGTCGTTGTTGTGCTGGTACATTGTAATGGGTGGCTGTGGGTTGCCGTAGGCTGTTGTGGTTGTGCTAGATTTACAACGGCAAATGGTTGCCTTCGTGGCCGGCGGTGGTGGTTTGGCGTGATGGAGAGATTTGATTGGTGCAGTGGTGCTCTAGGTGGCGGACAGATTTGTGGTTTGCCGTATGTTGTTGTGCGATGGTGGGTGTTGCGAGTTGCCAACGGTGATAAACAAATTTGTGGGTTGCCGTAGGTTGTTGTGCGGTGGTGGGTGTTGCGAGTTGCCGGCGGTGTTGCTGATGGGTGATGCCGACGGGTATTGCCGGCAGGGAGTAATTGTATATTTAAAAAAAAAAACCTAAAGAGCGGTGATGTCAAACGCTTGCTCTTTTCTGTTTTTTTAAAAAATAAACTCTATCAAACGTCCACCAGTTTTTTAAACTGGCGAAAAAAAAAACCACAACTCTTTCCAGTTTTCTTCCAAAAAAAAATTGAAACTAAAGTGTTACCCAACAGACCCTTATTTTACCACTTATTGTGCGTAGTTGCTTCTATCCTTGTTTGTTAAGGTAATTACCAATGAAATATGGCGTTACGCATGGTCTCATGTGGTCCGAGACGGGGATATTATTTTTATATACACGTTCATGACAGTTATGTTGTAATATAACAACCAAATACTACGTAAAAATTTTCATTTTTCTCTGAGTAAAGAAAATGTCATATGTCTCATTTTTTATTTTTTTTTGAGTACCGGACATATTTATAAGCAAAGCTTCCTCCTTGATCATGAAGAATAGAAAATAACATGTCCTGGGTTTATGTACTTGCTAGTCCAGGGCCACCGTCTTATTGGAGGCTACTATTTTACTGAATCATCTCCCTCCTTCTCAACAGCTAATTCACTTTCTTTCCATCTCAAAAAAAAAAAGTCAATATGTTGTCAATGCTGTGTAATCTTTTTTTTTTTTGGATAAAGATGAGAATAGCATTGAAATTAAAGCGCTTTGAAGCGATTACAAGATTTTGCCAAATGGCTGAAAAAGTCATGGCATTTTCGTGACACAGTGTATACAAGAAAATTAACAACCAACCTATAGGCGGTATACTAATTACAATTAAACTGAAGCAGATCATATCCTACACTTTGGCCTAACTTAAAGTAACAAGTGAAGGCTTACAGGTTATAAACAACAACAAATAAAACCGATACAAACAAAATATAAAAGCACAAAGATTACAATGAGGAAGTACAAAATAGTAGCCATACGAAAATTAAAGGTGTACTCAATAACCAAAGGGATCGCAGCGCAAAAACAGGAGGCTGTAAACCTTGCATGGGTCACGATATTTTACCGACATTGCCACCCCAAAACACGGCAACCGAAAAACCCGGGCAGCAAACCAAACAATCACAATCGGCTAAGCCAGACTATATCCCCTCCCCCCCCCCCAACCCTCTTATACTCCTAGAGCAGGTTACCCTATTACCTCTCCCCCCCCAAGGCCCCAACCCCCTTCCCTCCTAACATACACACACGCCCAAACCCCTAAGCCCCCCAGGCCTTATCCCCCCCACCCCCGAGGGCAACTTATTCTACCACATGAACATCAAAAAGAAATCCAGTAACCCCAATATTCAACCCCCCCAACCTGCTTTTGAGCCCGCACTGCAGTTGAAAATTTTCTGTCGCCGCCGGTGGAAATCTGACCACTGTCGGAATTTAAAAAAAAAAAACACCCTAGCAACGACAATCACACAATCAAGCATATTATTAAGTACGATCAACCCACAGCCTGTAGATCCCGCACTCTGCTGGCAGGTTCCGGCCACCGCCAGTTAAATTTTGGCTGGAGCCGGTGAAATCCCGGCCACATCGATTTCAGTCCAAACGAACTAGTAGATCAAGGAAAAAATTCAGATCTAGAGACATCGGCGCAGACCAAGGTAGATGGCGCCTCACTGCACCGTTGTTGTCCCGTCGGCCACCCTCCATCCATTGTCGGCCACTATAGTACCCAAACCTCAAAGAACCCAACACATATCTTGATGAAACACAAATCTAAGGCTAGGCCAGAATCTGACTGTCACCCCACGCGCACCAACGCACGGTGGGATGGCCATGATGGCTTTGTTGTGGAGAGTTAGGTTGTAGAGAGAAGGCAGATAATCAATTTTTAGAGAGAGAGAGAGTGGTAACTATTCGTGTAATTTTTTGAGAGTATGACGAGGTCATGAGTTTTGAAGGTTATTTTCTTATTAATCAATTGTGGTGATCGTATTCTTCTTCATTGATCCAGAGGGTTCTTTTCTTTCTTTATCAGTCATGATGGTTGTTGCTACTAAAAACTTAATCGGGAACCATGGCCGAGAATAGACTTGCAAAATAGAACACAAAGTGACCAATAAATGGGGTTCCGGCGGAGAAATTCTCCGATGCTAAAGTCAAGAGTGCAACAACAGGGGTAGAACACTGAATAGAAATAATGCACAGGGTGCGTGTGTGTATCATTGTTCGCTTACATGGGAATAGTCCCCTTTGTATAGGCCTAGGTAGAAGACTCCTAATAGATTTGTGAGTCTTGACGGCTGGGCCTTAGGCCAGATCAATTAGGATCGCGTCAGGATCCTTGGGAATCACGTCACAACTTTTTCATAATTATGTTAGAATCCCAATTCTATCAATATGACAATCCCTAAATTCGGATTTACTAGGCTAACCACGAGCCAATCCTACCATGTGTCATCATTCGATTGGGCAAGTCTTTTAGCTATATCATAATACCCTTTGTTTTGGCTATTATTTCAAAACAAACGAAAGCACAGACTAAAAGATGAGGTCAAGCAAGAATGATGCAACTAGAGCACTTCGTCTGAGGACCTGAGCTAGGCCGGACTTTGCAAACGAGCTATTCGAATTGTCTACCCAAGCTTACTGTTTGGACGTTCTGCGTGGGAATGGTGCTCGGATGAGCTATAAAGGAGCTTTGCCTCAGGCGAGCTACTCGGACGAGACGCACAGGCATGTTTCTCGAGCAAGTTGCACTGGCGAGCTACACGAGCATGCTACTCGGGGGAGCTATGGAGGCATACTGCTCAGGCAAGCTTCACGGGCATGCTACTCGACGCGAGCTGCGCAGGTATGCTACTTGGCAAGTTTGCACGAGCACCCTACTAGGATGTTGCGCCTTTTAGGCAAGATGCTTGATCACCTTGCTCGGGCAGCCTGCTCGGATGCTGAGCCTTTAGGCAAGATGTTTGAGGACCTTGCTCAGGCTAGCTGCTCAGGCATCCTGCTCGAATGAGCCTTTGGGCAAGATGCTTAAGCACCTAACTAAGGCTGTCAACTCGGATGAGCCTTTCGGCAAGATATATGAGCACCCTACTTGGGCTGGCTGTTATGCCTGAGCACTTTGTTCGAGCAACTTGCTCAGGCATTATGCTTGGATGTTGAGCCTTTAGGCAAGAGGCTTGAGCACCTTACTCGGGCTGGCTACTCAGGCATCTTGCTCGGATGCTGAGCTTTCAGGCAAAGTGCTTGAGCACATTGCTCCCTTTTCGTACTCGCCATGTGTCGTGGGGTTGAACAGGCAAGAATTTTAAAATTTTCCATGCGCATGTAGTTTTAAAGAGAGTCCCCTCAGAAAGTGAGTCTGAGAATAGATCCTCTCAAGTAAGCACTCCAACCTCTAGGAGTAGGTTAGGAACTTCCAACCCCCAACCAAGTACTTCCCTCCTGAGTAGAGATGCCTTGGGGAACATTAAAAATGAGGCTGAAGAGAAACATGACAAAGAGATTTGGTTTACCTGTGATTAAAAGAGGAGCAAGATAACCAATGAGGAGATAGAGGAGTTACTGGAGAAGTTTTTACTACCCCCTTGGATTCTCTGCTCGAGTTCCAGCGATTCAAGAACCTGCCAATTATGGCACGGATTCGGAAACCAATGTCTACAGGGGCAGATTAGATCAGGGTACAGGTTTTCTTACATCTATTTACCCACACCTTCTTTAATTACTATTAGATGGTACTGTGCCAGCTTATTCGTAACGGGTGGAAAAAGCTGGTCGGCCTCATCTATCTTGTGCAAACATTAGGATATAAGGTGGAAGTCAAGGACTTTATGAAATTGTACTTCGAAATATGCTATCTAAAGAACATGGCATGAAGTGTTGGTTGGTATTATATCCACATCAAGCTTAGAGTGCTCAAAGTAGGGCCTAAGTCCAACAAAGGCTGGTACTAAAGATACTTCTTCGTGCAGCGACCAAGTGACACATAAAAATTTCCTTTAAAATGGAAGGGTTTGGAAAGGACTTAAAAAAAAAGAACATCCCTGCTCCAAACGCACTAAAAAAGAAGCTTATTGATCATATAAAGTGGATGGGTGGTCTTAGCATTGATAATCCCCTTTCGGAATAAGAATTGTGGCATGGAGCGCTTATCCCTTAGAATCCCATTGTAAGAACCCTTGGTAGTTCTGGAGATAGAGCTTTAGGGTCGACAATGGGCACCTCTTCCCCTAGGACGACGAGCCTAGGTAGATCTTAATAGATAATATCTCTTTATTTGCTACCTTTGTTGAGCCTCAACTGTATCCACTAACTCTTTATTCTTTTGTAGAGATGTCCAGAAAGAGCAAAACAAGGAAAGGCGTCTAAGGGAAAGAGGAAGGCAAAAGGTTGGAGAGGATCTGCCCCTTGCTAGTAAGAAGCTCTGGCCGCATGTTCTTACGTCGCCCTCCCTAGCGACAGAAAGCATAAACATAGATGAAGATCCCATATTTTGTCCCAGATAGACGATCAAGCATGGTGACTCGGGCATGCGGAGCTCTCACATATCTGAGTTGCACATGGTTCAGGGGGGTACTTCCCAGCGATAAGGCGGTTCTTAAGAACCAGCCTCATAAAGCCTACCCTATGGTGCACGTGCAGGCTGCATACAATGTACGTAATCTCCTTTCTGAGTTTCTTGTGTAAAGACTTCACACTTAACTTAAACATTTGCTCCCCCTTTTGTTCAGGCCTATTGCTACAGCAGCCATATGCACGAGAGGTTCAAAATGGCGAAGGAGGTAGCTTGTGAGGCAGAGCGCGAGAAGAGGGAGGGCTTGACCAAGATCAGTGACCTAAATAAGGAGGTCAAAGACCTAAAGACGAAGAAGGCCGAGCTGTTATCCAAAGCCAGCCACTTGGAAAAGAAGTGTGACAAGCTCAAAAAGGCTAAAGCTAAGGCTGGGACAGAGTTATTTAGGCATTCCTAGAGGGCACGGCTGGAGAAGAGTGGCTGCGAAAGCACACAGGAGATAGCTTAGAAATCTTTAAACAAGTCTTTCAAAAGGCCAAGGAGCTTACCCTTGCGAAGTATCCCCACCTCTCCTTAGACAACATAGTTAGGCCACCTTTTGTTCGTCGTCTAGAGAGACTGTTGCTCTTACCAAATATGGGGATGATGTCTCTCAAGGGGAGAAGAGTGGCCAGCCTGGAGATACCCCTGAGTCTTAGAATAGCTGCCTTGTCTTCTTTTGCACTCTATTTTTCTGCTTGTAATCTTTTGACATTGTCATCTATGTACTTTTGATGCCATTAGGGGGGTTGGGGGGTTGTTCTATGCAACTGAGTTTATGAGCTTGTACTCTTTATATTTTGCAACATGTTTTACTTTGGCGCGAACCCTTATCACCAGCTAAGAGTTGGCAAAGAAGTCTTGCACTCACGCTCGGCCAGGTTTTGAACTTAAACAAGAGAAAGAAATTATGATCATTTTCTTTTTCTCCCAAACATAGGGAACATGGGCATATACATTCATCATTTTAATTTTTTATTTTTGCAGTGATGATTGGGAAGACTATTTTTATATATACTTTATCTTTTTAAATTTTTGTTTTGAATAAATTTACTCAAATAGTCACAGAAAAACTAAATAATACATCAAAATGTTTTCAACTTTTCTCGACACATTCTCGCTCTCTTTTAAAAACACACAACCGACTTCACTATTCACCCTTTTTCTTCCAGCCCATCTGCTCATCGTAAACGAAGCTCTCCTCTCCCTGTCTCTGGTTTCTCCCTTCGCTTTTCACTTCTAATGAGTAAAGTTCCTCTCTCGTACAGAATCCCTCGTTCTGCCCATTTTAACACACAAGCTGCTGACCTGTTAAGATCCAGACCAGAGAGGATTAAGACGTTGAAGATTGCCATTTCCCAATCAAGCACCCAAGAATCCCACACAGGAGAAAAATACGTCGCGTCGCTTGCAAAGTTGTTCAAGTTATTAGCGCATCTCTCTTAATTTTCAAACTTGAAAATGTTGCCCTAGTCTCTGTTTTTCTTTTCTTTTAGTGGTTGTTGTTGGATTTCTTTACTCGGTTTGAGATTTTGTGGTACAACAGTGTGTGGGTGGGTGGGTGGGTAGGTGTGATTGTTTGGGTTTTGATGATTACGAGGAAGGATTGTGAAATTACGGCCAGGTTTAATTATTTTTGTTCGATTGATCCATTTTTGGTTCTTGGTGATCTCAGATATGTTCAATTAGGGTTCTTTGGTTCCATAAAGGGCGTTCAAGATCTTAGGTTCAATTTATTAAAGAAAAAATGGTTTGCGCTAAATAAACTATGTACACATACCTGAATTAAGGTGGATTTGGAAGACATTAAAGCTGGATACCGTAAAACTCATAGGTTGTGTTTGGCGCGGCGGGATAAGACCCCTGGATAAGATAAAAATAATCCTATCTGACATTTGGACCCGCAGTTAGTCCCTGGATAAGGTATCCTTTGGACTTGTTTTATCCCACTGGAGTGGGATAAAACAATACCTGGGGGTGGTATAAAATTAATCCTAATGGGTTTGGACTAAAATGAATGGGACCCATCCCACTTTTCTTCCTCTTTCCCTTCAACGCCATATATACATATACATTGTATACATATATATATAGATATATATATATATATATATATATATATATATATATGTACATATATACATACATGAATACATGTATGTACATGTATACATATATATATTAGTGACTGCCATCACCAGACATTTTATTGGCAATGCCAATAATGTTCTTGAGAGAGGAAGAGAACTTCTTATCAATTTAAGGTGTCCCACTCTCACTCATTTTAGATGGTATAAAGATATCTTCCTATTTAAGCTTTACCAAAGAAGTGATGCCCAACAAGACTTTTGGAGAGAACGATTTATTGCTGGACTACCAAACCTCTGTAGTGAGCGTATTAGGAATAGAATTAGGAATAAGCACAATGGTGCTTTACCCTTTTCCCTTTATACCTTCGGTGAATTAATCAGCAAAATTTGTGCTGAAGGCCTTGTTCTATGCAATGACATCAAGCTGAAAAATCAGCTTAAGAAAGAACATAGATCAGGGAGAACAGAGCTTGGACAGTTCTATTACTAGTTTGGATATGATAACCTTTGAATTCCTAATTATGGAACTAAGGAGAAAACCTCCAAGTCTAGAAAACCTTATAGGACGATTAGATTCTCCAAGAATTACAAAAAAAAAGAAAGATAAATCATCCAAACCCTTAAGAGATATTTTCAAAAAACAAATTCTCTGAAGCTAAAATTATTTGCCATAAGTGTGGTAAACCTAGTCATTATGCCAACAATTGCTACACTAAGAAGAAGATCAATGAATTAGTCATTGATGAAGCCCTAAAAAAACAGTTAAGTGACATCCTTCTTAATTCTTCTAATTCTGAAGAAGATCAACACAATGAGCTCAATAATATCGATGGAGATATTGTTAGCTCCAGCAGCTCTTCTAGCTCTTCCAACCATTATTCTGATAAGAAAGTAGCTTGCCATGATTGCAACGGTAAGACTGATTACTACAAGGCAATCCTTGATATGAATGGATTAAGTGTTAATGTGATCACTTCTGAAGAGTCCATTATTCTTGATCTGCTTGATAAGATTGATGACCCTGAGCAAAAGAAGCAGGTTATTTTTAAATATCTTCATAGTACTCAAGTCCCTCCTGTTACCAGTACTTCTAAACAATTACCCAATATAGGTAATATTTTCAACTTCTCTACTGTTATGGATAGACTTAAAATAATAGAACAAAAGGGCCCTACTATTTAGGATCTTCAGAACGAGATTTCTTCTCTCAAAAGTGAGATAAAGCATCTTGCTAGCAGAGTTTCCCTTCTCGAGCTTCGTAATATAGAGGAAGAGGTTAGTGAAGGTGAGGAACTTTATTTAAGTTCTGATGTTCTTAAGGTTGGTCCTAATAATGAAACCAATAACAAATCCCCTTCTCAAACTGATAACCAAGAAATTCTTAACCTTGATAAGGTTACTTTCTAAAAATGGTACGTCAGTATCAAGGTTGTTATCAATAAAGATTTCATCTTTGAAGGCATTGCTCTTGTAGACTCCGGTGCTGACCTCAATTGTATTAAAGAAGGTCTTGTTCCGACTAAGTATTGTGAAACCACTAGGCAAGCCCTCACCACTGCTGATAGTAGTAGAATGAAGATTAATTATAAAATCTCTAATTATTGGGTCTATAATGATGGAATTTGGCTTAAGACTCACTTTATTGTCGTGCGTGGTCTCAGCTAGTCTATCATTTTAGGCATGCCTTTTCTTTCTCTTCTCAATCCTATGACCATTAATGATAATGGTATCCACTCCAATGTCTTAGGTCAAGACATTTGTTTCAAGTTCATCAATCTTCCCCAGGAACAAATTATCCATTCCCTTAAGAAAGAGCTCATTTTTAGACAAAACCAAATTTGTTTTCTTCAAGAAGATTTGAAATTCCAAAAGATAAATCGTTACCTTAGCCAAGAAAAAGATAAAATAAATTCTTTTCAAGATAAGATTGAAGCTAAAATCTGTGCTGAAGTCCCAAATGAATTTTGGCATCGTAAATAACACGTTATTGAGCTACCTTATGAGCCTGACTTCAATGAGAAACTTATCCCTACCAAGGCTCGTCCTATTCAAATGAGCCAGGAACTTCTAACACATTGTAAAAAGGAAATTCAGGACCTCCTTGATAAAAAGCTTATTCGCAAAAGTTTTTCTCCTTAGAGCTGTCTTGCTTTCTATGTTAATAAGCAAGCTGAAAAGGAACGAGGAGTTCCTCGACTTGTCATTAATTATAAGCCTCTTAATAAGGATTTAAGATGGATTCGCTATCCAATCCCGAATAAGAAGGATCTCTTGAATAGACTTTGTAAGGCTATTATCTTTTCAAAATTCGATATAAAATCTGGATTTTGGCAAATTCAGATTAATGAAAAAGATCGTTACAAGACAGCTTTTACTGTTCGCTTTGGGCATTTTGAATGGAATGTTATGCCCTTTGGATTGAAGAATGCTCATTCTGAGTTTCAAAATATAATGAATGATATTTTCAATCCTTATATGGATTTTTTAATTGTTTATATCGATGATGTTCTTATTTACTCTCAATCTATTGATCCAACATTGGAAACATTTAAATACTTTCCTTAAAGCTATCAAGCATAATTGTCTTGCTGTTTTTGCCAAGAAAATATGTCTTTTTCAAACAAAAATTAGATTCCTTGGCCATAATATTAAGAAAGGTTCAATTATTCCTATTGACCGATCTATTGAGTTTACTTCTAAATTTCCAGATGAAATAAGGAAAAAGACTCAATTACAAAGATTCCTAGGAAGTCTTAATTATATTGCCGACTTCTACCATGATCTATATAAAGATACAAAAATTGTGTATCAACGTCTTCGCAAGAATCCTCCTCTTTGGACTATTGTTCACACTCAAGCTATACGCAAGATCAAGCTTAGAGCTAAATCCTTACCTTGCATGTGTCTTCCTTCACTTGAAGCGTTTAAAATTGTTGAAACTGATGCTTCAGATTTCGGTTATAGAGGTATCCTTAAGCAAAAGACTGAGAACAAAAAGCATCTTGTTCGTTTTACTTCTGATATTTGAAATCCGGCACAAAGAAATTATTCTACAATCAAAAAAGAAATTCTTTCTATTGTTAATTGTATCATTAAATTTGAAGGAGATTTATTAAATCAGGAATTTCTCTTGAGAATCGATTGCAATGCTGCCAAAGATATTCTGGAAAAAAGATGTCAAGAATATCGCTTCAAACAGCAAGCTTTACTTTCTTCTTTTGATTTTCAGGTTGAATTCATCAAAAGAGAAAATAATTCTCACCCTGACTTTTTGACTAGAGAATTTTTGCAGTGACAATGACTCCACCAAGAACAACTCTTCAGAGGACTAACACAGGACTCAGAACCCGTGGGAATACTCGTCACAATTTGAGGCAATCAATTGGTTCTTCCTCCTCACATTCAAATAAAGAAGAAATGTTTGAAAATTCTGGGTATAATACTCATGCCAATTGTCCAACTATCTTCATTATTGAAAATGAAGAACAAGACCTCCCACCAATTGAGGTGGCAAATTACTATCTTAACATTGGTTGGGCATTCCCTCAGAAGGCTTCGGGAAAATCTAGAGAATATTATGAAGAAATTCTTCGTATCACTAAATCGATAATTTTTACTCATAATTATGAGAATGACTCCCCCGTTAGATCCAGGGATCCTAATCTTCCTTTCTAATTTTCAAAATTAGAGATCTTAAGAATTATTTCCAAAAGGCAATGGGGGAATTGACCCCTCAAGAGTCAGAGAGCTCTCGGCTTACATCTCTCCTCGTTACTTCAACTATTTTGACTATGTGAATGCTTGGGATCATGTTCTCTTATACCAAAATTCAAGACATAAGTATTCTTGGTTCATCTTCTTTTCCCGCAATTTGATAGGATACTTTCAAATTGGATTGGGAATTAGTGGTTCAATTATAGACTAGATTTTAAGGAATGACCCTCAAGACAGGTTACTGAAGCATATGAATTATATGCACCAATGGTCAAGGGACTACCAAAACTATAGTTTACGGTGGATTTCAAATCCCTTGGATTCTATGCTGGCAATACGCCATTCAGGAAAGCCCAGCAAGATCATCTATTGAATATCTTCCATGTCTGGTTAGACAATTTGGTTCGAAATGGTGGCCAAAATTTAATTACAGCCACTGCAGCTACAACAAGGAATATATGTCCTAATACCAAGACATTTGCTCTCAAATCTGAAGCAAAATTTACTAGGAGGAAGAATGAAATATTCGTCAGGCTTGTAGAAGAAAAGCCATATCTGACAAAAAAAGAGTTACTCCAGGCTATCACGCTTGAAATGCTCAAAATGGATGAAGAAGATAATGATTATGAATCAGATAAATCTAAAAATGCATCCAAAGCATCCAATTTAAAGTCTGGTTCTGAGTTAGAAGAGTTCACGGTAGACAATACGTCTACTAAAAATGCCACTCAGCAGGCATCAACTTCAAAGAACTTAAAATTAAAGCAAGTCGAATGTTACCTTCCTCTCTGAAGATGATCCTGAGAGAATGCATAAATACATGCTAAACAACAAAATACTTTATAAAAGCAAGATGCTTTCTGAAAAGCAAAAGTCGCATAATACATGCACCAGGACAATTTTGCTTTTCTAAAAAGCAAAAGGTGGCATAATACATGCACCAGAACAAAGCAAGATGCTTTTTGAAAAGAAAAAGTAGGGAGAATTGCATAATACATGCTTTATAAAAACATGCTTTAAATTTATTAAAAGGGGGATGAACGCTCTCTTGTTTTTCTTGAGTTGGCCAAATAAACCATTCACGAGTAATCTTTTTGAAAACATTGATTTGTTTCTGAGGATCCATATATTCAGGAACCACAATACTATTGTCAAGACAATAAGAATAAAACCGTCCAAAGAAAGGAAAGTAGGTTTTATGAGCTCTAAGAGTCTGGAAGAATATTTCTCTGTATTGAGCTTTTTGCTCTTTAGAGAAATTGATATAGTACCAAGCGCGATTAGTGCGATTATAAGGAGCATGAAATTCCTTATTGATTCTGTCATGATCAATTTGAAAATCATCAATAACAAGAATATTATAATCAAAATCATGAATAGACGGGTCGTAATTATTTTGATTTTGACCAGAGGTAAAAGGAGTCTCACTAGGAGTTTTCACTGTATACATAGTTTTGGGAACAGAAGAATTATTGTTCCGACTACCTTGGAAAATGATTTTTGGTTCTCTATGTTGAGAAGGTCCTGATCTAGAAGGAGGAATAGAGTGATATTCACTAGATTGACAGGACTGAGATCTATTACTAGAAATAGAGGAGAAGGAATATCTTGCGCTTTGACTAGTATTCCTAGAATGAAGAATCTTGTAACTCTGGGAGGAAGTTTCTGGTTGACAGAAATGGATCTTTACATCTCCTTCCGGAGTTTCGACAATAAGGTCAATCTGAGTATTCTGGGGATTGACTTGTCGATGAGCAGCCTTATTTTCAATAATCCAATCCTCAGGAGGAGTTAGTTCATTGAACTTAATTCGACGAGGTAACATGACATTGATCTTGTCAGGATTGGACTGGAAAAGAATTACAGATTTTTTAGGGTCAGCAATTTGCTTAAAAGCCAGACAAATAGTGGACATAGCTTTATAATAAATTCGGTATATGAGGACTAAGTTTTGAGCTTGAGGCCTTATATTATTTCTTTGTATCTTGATATCCAGGGTAAGCACATCCATTATGTGCGGATCAAACAGAGAAATTAGGATAGCAATTAAAATACATGGGTCCATTGCAAAGACTTGTTTCTACCATACCAAGTAAAGAATCATCAAAATTAAGATGACGATCATCACGAAGAGCAGCCCAAACATGAGTATCTAGGCCTTCTTTGGTAAGAGAAGTAAGTCCAATTTGGACAAGGCCAATATGAACATAACGAAATTTTCGTCTATGCTTTTCCAATGCAGATTTTGAAAATAATTGGAAAGATTGATTATCTTTAGAAATATCCATTGTCTGCTCAACAGACTTGATGGAATAAGTTTGCTTTAACTCAAATTGTTTAACATATAAAGAGGAAGGATTAACCTTAGGTATAGACTAATTGTTTAAATCTTTTTCTATATTTTCAATATTCAATTCATGAATATTTCTATTGGAGCTAGTATGGCTCTTTGACACATTAGTAGAAAGGGATCTAATTAATCTGGTCATTATAACAATATGAAGTGCTCGATTGTTAACCAAATAGTTAAAGTGGTCACAAACGCTCATTGGCAAAAGACCGAGAACTATCTTAAATGCGACTTGGTGTGTCGATCCACACATCAGATTGAGAAACAGACAGATAATTATATCTCAAAGCCACTAAATATGGCTCTGATACCACGAAGAGACCCAGGTAAAATAAACATAAACTGAGCGGAAGTTCCAGAGTAGATTTAAACAACTGAAATCTTATTAATCAAAAGAAAATACATAAAAGAAGAAACTTACAGAATGCAAGAAAAACACACTTGATTACAGAGGTAGACTTGAGAAGGGAGCACACTTATGTACACTCTAACTAGAACTCTCGAAAATATTACAAGAGGTTTTCAAATTTGTGGTGCCTTCTAACTAATAGATGGAAACCTTATATAGGCAACAAACGAGTAGAGTTAGATGAACTCTGGTTACTTTTTTCTTGTAAAGTAACTATCGTTTGTATTTGATGATGACAACCTAGCCACGCATCCTGGATAAGTTTGGAGTCGTTCAGACTTTTGAGCCAATTTGATGATGACATCCTAGCCGCGTATCCTGGATAAGTTTGGAGTCGTTCAGACTTTTGAGCCACCTTTTGCTTTTTAGAAAAGCATAATTGTCCTAGTGCATGTATTATGCATATTTCCATCCAACTTTTGCTTTTGAAAAAGCATATGTTTTTATAAAGTATGTATTATGCAATTCACCCTGCTTTTTCTTTTCAAAAAGCATCTTGCTTTGTCTTGGTGCATGTATTATGCTACCTTTTGCTTTTTAGAAAAGCATAATTGTCCTGGTGCATGTATTATGTGACTTTGCTTTTCAGAAAGCATCTTGCTTTTTATAAAGTATTTTGCTGTTTAGCATGTATTTATGCTTTCTCTCAGGATCATCTTCAAAGAGGAGGGTAACATTCGACTTGCTTTAATTTTAAGTCCTTTGAAGTTGATGCCTACCGAGTGGCATTTTTAGTAGACATATTGTCTACCATGAACTCTTCTGACTCAGAACCAGACTTTAAATTGGATGCCTTGGATGCATTTTTAGATTTATCTGATTCATAATCATCATCTTCTTCATCCATTTTGAGTATTTCAAGTGTGACAGCCTGGAGTAACTCCCTTTTTGTCAGAAATGGCTTTTCTTCTGCAAGCCTGAGGAATATTTCATTCTTTCTCCTAGTAAATTCTGCTTCAGATTTGAGAGCAAAGGTCCTAGTATTAGGATATAAATTCCTTGTTGTAGCTACAGCCTTTAAAGTGGGAAATATTTCGATCATCGCTTCAATAATGCAGTGGCTGTAATTAAATTTTGGCCACTATTTTGAATCAAATTATCTAATCAGACATGAAGGATATTCAATAGATGATCCTGCTGGGCTCTCCTGAATGGCGTATTGCCAGCATAGAATCCAAGGGATTTTGAAATCCACTATAAACTGTAGTTTCGGTAGCCCCTTGACCATTGGTGCAAATAATTCTTATGCTTCAGTAACCTGTCTTGAAGGCCATTCCTCAAAATCTGGTCCATAATTGAACCACCAATTCCCAATCCAATTTGGAAGTATCCGTCAAAATTGCGGGAAAAGAAGATGAACCAAGAATGCTTATGTCTTGGATTTTGGTATAAGAGAACATGATCCCAAGCATCCACATAGTCGAAATAGTTGAAGTAACGAGGAGAGATGTGAGCTGGGAAGTTTCCAACTCTTGAGGGGTCAATTCCCTATTGCCTTCTGAAAATAATTCTTAAGATCTCCAATTTTGAAAGTTGGAAAGGAGGATTAGGATCCCTGGATCTAACGGGGGAGTCCTTCTCATAATTATGAGTAAAAATTGCCGATTTAGTGATACGAAGAATTTCTTCATAATATTCTCTAGATTTTCCGGAAGCCTTCTGAGGGAATGCCCAACCATTGTTAAGATAGTAATTTGCCACCTCAATTAGTGGGAGGTCTTGTTATTCATTCTCAATAATGAAGATAGTTGGACAATTGGCATGAGTATTATACCTAGAATTTTCAAACATTTCTTCTTTATTTGAATGTGAGGAGGAAGAACCAATTGATTGCCTCAAATTGTGATGAGTATTCCCATGAGTTCTGAGTCCTGTGTTAGTCCTCTGAAGAGTTGTTCTTAGTGGAGTCATTGTCCCTGCAAAAATTCTCTAATCAAAAAGTCAGGGAGAGAATTATTTTCTCCTTTGATGAATTCAACCTAAAAATCAAAAGAAGAAAGTAAAGCTTGCCATCTAGCAAAAATCTGTTTTGAAGCGATATTCTTGATATCTTTTTCCAGAATATCTTTGGCAGCTTTGCAATCAATTCTCGAGAGAAATTCCTGATTTAATAAATCTTCTTCAAATTTAAGGATACAATTAACAATAGAAAGATTTTTTTTATTGTAGAATAATTTCTTTGAGCCAGATTCCAAATACGAGAAGTAAAATAAACAAGATGCTCTTTGTAATCTGAAGCATCAGTTTCAACAATTTTAAAAGTTACATGTATGTACATGTATACATATGTGTATATATGTATATATATACATACATACATACATGTGTATATATATACATACACATACATACATACATACATGTACACATATATGTATATATATATATATACATATACATACATACATGCATGCACACACACACACACACACATATATATATATATATATATATATATACACATATACATATATGTATACATGTGTGTATATATGTACACACACACACATATATATATATATACATACATATGTACATGTATATATACATATATATATACACACATGTATATATATATATATACATGTACAAATATACACACATGTATATATATACATGCATGCATGCATACATACATATTACTTTGTAAATTGCATATCTGACTTATAATCCGGACTTGGTCCAAACGCTGGATAGATTTTTTTACTTATCCGGTCTTATCTGCCCTTATCCTGTCCTATTCCGAATCCTTATCCTTGTCGCCAAACACAGCCATAGAGTTTATTTTGTTAATGAATTAGTGGGGTTACTTTAAAGAAGCAGTATAGAATTTGTTAAAAAATTTGTTAAAAAGTAGTATCCTGGATGGCTGGAAGTAATCACTTTATCTGTAGCGTCACTTTATTCAGTAACTAGAAGAAAAAAAAACCAACGTTGCCGATGAGATTAAAAAGTATCATCATAAGAAATATAAAACCACCTTGAAGACACATTAACGCTTCGTTTGAGCTTGTGGATAGTGATAGAAAGTGACGGAAATAATTTCAAAAAATCTTAGGGGTTTGGTTAGACAAAAAGTGAAAAATTATTGAAAAACGAATTTCTTGAATATGCCAGATTTTTTTTCCAAAATAACTCATTTTCTTTCTTACCAATAACACAAGAAATGAATGTATTGCTGGAGCTTTATGTGCACGTATGGCGTTTTCTTGGTTTCTTGGTTTAGTTTTCTTGTGTTATTCCTTTGGAGTTTTAAAATCTCAGATGGCTTTTTATTTCTTTTGAAATTTGATTTATTGTAGTGTCATTTGCATGCACCAGTCTGTCTATCTATCTTGCCTCATTTTCTTTCGAGTGACATGGGATTACTGAATTTTTCTATTTCTTTCTCAAGGTCTTTGGTGTTATTTGACTTTCGATGTGAGCTGAATTTGTCAACCCTTTGGTTTTTCTCAATTCAACGTTTCAGGTAAAAACCTGAATTTTAATTATTTTCAGAGTTGAGATAGTTTTTACTTGATTTTATTTAGGCGCAGCATGCATTTACATTTCTGTTGATTTAGAGTAGAAGGATCTTTTGTCAAAGATCTTCTAGAATTTGTCTAGTCTACTACCGACAATTACATACATTGGTTTGTTGGTTATAAGACTAGTGAAGATTTTCTAGGGGTGCAAAGGTTTAATTATGGATGACTAGTGAAGATTTTCTAGGAGTCCAAGCATTTTATTGTGAAATTTTACGATTTTTGGCTGCCCTCCCTTTATCATAACTTGAACTTTGCCCATTGAATTAAATTACAAACCCCAGACTTACCCTACCTATTTGTGAGCTTAATTAAACTAGCTTTGGGTTTCCTTAGATTTACTCAACAGAATTTTGGTTGTACTGTGATTTTATTGCATGGATTAACAACAAGGGACAATGGCGGCTAGGGTGATAGTGTTAAGGAAGTGATGTATACTGGATGGTAACATCTTTGGTGCGTTGAGATTGTCTTTCTCAGGTCTTGTCCATATATGAGTGATCCCATATATGCATAAGAGTGATCCTCTATTAACAGTATGTGTTTTTTTTAGCTAAATGTGCCCCTAAGAATCGATTGTTTGTAATTGTCCATGTTTATTATCATTATGGGGATAATAATGCCTTGCTGGTATCTTGTTTTTGTCGGTCGAAGGCCTGGTATTTACTACACATGGGGAAGTATGTGAACTCTTAGTGTCAAGATATCCTTACTCTGTTTTAAGGAAATATAGTAAACGGTTTGAGGAAGGTGCTGCGTATGTTCTTTACAAAGCTCGTTGGAAAAGACGTATTCCACCACATCAAGAACCACCTCCAGTAGCATCGCCTATAGTCGACCTAGCAACTCATTCTCAGCATTTTATACCAAAAGAAAATGTGTATTTCAAAAATGGACAAAGCAAAACACAATTGCGGGAACCATGCCTTTAATAGCATGGATGAGGACTGATAATGGCCCCACAAGCGAACCCGAGTTATTTTAGTGGTTCTTTCTTATTAATGAGAGGTGTAGGGTGCTACTTTATTTATTTGGTTGTGTTTAAGGAGTAATTTTTTGACCACTCATGTTTGATTTAAACTCCAACCCATTCCAATAATATAATGGAATGGATTAATGGAATGGGTTGGGTAGAGAGCAAGGTCTCCTAGACAAGATCTAAGGAGTGGCAATATCGCGAGGGAATGGGCTAAGGCAAATAAGGCAGGCATTCAACAATTTAAGTTGAGGTTTTAGTTGTCCAATGTTAAGGCCCACCGTTAAGGTCCAATTATGTTTCCATCTTTGGAATTTTGTAATTCTAGATTTTTGAGTGAGAATGTGATTTTAATTGATGAAATTCTATTCTAAAATGAAGTCAAAAGTCCACTATTTATAGACAAAGGTATGCCTGTGTTGTCAGCCGACACGTGGCATGCTCCTGGAGTGACACGTTATCAGGGAGCCCACGAATGCCCGTGCTCTTCAGTTTGTCAGATCGCATATTCGCGCTGCCTTGCCCCAAACAACTTCAGTCTGCCTCTCTGAGAAGACTAACCATACAACGTCGGCATGATCAGAGAACGCCCTTGCTATAGCCACCGGTTCAAATTTGAGCAACTTATAAAGTTTACTCTTTTTTAAGAACCACACTTGTGTGAATTATTATGAACTCAAGTGCAATGCACAAGGTGTCCTAAGGTCGTTTCAGGTCATAGTCATCAATCTAAGTATCAAACTAAGAATAATTACATAATAGTAAATATCAATCATAGTCGATAGTAACTTAGCCTATGCATTCTTTCTTGCCCTTTAACATTAGACTTGATGAAGCTTCCATAGCATGTCCACTATACCTTTAAGCTTCTCTGTCTTTAATCCATCTATCCAACTTCTCAAATGTGTCTTCATGAGTGTATGTGTATATCTACTAAGAATCCACTCAAAGCACGCATTAAAACATAATGAGTTAACTACCCCATTGACCACCGAACTATAACCCAGATTCCACTTTAGTCACTGAACTTTGATTTATATTAAATGACCATTGGACTCTTCAATCGCTCTCAATTAAGTCACTCTGTTAGGTTCCGTCAAATCTAAGTCCGTTAATTTGTTTAATTTAGCGGCAAATTTGTCACTCAATAAATTTCTTTTTCTCTCTCTTCCTCCTCCTCTTCTTCTTCTTCTTCTTCTTTCTCCTTTCCTATTCCATGTTTGTGACTTCAAACCAAGCACCACACAATCTCTCTCTCTCAAACCCAACCCACACTGCAAGTGCTCATACTTACCGCTATTCACTTCTTCCCCCACCCTTCTCTCTCTCTCTCTCTCTCTGTGCAAATTTCGATGGACTTAATTGAGAGCAATTGAAGAGTTCAGTGGTCACTTTGACACAAATCAAAGTTCAGTAACTAAAGTGGAATTTAGGTTATAGTTCGGTGGTCAATGATGTAGTTACCTCAAACATAATCAATGCGCAGTTATCATTAAAACAAAATGTAAGCGTAGGTTGTCCAATCATAAGGCTAACAGAGTATTTTATATATTTCATATGAAAAATCGAACCTTGACAATTTGATGACGTATGGGTACAAAATAATGAGAGAGTCTCCTTTTTTTTTATTGAAGAAGTTAGCTAAAAAACTGGAGATAGAAAAAGGCACGTAAACTTGGGTAACATTTAAAATCACTTCAGTTTTGGATTTTTGTTTAAAAAAATAAAAACAAAAATTCAGTTTAGTTTTTTTTTTTTTTTTGCAAAAACAAATGGGTGTTTGATTATCCAATTTTTATTTTGAGTTTTTTCTTTTGGGTGTTTGATTATTCAGTTTTTATTTTGAGTTTTTTCTTTGGTGGTGGTTTGTAGTAGCGGTGGTGGGGCGTGGCAGTGGCCAGCGGGGTGGCTAGCAACAATGGCTGCCGACAGGCGGTGTTGGCCAGCAGCGGTGTCGACAGGTGGCGGTGGGTAGTACCGGTGGGCGGGGGGGGTTGAGGTAGGGCGTGGTGGTGGTCTCAAAACAAAAACCAAAATTAGAAACCCAAAACTCTAAAATGAGTGTTTTCAGAAACAACCATACGTTTAAAAACTGGTTTTACAAAACTGAAGGAAAAAAAAAACGAAAACTGGGTGCCAAACGCGGGTGGGAGGGGAGGGGACGGGGGGTGGTCTCAAAACAATAATCAAAACTGAAAACCCAAAACTACAAAATGGGAGTTTTAAAAAACAGCCATATTTTAAAAACTACTCTTCAAAACTGAAGAAAAAAAAACAAAAATTGAGTGTCAAACGCGTTTTTTTTCTCTAGTTTACAAAACTGAAGAAAAAACTGGAAACATAATAGATTTCAAACGCTACCCTTGACTGTAATTTCACTCTAACCTCAGAAAAATTATTGTAATTAGCCCTATTCTTTATTTGGATCGTGATGAAATGAATTTACTAAAATTTTGGAGGGATTTGAATGGGAGATTTGGTTTGCTAAAATCTCCTCTAAAAAAATTGTTTGGCAACGTTTATTTATTCAATTTTTTTTTTCAGTTTTATAAACTAGAGAAAATAAACGCGTTTGACACACAATTTTCATTTTTTTTCTTCAGTTTTGAAAATCAGTTTTTAAAATAGGGCTATTTTTGAAAATTCTCATTTAAGAGTTTTGAATTTTCAGCTTTGATTTTTATTTGGGCTAATTACACAAATGTCCCTGAGGTTAGGGGTAATTACAGTCAAGGACAATAGCTTGGACAAATTACACTTGTATCTGTTGACCAAACGGAACCCTAAAAATTCTAACGGTTTTAGAAAAAAGACTGTATTGCCCTTAAGTTGGAACCTTATTTTTTTTCCAATGCCATTACTTCAAATTAGGGTTTTTGGGTTTCTAATGCCATTACTTCGAATTAGGATTTCAAAACCCTAATTTGATTTCAAATTAGCATTTTCAATGTCATTACTTCGAATTAGGGTTCAAAAGCCTAACACTTCTTCACCACCACCACGCCGCCGAGACAAATTTGACTAAAATCCGTCACGTCGTAGATCCCTCAACCTTATCGCCCTCATAGACACCGTGAAGAGGAGTACTTGCCAGATTCCATGGCCCACAGTATTGTGGCTAACGTGAGGGTTGTGGGTTCATTCTCAGCTCTTTCACCAAGTTGGAGAGTGAGAACTTAGAGCAGCTAAGAAAGATGATGGGACACAGTAGAGTTTGGGTCGTGGGGCCTTTGCTGTCGATAGAGCACAGCAAGGTTGGCTTCAACAAACGACGTGGGTCCAACTCTGTTTCGGCGAACGAGGTTCTGGCGTGGCTCGATTCGTGCCGTGCGAACAAATTCGTCGTCTTCGTGGGTTTCGGGAGCCAAATCTCTTTGACCAAGCCACATATGAAGGCATGAGTTCCGTTCCGGACTCGGGCAAGTTGGCGCATGCCTTGGCCGAGTCAGTAACAGGTAATGCGTCTTAGAAGGTGGGAGTTCTGCCTTGGCTATGGAATCTGGTCGAGGGACGAGGTTGGGCTGCCGGTGGTGTGGGGCGAGAAAGGGGGCTTGGGCTGCAGGCGGCCTGGGGTGAGGGAGTGGGCGGCGAGATTAAAAAGTTTGGAGAGAGAAACCCTAATTTGAAAATTAGGATTTTGAATTAGGGTTGGATTTTGAAACTTTAATTTTCAAATTAGGGTTTGATGTACTGTACAAGGGGGCAGTATTGCCATTTTTAAAATACGTAATGATGAAAATTATACTTTTTGGACGAAACCCTGACGGATGGATACGGATGATACATTTGAAAAAAGGTTTTGGTCACGTATGTTACATTTTGAAACTTAGTGTCCTTGACTGTAATTACCCCTAACCTCAGGAACATAGGTGTAATTAGCCCTTTTATTTTGAAACCACCACCTCCCACCACCACAGCCATCGGCAGCAACCGCGTCGGCTACCTTCACGCCTCACCACAGCCATCGCCAAACCACCACTAAAGAAAAAACTCGAAATAAAAAGTAGGTAATCAAACACCCAAAAGAAAAAAAAACTCAAAAAAAAAAAACTGAGCAATCAAACACCTATTTGTTTTTGTAAAAAATAAAAACTAAACTGGTTTTGATTTTTTGAAAACAGAAAATCAAAACTGGAAGTTATTTCAAACAGATCCTAAGTTTTAAACTATAATATACCGTGATCGAAAATTTTGAAAGTGTGTCACATGTGTCCATCCATCCCAGATCCGTTAAAAGATCATACACTTGTGCTGATGTCATCAATATGTATCTCTAAAATGCCAATACTAGCTTGATATACACTATAAAATTTAAAACAAGGATTTTAAAACCCTAATTTTCAACTTTTCTCATTCTTTAAGTCATACCCAGCTACCGTTGCCTTCCCTCCTCCTACCTTGCTGTCGCCCGTTCCTTTTCCCTAACCCTGTTGCCACTCTTCCTTTCCCCTCCCTTCCCCCCAACCCCGCTACCCGCCCCTTCTTCCTCCCTCCTTCCTCCCATCCTGCTGCTACCCCTTTCCCGACCCCATTGCTGCCCCTTCCATTTCCCCACTCCATCGCCACCACCACCATTCACACCGCTTCAGTCCATCGCTGCACAAAGAGCCACATACCTTGCCACCACCCCTACTCATAGTCAGATCCAAGACCTATCATTTTTCTTCCCCACGAACCACCACCAGTTGTCCAGCACCCTCATTTCTGCCACCATCCCCACTACATGCTCGTGCCAAATCGTCCACCACCACCACCTCCTAAATCCCCTCTTTGTTGAACCATCACCCTGAAGCTTCATCAAACCCCTGACTGCTATTGCAGTCAGCCCAAGAAATCCAAATCCAAGAGCTAGTTAAACTAGATCAAAATTAAAGGTAGAGATTGGGGGTCAAGATTGAACTTTCTACGATAGTTATGTAATGAAAGTCGTAGGCATAGTCGAAGGGCCGCAATCTGAAGTTGAAAGAATAGGCAGTGAAAGTGGTCATGGGGTTTCTTTCTATTCTATCTTATATAAGGTTGTAAGGGTTTTATCTATTCAAATCTCAAGTTCTTTTTTACTCAATTTTATTTTAATTGGTCTATGGATGAAGATTTGGAATGGAAAGGAAACATAAAAAGATTTCGAAATCATATTTAGATTTAAGAACTGAATATAGGGTGACTTTTTAAGTCGGCCCCTTCTTCTCTCCACCCCACTGCACCGTCGATTCTCTAATTTCAGATTTGGTTAATGGCGGCACGGTAGAGAGGTGGTGCTACGATGGCAGTTGCATGGAGATAAAAAGGGGGAAAGATGGGTGGTATTTTAAAATTTTACTTTCAGAGTCAGCCGTTATGTATTTCCGTATTCTGTTTGGTCAACAGACATAAGTGTAATTTGTCCAAACTAATGGACATGCATGTAATTTTATCCTAACCTTAGGGACATTGCTATAATTAGCCATAAGAGTATGTTAGGATATGGGATTTGAAATGAGGATTTTACTTTGGGGAGGTACTTAAAAATTTCTTGAATTAAATCTCTTGTTTGGATGATTGCAAAATTCTCGGAAGGATTTGAATAGAGAATTTGGGAACTCCATCCACAGTTTAAATAGCTAGTCTGAACTAGTTACATGCCAATTTCCTTCAAATAGGTAATTTGTAAGACCACTACGTAATTTATGCCTACTTTTTAGGATACCTGCTTCCCACTACTTTCTAAGATATTTGCTCCCCACCCTTTTAACAACTTACTTTTTTTTTTTCCTTAAGGAAAGTCTTAAATGCATTAATACTCATCCAAATAAACAATTTACAAGTAATCAGTAAGAATTCACAGCATAATAAAAAATTCTCAAATAGAAAATTTTTTAATACTGGGATTTGTGAATACAAAAATTTCAAAATTAGGAAATTTGAAAGTACCAAGTATTTTAAAATTTCACATGCAAACACACTTTAAAGAATTTTATGCAATATATTTTAAAATCCTTCACAAAGTAAAATCCCAATTTAATTACCTTCCACAAACACATTCCTATTCTCACTTCCCTTCCATTTTATCTTCCTTTCTCTTCGGTCTCAAAACTCACAAAGAAACTGCAAAACAATAAAAATGGAGAAAACATAAAAACAAGAATCCTTGTTACACTTTTTGGCTGGACGTAAGAGTGGATAGAAAAAGGATTCGAAGGGAGCGGCTCTCTTCTATTCTTATCTTTTTGTGCATAGCAAAAATCATCAAAGGAGTTGCTTAATCTCTCGGTTTCCTAGATCACTAAATATATTATCTACTCATCCATTTTAGCACTTCACTTGTTGAACTATTGCTTCAAACTCATATTATTTGGTGAATATCTTGACGTACTTTTGGCTGTAGCTTTACCAAAGGCATACCACATACATAATTTGAATTTAGATATCCTGGTTTATTACGCTCTCAACTGTACGCATGCCAGATAATCTTTTGGCATACGTAGGGCTAGTTTTGCCTATGAATAGTATCAGTAATTTCAACACCTCTTTATGAAAAATTAAAGTTATGTAGATTAGAGTAAATTATAATTCTAACCTAGGGGATCGACACCTCATATGGAGCGAGGTATTGTGTCCGATACCTAACGACACCCAACACCTCACCGACACCTCCAAACACGTGTCGGACACCTCTTAATGGTGTCCGATTTTTTTTTTAATTTAGGAATACCACTTGTCACGACATTAAAGACTTCCCTAAGTCAACTGTGCAATACTTAGCTAAATCAAGCCCCCGCTTGCATGCTAATTCAGCCTATCCTCGAGTTGGGTAATGTTAAGTGCAAATGAACAAAGGAAAACGAGAGGTTGAGAGAATGATATTCAATATATTGTTTGAAAAATACTATAATGCTTGGATCACTCTATGCCTTAGCCAAGTAAGGCCTTACCTATTTGTACTACTCCACCTTCTCAAAGGACGGTAGGGATACATTTGATCCTACAGTTTACATTCTGTCTCTAAAACTATGTACAATAGTGTTTAGATATTTACAAGTCTTCCTACCTTTTTAAAGTTCTCCAAGTCTATAGAATTATCTCTTATGTACAAGAAGCAAGTCTAGAGAGTTAGTGAATATTCTGGAGACCTAGCTCATTTATAGTCTCCTAAGCGTCCGTCTTCAATACTTCATGCAGAAGTGACATCTCATGAAGAAGTATCGAATGTACGAGGGCAAAGTACAAAATTTCAAACTTATTACAGAGGTTTGTGTGTAATAATTGACAATTATGGAGCTCTCTTAGAAATAAACTTTATAAGGAACCCCTGATTAGATCGACCATGTCTTCCGAGTCTTCTTCTTGCGGCGTCAAGAGAAGAGGAAAAAAAAAATGGTCGCCGGAGAATCTCGCCTTCTTATCTCGCCGCCGTAGCCGGATTCCCGCTACAGGTACCTTCGTCTTTCTCTCTCATCTATTTCTTTTTTCCTTCTTTATTGAGGTCTCCTTATTTCTCTCTCATCTCTCTCGTTTCGGTAAATTCGAAGATGACACTATTGATGTAGATTGAGCCCTTGGTCGAAGGAAAGAGATAATAGTTGTGTGACTTTGTAGGAGTTAAGTAATGAAGTAATTTCTTATGACTTTGCAAGAATTCCCTGTTTCTGTTTCTGTTTGGGCGGTGAAGAAGAGGGCGCTTTCACTGTTTCTGCTACCTGTTTGCATGACTTATTAAGAGTTGAGTGGTGAAGTACCTTGTTATGTTATGTACCATGTTTTATTGTAATATATTGAATTTAAAATTTAAGTATGACTTTTATTTGAGTTGCTTGTTTTGTGGTTATTGATTATTGTATACTATTTTAGATGTAGAATGTATTTGATATTTAATGACTATGTATATGCATAATAAAAGTAAATAAAAAAAATTCAGTGGTGTCATGCGGTGTCAAATTTTTTTTTTTTGTGGAAATTGCGGTGTCCGGTATCCCGGCCGGTGTCGGACGGGATACCGGACTACTTATATTCTAAAATAGGATTTGGACGTTCATTTTGGGGCCAATCTGTTGGAATATGGTTACAGGAGTCATGGTTGAGCATTTGGAGGTTGTGATGCTGGTTTTAAGAGCGAGGAGAAAACAATTGTGGTAGCTCTAGTAGCAGGAACCTTTTTTTTTTATCACCGATTAATGCAATTAAAATGTACAGTGAAAGGGATTGACCCCTAATGATTTTTCAGTTTTAGGTAAAGGCATGATGATCAAACCAATAGATTATTGTGAGGCTTGTAGTAGAACTTTCGATTGGAAGAGAGAATGCACGTAAGTTGCTGGACAAACATTTGTGAGACAAAGTGTGTTTGACTTACAGAACCATAAATTAATTGTATAAGCCTGACCATGTCAAAGTAAGATGGGAATTAGTTGATGCCGCAGTTGCCTAATTTGTGCTCATGGGAGTTACAGATGCAACAACAGACTTTTTAAGGATGTCCGTTGTAGTGCACATCCGTTTATTTCTTCTCACTGTGAGACTAGTAAAGAGGACGTGACCAGGTTCTCGATTTTTGTTGAGATAGTTTTCACCTGAAACTTAGGGTAAAGAACTGAATGTTGACCCAAAATTAAATTTTAAGTTGGTAAATGGTGACTAAGCCTCGGGCAGTGGCGGATCTAAGGTCTTTCCCAAGGTGGTCAAACCATTGCCATCACCAAATTTTTCTGGAGCGACTAAATCCACACCTATTTGCTTGTCCACGCATTAGTTTCCTTACTTTCCTATTAAAGGTAACTTTTTGCTATGCATTACTCCCTTTGTCCGAAATAATTTAATCGTATTTTCTTTTTGGGCTGTTCCAAAAGAATTGATCATTTTTCAAATCAAGAAAGATTATCTATGTGTTTTTCCATGTTTAGCCTTTCTATACTTTGTTATTCTATTTCTTTCTTTCCATTTAATCCTCCTCCACCCCCCCTCTCTCTCTCGGGATAGAACTGGAAATGTTTTACATGACTAAATTCCTTAATATACGTGTAAATCAAATGCGAACAATATTGTGGGATGGAGGGAGTACTTTTTAGCCACAATGAGGTGTGTACATAAAAGGAATTTGTCCATTTTTTGGGGTCTCGAAGAGACGAGGAAACACATAAGAACTCTTGAATGGAAATGGAAAAAGAGATGAAGGATTCATATTCTGATCAAATTCTTTTAATCATTTGATTCCAAATTCTCTTGGATTAGCAATAACAATGTCAACAACTTATCGCTTGGGATATGGGATTTGATATTCATTAACAACAAAAGCTTGCACTAGGTTTTTTTTTCTCTACTCATAAGGAGAATAAAAATGAGGTTCAAAGAAACTAAGTCAATGTAAATTCTCTCGGATGCACAAGAAACATATAAAACTAATTTTATCTTTTCTTTTCTCAATAGGCCAAGCGGAAAGTGGATTTATTTTTCAACCCTTCGACAATTTTCGTACTTTTACTCTTCTTTTTGTCTATCAAAGTTTTGATGTACCCCTTTTTTCCCTTATTGAAGGTGGTCAATTAATTAAGTAAATATCTAGTTTAAACCAAGGTGCTTTACACCGGGATCCACCAATGTCCTTCAGGATGGTTCTGGTAAAAGAAGTATATTGATGTATTGGTACTAGCTATGGAAAAGCTTATCTTGAAGAAGAGAGAAAAATCTACGAGTTTCTGTAGCTTTTAAGCAATATCACTTGGGCCTTTGTTTACTGACTTAGTTTGTATCTCCTGAAATTGATTTAACTCTAGTTCAGATTTACGCATGTATTGTTCAGCTTCGCAAGTCAATGGTATCCTGCTTTTTTCATGATATCTCTAGACATGGTTTCTAAATAAACAGAAATATTGTGTAGGGCATAATAACTGGCGTATATTGATGGTCTGTTGATCTTATTTCAACTCAACCGATCTTATTGGGTTTGTCTATGCTCTATGGCATTGAGTAGGTTTCCCTGAAATTTCCCAGTCAAAAGTTTTCAAGTCTTAAAATACAATGTTCGAGATAGTTGTTACATTAGATTTTATATACAAACGTCCATAACATTTTTGTTGGGGAAATGTTATGAGTAACTCACTTATCCTCCTTTGGTGGTATAGTATCTTTGGTTTGTTGGTGAAATTATCATAAAGCCAGCGAGTACACTAAAATTTGAAGATGCATGAAGCCAAGAGAAGAATTTGGTTTTGAAGGAAAGTCAAGATTAAATTTGAAGATGCATCAAGCCAAGAGAAGAATCTGGTTTTGAAGGAAAATCAAGATTAAATTTGAAAAATAAACAATTTATCACAAAGGAAATTATGGTTCCATAGGATGAGAGGGTATTTAGTTGTTCAATAATCAACTGTCTATTATCAGATAAGTACTTGGAGAGATCTCTATGGCCCGTGTTACTTGGTACACCGAAGCCAAAAGATCTCTGTCGTTTCTCAGAATTTGAAACCAATTTTGACCTGGAATTACCTAATAACCCTCCCCCCCCCCCCCCCAGCCTTCCACGTGCTTGTACCGACGACCCCAATTATGGTACTCTGGAGTGCTTGTGCTCTAAATTTAGTGTCCCGAAAATGTATATACAACAACTTGGTATAACTCGTTTTTGTTTAACTTAATCTGAAAAAGTCAGATAATATTAGTTAATCGATGTTAATTGTATCTTCTTCCGGTCACCTATCTGGCAAAGCAAAGGGTGTATAGATACATCTACGCATGGATTCGTACAGTTATCTTTACATCCTGCCAAAGGGAACCAAAGAAGCAGTCCTTAGTGGACCACGACCCCACCAAGTCTACCGCCCATGTACTGCACACCCACAAATTGACGAACCACGTACCAGTACCCATACCACTCACTGAAGTAAATCACGGACCAGGTAAAGCTGGTCTGACCACCTTTGGATAGGATTGAAACAAAACGACAGGCGTGAAATGAGGTTGGGTGGAGTTGGCTCGTCATTTGGCAAAATGTGGTCGGTCTCTATTGGCATCAGTGAGACAATCAGCAAATCTATGCTGGAAAACTTATTTCTATACCCTCTTTACTATCGAAACCTGGTATGCTGGGTTATTGGCAAGATCACCAACTAGTGGGTACTGTTGAAACCTGTATTAACAATATACACTAGCATTATTTAACTACTCAACTCTTATTTTTAAGTTCTTCTTTTCTTTAACATTTGCGCTGGTATATATATATTTGTTGGGATTATCGTGAAATACTAATTATAGCTGGATTACTAGACAACTTTGTTGACATTCAATAATTGACATTTGCTGCCTTCAACTTAAATTTGAAACCTCAAATTGCTTTAAAGAAATTTCAGATTGCTTGAATGGGCTCCGATCCAGGATGGAAGGATGTGCAAAGATTATTTCTGTATAGTGCAACATGTTAATTTTGGACATGTTACGAGGTTATTTTCAAACCTAGTCTGCAAGGTTATCTATTCATGATGAGTTTGGCCTTTGTTTGCAATATGAGATTACCTTGCACAGAGCAACCATTAACTGTTCGTTAGATGGTTCAAACTAACCATTTTTCTCCACCTTTTAGACAATGCATTTTACGTTGTTTCTGCATTTTGAGACTACTTGCTTTCCAGGAAGATGGTTTGAATTCTATAAGACTCTGGTTTTCTTCAATTAAGGTCTCAGGAATATATATCCTATCTTGTCTGTAAATTATAATCCTAATGTAGTTTACTTTTTAGCATCAGGTGTATGATTGTTACAACATGGCTAAAGCCTCAGCTGATGAGAAGATTCTCAGCTACAACGATGTCGTTCTTAGGCGATCGGATCTGGACATTCTAAATGGGCCATGCTTTGTCAATGATCGCATCATTGAGTTTTACTTTAGTTATCTATCTGCATGTTATCCTTCTGAGGACATCCTACTGGTTCCGCCTTCAATTGCTTTCTGGATAACAAATTGCCCAGATATAGGGTGCCTTAAAGATTTCGTGGAACCCCTAAATTTGTCCACCAAGAAGTTGGTACTTTTTCCTGTCAATAATAATGATGACGTGACTGAGGTTGAAGGCGGAAGTCATTGGAGCTTACTTGCATTTGAGAGAGACATCACCGTTTTTGTGCATCATGATAGCTATGGAGGCATCAACCAGCGCCATGCCAAACGGCTGTGTGAAGCTGTTGCTCCATATATGAATATTTCCAATACGGCATCTGATGAATTATATCATGAGTGTGCAAGTACCCCACAACAAGTGAATACATACGATTGTGGCTTGTACGTTATCGCAATTGCAAGAGCCATATGCCGTTGGTATAGCGAGGGACAGGAGGATGTTGGGCTTCTGTGGTTTTCAACTTTGAAAGAGCTAGTTACCCCATTTACTGTTTCCAAGATGCGTAATGAAATTTTGGAGTTGATAAAGTTTGAAGGCATAAAAGTGAGGGACAAGCGGACAAGTGTTGCTGTAATTCAATGGACATGCTGAAGATTCTGAAATTTGAAGCCCCTTTCGAACAAGATGTGGTCCTTTTTCGGCATTGCAGCATGAAATAGTGTAATTACTGCTTCATGTCTGTTGATCATTATGGGACATGTAACTTCTCGGTTTTCCTTCAAGAGAGTTGTATATTTGAAGTTCACAAGTTGCATTGACGGTCAGATTTTAGTACAGAGGTTTTACTACCTTGCAAGATGGGAGTGTAATCAAGACTGAAACCTGTGTGGGGATAGGGGCAGATGTAGCCAGTAGGAATTTACCATAGTAAGACACTAAAGCGTTGAAGCAGCTAGGGAAGCGAGATATCGTTATGATATCCTGTCTTGGATTATCGTGTATGATCTCTTAACTGAACCCGTGTAGGAAGATTGGAGGTTGAAGCGCGGTTGCCATTTCTCGACGTGGGTAGGTAATTGTATTGTTTTCTTACTTCTTAATACATAATCAAGGTGTAGTACCTTTTTGTCATTTATGGGCTGCAAGTTTAAACCTCTTCACTTTCCGCATTTCATCACTGATTTCTTCAAGTGAAGCAAATTTCAGTTAGCTACAAGCAACCCCAGGACCAGCGGTAGGAGAACCTCATTGCATGCTCGGTATAGATGATCTGTCTAGTGGAAGAGAAATGAGGTCAGATAAGGATCTTGGAATTGTATGTTTTGTTTTAGTGTTGGGAAAGTGTGCATACATAATGGCCGAATTCATCAAGGCTTTTCTTTACCTGTATTCCATTTGAACATGTCTGAGAACTCATTTGTAGCCATTAGCTCAGGGTCAACAACCCCGTCCTGCTGCAAATTTGAGCAGTTGCCCAAAATTTCCCCGCTCTTTGTATTTGTAAAGATAACGAAAAAACGATGTGTCTTCTGTGTGCCACATAATTGTCTTTTGCGTGGGGAATCGTCTTTTTTTCCTCAAGAAATCTACCCTAAGGGTGTGTTTGGATATGAAATTTTAAAATACTAAGTAGGGCCCATACGTTTACGTAATTTGATTTCAGTTTTCATATTCTGTTTTCGTTTTCATAATTTTCGTATTCAGATAGAAAATTCATTCTTGTACTTTTAGTATTTTCACAATTTATTTTAGTTACTTTTTTTCTGTCGGATTTATGTACTTATATCATTTTCATTTTCACTTTTGTACTAATATCCTTATATTATTTATAATATACACTACATGAACCACACCCTCCCCCGCCCCACTCTCTGGAAATCTTGCCCATCTATAGCCGCCTCAAGATGAGGTTTGAGTGTTTGACTGGAGTACCCGTACGAGATCGACGTCGGCTTCACCGGAGAATGACGAGTCCGTGATTGAGTCGTTCCCGACCTTCTTTCCTATCTACTGCCGCCCCAAGATGAGGTCTGAGTGTTTGACCTGAGTACCCGTACAGGTACGGGATCGACGCCAGCTTCACCGGAGAACGACGAGTCCGTGATTGAGTCGTTCCCGACCTTCTTCCCCATCTACCGCTGTCCCAAGATGAGGTTTGAGTGTTTGACCGGAGTGCCCGTACTCCAGTTTGCCGGGCGAACCTATCCTAAGATGGTGAGTCAAAAGATTGCCGTGGAAATTGATTGTCGTGGATGGTGAGTCCATCGACGCGTGGTTGGCTTTCTATCCCGACTGCTGAGCGAACCTGGCTTTTCAAGATTAACTTTTGATTGCCGTGGAAATTGATCTGCCGAGGCAACCCTGACTGCCTGAGATATCGAAAGATTATAACGAAGAAGAGAGAGGAAGGAGCAAAAATCTTTTGAGGTGGTGCCATGGTGATTTAGTGGTGGCTCTGGTCTTTTGAGGTGGTGCCATGGTGGTGCTAGGGGAGAGAGGGAGAGAGAGAGAGGGAGGGAGTAGAAATCTGACACAGAAGAAATTTTCTGACATTGAGTTCACCTTTTTCGGGAAAAGGGTGTTTTCACAATATTTGCTATTTGTTTGGAAAAAGTACCCAAAACGAATACGAAAAAGATAAAAGTACGCAAAAAAAAAAAAAATCTTTTTCATCATCATTACAAAAAACGAATATAAAATTTTGTAAACGTACAACCCCTAGGTATTTCTAAATGCCATCATTTTGAAATCCCCTGATTTACAAATTCTATAATTTTGAAATATCTTGTTTGAAAGAAAGGAAACAAAAGGTTGTTAAAAAAGGTTGGAGGCAAGATTTCTAAAAAACAGGAAACTGTTATTGTGGATTTATAAATTACTGATTGTAGTGGATTTGACAAATAACTAGTTCAAACTAGTGATTTGAACTGTCTCTGAAATTTTGAAAATTCTCTTTTGAACTATTCAAATAAGATATTTTGTCCAAGTGATTTACAAATACCTTATCAAAATCAAATTTTCAATTTAAATCTTACATCCAAACACACCCTAAGTGAAGTGCAACGGAGATAGCCGCGAAACCCGTAGCACAAAAGTCCAGGCATTGGTCTTGTTAGTTGTTATGATGAGTTCGATTACTTCATGAGTTCAAATTAGTTTTCTTATTTTAGAAACTGATTTGTCAAGATTCAATCAAGTAAATGCAGTTGCTCTTTGATTCGGGAAAGCCATATCCAGTGTGATGCAAGTGCCAGGACAGTTTCCTCCAAGACAAAAGAAGAATCCTCAGGTTCTAGTACTCATAATGTGAACTGGGTAGCCGGAAGCAGTGTAAGGACACAAGTACATGACCTAATCTTAACACCAAAACAGACATAATTGTCCGTAAACAGCAAAACGGCCACTTCCCTCATTTCATGCCTTCAATGACATTGTCACACCCTCGAAACAGAATATTTCAGAGGCACACTCTTATCACAAAAGTCAGTCATTTCAACGGTGCCGTCGTATTATGACGATGATGATGACGACGATGATGAATATATATATATATATATATTGTCTCTTAATCTTTACCCGCCGGCATTAAGTAAGTACCGTCGCACCCGCAATGCTCACATTGAGGGGCGGGCCACTAAGATTTATATTACAAATGGTGACTACAAGGTCATCACCAAACATGTATTTCTTGAGAAGGCAAAATCAGAACCTTACATAAGGGTCGACAGGACCACCAATAAGTATAGAACTCAGTTTATCCAACATACGAATGCCAACAAGTGCTTGTAGAATTCCAAAGTGTTGTTACTCTTGCTCCTGTCACAATTAATTAATTTGACCACTTAGAAAGAGAAATAAGCAAAGTTTCGGTCAGTAAACAAATATTTCCACTCGATTAATGTCAAATGATAACAAGAGCAATGACTTTGCATGCATCTAAATGAACATTTTCTGTTCATCTAGGCTTTTCATCTCTTATACATTCAGAAATGAGGTACAAAGTCGGCCATGCACAATCTGCAACTTGAACGCTAAGCGACATTATTTGCAAAAGCATCCAATGAAACGGTGTCGTAGACAAGACCTGGCTGACCCGAGCAATGTTGTTTTCTTCTCCTCCTTCCATAAAGAAATGTCAGCCTAAACATGCATTAAACGAGAGGAAACACAAAACTTGAAGTGTTGTATTTCTTAACAGATTTCGTGGCACGCCGGTCCATTCTACCATTTCAATCAAAACATTTTGTCCCTATTTCCTTCTTAACGGCCAAAATGAGTTCGTTCGAAACGTAATGTTTGCAAGTCCGGTATGCATAGCGACCGTGACTTCCATCACTAGTTTCACGTGCGTAACAGACAGGCATGCACATTCAATCACTTTAGAGTAGCTATCTATTATAATGTCCAGTTAAGATAATTATGTCTAGAGCATCACGATTAGGACCCCTATCACGAATCCGGCAATTTCCAATAAATTGCCTCAAGTAGAGTCACATTTTTGCACGGGGAGACCGAAAAGGAATGGAACGGAAATAAAAAAATCTTGATATAAATTTTGGGGTTGCAACAATCTGTTGCACCTATTTCCATTTAGTTGTACTTTAGTGTACATTCGATCATAAAATGTCACCACACCTCCTTGCACTACCACAAATGTGAAAAAGAAAAATATCAAACTTGTGCGCTAAGGTGAATTGTACGTCGTTAAAGAATTACTTTTGCAAAAATTATGCAATGCTGCGAAATCGAGAGGGATCAACAAGAGGCCTAATAGCGTCATCAAGCAACACTAATAAAATTTTGATGTAACAAGAAGAGAAACTAAAAAAAAATAAAGTAACCAATTATACACTGTGTCAATGGTTAGACCATAGTTTCAAGATTCCAAAAATTATGGTCAATACTATAAGATTATTATAATATTATATACAGAATACAGAATAATAATGGAGACAAATATCCTTTACTTCACAGGGGAGAGAACTTGAGTGGGATCCACATCTACCCACTATCCCAGATGATGATGATGATGATGTGATGGTGATGATGATTTGATTTGACACTCTCTCTCTCTCTCTGCTTCCTCGCAAACTGAGATATTCGTCGCCTAAAGCCGCATTTCTTCATGCCACGTTATCAATCCCGACATTTGGCATCATCCCCTGGGCCCCACTCCCCACCGACCACACACTAAGCGGTCCCCCCCCCCCCCCCCCCCCCGATTTTTTGCCTCGTCCAGCTCGGCGCTCCCCACTTTCTCCTCGGCCACATTTCAATTTCATATTTTTTTGGCCAAAACTCATCCATCTTATGTAGTGAAAATTTTACATTAGAAAACGTGGTGTTCAGACTTGTTGGGGGGAGTTGTACTCAAAGATATCATTAACCATATATAGCGATGACTACTTATTTTAGCTGTGGTATCGAATCACATTTATTAGATTTGTTAATAATAAGAAATGTCGCATTCATTGTATCTGACTCCACTATTTTGAAGAATGTGAAGAATATCTAAATTATTTTGTTTTTATGTTTAAGTAGGCTAGCTAGTCATATAAGACTCATAGATTGCAATATCTTTCCTTGACAGTGATAGAGGTTAGGATATAAATGCAACCTGGCAACTTCCAAATGTTGTTGGGCCCACTTCTAACAGTTTAAGCGCCTAGAACAAACGATAATTTAATATGATATTTGAACTCTCACTTTTCCAATTTTTTTTGCTTGCATATTTTGATTTTGATTTTACTTTTTTTATTACTTCATTCATTTATTAGTACATATTATTTAACTACAACAATCACCTCATCTACGCCTAAATGCCCATACCTCTCGCTTCGCGTCTCTCCAAAATAGACATGATAAATTCCGACAGCGCTTCAAAGTCACCAATCATCGTTCAAGATTGTAAGCGAGTTGTGACCATTGCTCAAGAACGACGATACACCTCTACAGCTTTTGCTAAAAGATTGCCAAAATCTAGGTATAAATTGGCCGCTTTTTGCATGCCGTTAAAGAACCAAATCTGTCGCATGGTGACCGAATGCAGAAAACGAAACTTCAACAACTGATGAGTTGCATATCAGCAATTAATAAAAATATATACGATCTCTCCCATCCATGGAATCTCTTGGTGTGGGAGTGCCGTAGATTCTTCTCTTCTCAGATGCTAACATTCATGGTCTGGCACAGTTTCCCATTTCTACTTTCACTTTTCTTCAGTGTCTTCTTCTTTGACTGATCGATAAGGTTTGACTGGTCAATAATCTTGACTGATCCCTATGCTGCACAATGGTCCCACTTCCATTTTCCTTGTTACAATATTTGCTTTATTACCCTATCTGTAGACTGTAATACTCGTATATTTTTTTGAAACATGAAGGGGGCAGAAGCCATTTTCATAGGATCCAAAGATGATCAGAGTGGAATCAATCATTGTTTGTTTATGATACATGGCCTGACAGGTGATGACAGGTTAGAATATTTGTTGGGCGACATTGATTTCCCTCAAACTCCCATAATCTTGGCCCTGTATATGAATACTATACTATCACATAAAGAAAGAAGGAAGTGGCTAGATAGCTGTGATCTTTATTTGATTGGCTGATCATTCATCATTTCAGTGGATTGCATGTGTTTCTCCATTTCATATCTTCACACACAAGAAATTCTCTCAGTAATTCATCTCATCCACTGTTCATATAGATGTATTAATCCATAAAGTTTATTCGGCAAGTTTTACATGTATGGGTTAATGGTAAAAAGTTGTTAAACTGTGCGCTTGGATGCGTGAGATCGAGCGTGTGTGAGTTCCTTAAACTACTTTCACATTAAGTTTGCTCTAAAATTAGTTATCATACATACGATCGAATTGAAGGAAGCTAAAAGATGAGGCGATTGAGCGTTCGGCTTACGATTTTTGTTAAACTTGGTAAGGCAAGATTTCGTTGTTCGAAAGTAAATGATAAGCCAAATCCTAATCATGTTCAGAGCGTCAAAGAGACCCCATCTTGAAGTAATACTCCATGTTTCTGCATGTTGAGTTCTCCTACCTTAAACTCGCCGTACCTACGCAATGAACATAACCAACGGACGTGTCATTCGTTTGTAGCAACCTTTGCTCCTAAATAATGAAAATGACATGATGAAGAGCAATGATGGAGACACAAAGTACTAGAGGCTGTATTCATGAGTACTACACTTATGATGTCACCTACCTACTTCACTAAGCATTTCATACTTGCAATGCATACTACAAGATGTCAACAACACAGATATCCACATATATGGTTATCACCATTCATCACCTTAAATTTAAATGTAAAAGATGGCCTTAATTGTGAAGTAACACTTGCATTTTTTGCAACAAGAAACTTTCAAAACACCTGTCCCGTTGCCGTAGAAATAATAGAGGATTACACTTAAAAGAGGGTCCAAGTCCCTTTTCTAATGGATCTTCCGGCGTTTGCGCGATGTAAGGGTCGGTGAAGAGTTCAGTATGTTTGACTGTGACATTACATGTCAGGTTCGTTGTGTGGTTCAACTCCTCTAACTCCATTCACATTCTTGCTCTAAGGGCCTACACAACGTGTCTATGACAGCTACCATGCCCAATCCCTTGCACCCTCACAAGGGGATTGAAACAACTCCCTTGAGTCCTCTTTTATGCTAGCGTCTCGTGCGCTATAACAGATCTTGTGACTTCTTCACGCACTCACTCCCTCGCACTCGCCATCAAAAAGACTTTTTAAACCCTCTATCTATCGTCTTCGATGGTCTAAAATTTCAGTACAAAATTTGACATGACTCTGCTATCACTTATCATGGATCACGAAATATTTTCATATAGATACAACCGATTATACATAAATAAGACCTTCATATCATTTTCTCAAAAAATAATGTGCAGCGGCAACGCACTTATAGTTGTACCCAAAAATTGTGAGTTATGGCTAAAGTTAGATTTCACACACACTGCAACAAAAACTGTGTATTTTAAAACGAGAACTTTTGTCCATTATGTAACAGCTACTCCAGTCAGGCAATCCAGTGGGAAATGAGTGAGTCAGATTAGACTACACTGCTACAGAGGAGCATTGGAATGAAGTGAGACAAATGGTGTTGGTAGTTTCAATCGAGGAGCATGAGAGAGAGAGAGAGAGAGAGAGAGAGGACTAGAATTAATTAATAAAGTAAATTGGGATTAATTAATAAAGTGAATTGGGGGGGTGTCCAGTGGGTGTCCCCTTGCCAGTTTCCATGATCATCATTGGTCTACATCAGCAGACCCCCTCTCAAGTCTTCCAGTAGCAGTGCACATGGCCTACCAGTTTTTGTTGGTCCATTAACAGCCGGATATTATTCTCCTTCGGTTCTTCCTAAGGAAGAAATGTAAGAACTTAAGGATGCGGAAAGGAATATTTTGTGCACAAAGAAACATGAAAAAGAAACCTCTTGTTTGGAAGATGCTGGGACTTGTACGTACTTTGGTTCTTCAACAAGACTGTTGAAGAACTCGAAACAGACCATACTTGACTATTATAAAACAGATTTATCAACCCGTTCATTCAAAATTTGATAAACAAACCAAGTTTGTATACTTTGAAAACTCTTCAACTTATTAAACAGGCAAATAAAATATATAAAATTGTAGGTGGTATCATGTTTCAATCAAAGAAATAAGCTTTCAAACTTTAACACGACTTAAAACTTGCTAGTATTCTTAGTAAAAGAAACTTTTAAGAACCCTAATTCTTTGGCCGATCTGGTATATATCATGAGGCCTGACTACGTGCTTGCGTGCTGCTCGTTGTGTGACGCTCCAGTAGTATTATGTATTTTTTTTTTGTTTTTATATACTTTATCATGTATTATATGTTCTGGTAGAAATTAATTCAAATATACGGCGATTAATTGAGAGGCGCGGAAATAGAGGGTGGGGTGAGGGGGGGGACCCACTGGGTGAGGAGAGAGTGTGGGGTCCATGGCGGAGTTTTGCATTCCCACGCTGCAGGGGCCCACACACAAAAACTGGCACAAATGGAAATCCGGTATGCAGAAGATTTGCAGATGATGATCAGCTCGAATTCGCCGTGCTTTATATGCGTGCAAGCCCTCCATACTATCCACCACCCCGTACAGTACAACCCCTTGTAATCATTACACCCCCCCCCACCCCCACAATCTCACTACTCTCTCTCACACACAAACACACACACACTCATATCCTCTCTCTCTCTCTCTCTATATATACTGAGACTTTGCTTTAGCCCCCTCTCATTTACTTTTGCATGACTTGCTAAGCTTGTTTCAAGCTCCATCTCTCTCCGTCTATCCTGTCACTCTCTCCATATCTCCCACGAGAAGAAACTCAGAATCTGTGCATGAAATGGATCCTTCAAGTGCACCACACCACCCCCACCAGGTAGGTTATACCTGTCAAGTGTGCATATCATAAATTAGCACACAAGAAGAAGCGAGCTAGCTATATACCTGTTACCCGTTATTCTTCTTCTTTAGCTACACACCTTGTAACTAGGAATTTTGTGGGTGTTAGTCCAATCTAGTTTCTCTTTCATGCCACCACTAGTCTGAAAAGTTTTTCTTTTTGTTGGAGCCTTGTTTTTTTTTTTTGTGTGTTCTTTGTTGGGGGAAAAATGAGTGGGTTTCTGGGTTAATGATAGTGTTTTTGAATTCAAAGTCTTCTATGAGAACTCCCAAATTTAATGGAGCATTCCTTATCACACTTGATATGGAAAGCTTAATTGGGTGGTTGATATACAACGGGGTTTTTCATTTCTTGTCACACTTCGTTTGCTAAAAGAAAAACAAGATTGTTATTTGAGCTCTGCAATATGATTTTCGATTTGAGTTCGAGAAATATTGCTAAAAGCATCTGAATTCTCTCTAAAAACGGCCTCTAAATACGATCTTTGAGTTCAAATAGTGAATTATGGAGCGCAAACAGGAATCTATCACCAAAAGAAACTAAACATACTCCACCCCTAAATTAATCTTCACATTTTCATCGGTTCCTTCTACATCAAATTGGGCATTAGCTAGGAAAGTAAAGCTAGGGAAAATCTTCACTAAGCCTCATGAAATTAGAGCATATCCTTCTGAGAAATTTGTAAGTTCTCAGGATGGTTCAACCTTTAATTGGCTATGAAAGTTTTCTCGGGTTAATTGCATATTGCTTAATTTCTCAAACAAGTATAATGCAACCCTTGTAGTGCTATTCTGTATAGCTTTACTCTGCAACTTCTTCAGCAATGTCTTACTCAAAATTTTGGCACACATTTGCATATACGTACCACTTAGGTTCTAGCTTACCGGAATTGCAAACCTAATTATATATGTTTGCTTTATTGCTTTTGATTTTTCAGGAACTAACTTCTCAAAACCTAGAAAGTATGCTGGTTTGTTCAAAAGCACAACAAGATAAGAAACCAAGGCCTCCAGATCAACAAGCACAAAAATGCCCGAGATGTGACTCCACCAACACCAAGTTTTGCTACTACAACAACTACAGCCTCACTCAGCCAAGGTACTTCTGCAAGTCCTGCAGGAGGTACTGGACTAAAGGTGGCACCCTAAGAAATGTTCCGGTTGGCGGAGGTTGCAGGAAGAACAAGAGGTCCTCCTCATCATCAAGGAGGAGCCTGGAGCAACCACCACATGTGACCAGTCACAGTAATCCGCTTTCGGATTTATCACACTTGTCCTATGACTCCACTGATCTCTCCCTCGCGTTTGCCAGGCTCCAGAAGCAAACATCAGGTTATAACCTAGGGTTTGAGGACCATGATCTCTCCATGCTAAGTAATGCTGATGGCAATCTTGCAAACTCAATTGTCCCTAGCAATGGCGGCCATGGATTTCTGGATGCTATAAGGAGTGGATTTCCTGACACCTCCAGTGGGTATCAGAATGTGTACTATGGGAATTTGGGCAATGGGGAAATGGGGCATAATGTTGAAAATGGTGGCATAGGGGAGGAAATGGCATTGATGCCCTATGAAGATCATACAACGGCGGTGACAATGACGACAGTGAAACAAGAGACTTGCAATGGCGGTGGTGGAGGCGGCAGCAGAGAAGCGGGAGAGAATAGAATTTTGTGGGGGTTCCCATGGCAGCTTGGTGGAGATTATGGAAACAATATGGGTGATGTTGATTCAGGGAGGCAAAGCTGGAATGGACTTGGGACCTCAACTTGGCATGGACTTCTCAATAGCCCTCTCATGTAGATGTTAGAACTTCCATGTTTGCAAGAAAAAGAGGAAAGAAATAGTGATAGAATTTTGCTCCCCCCATCAGACTCAAATTAAAGATCTTAGTTCAACTTTTCTTAGTTTTGTGCTATTGGATCTGATTCATGACTTGAATCATCCCTAGTTTTTGGTGTTTCTTTATTGATTGATGAATTAATGAAACTTTACATTTGTTTCCTAACCAAGTGAACAAGAAGCATGTAGATGGTTCAATTTGTGGAATCCATTTGCTCATTTCAGAGAGAGTTGAGAGAGAATCTGGTAGTCTGTGAATGTATAAGCTCTCCATTAATATCACAGTGGTGAGGTGATGGTTGCAGGAAAATCTCAACTCAATTATTTGTGTTCAAGATGTAATGAATAAAGTTGTGCCAAACGTGATTATGAAAATATCAATATTGAAAGCATATGCTTAATCTATGGTGAATTTTGGATTTAGATGATGGAGTATTATAACAAAAGAGCCTTTGTGTGTGCTAAGTTTCCAACTGTGTGTCTTCACTACCAAGGAGATGTCGTCCCCCCTCTGGCTGGATCCATTGTGTACATGAGAAGGCCTGCTTTTGATAATACACGCACCTTTCTCCTACTCGTTCATCGTTATCGCAACGGTGGTTCCTTTCCAATTAAGAATTCTACAACAAGTAACTATAGATGCTCACTTTCGAGCCAAGCATTTCAAATGCTGATATATAAAATCCCACGTCGGGTATAATGAGTGTTTTTACCCTTAATAATCTGTTTTTAAAATTTAATTACTTAATTACCCTATTTTGAACTTTATTTACCTGTGTAGCCCCTTTTTGAAAATCGCGGTTTCAAAGTGAGATTTCAAGAGAAGAAAACGTGGTTTGAAATAGAGATTTCTTTTGACATCTTGCTTCATAACAGAGATTTCATACGTTTTCAAAATAAATCTCTGTTTCAAACCACGTTTTTCCTGTTGAAATCTCACTTTGAAACCGCGATTTTTAAAAAGGGGCTACACAGGTAAATAAGGTTCAAAATAGAGTAATTAAGTTTTAAAAAAGATTATTAAGAGCAAAAACTCTAACTAATGGTGATAATTCAAGATATAAGCCTTACATGTCTCTCTTCTCATTGTCAGTTAGTTCTGAATCAGCATACAATTTTCTGATCACTCTTGGAGTACAAATCAAGAAGTCTGATCACTCATGAGGAGACGTGTTAGAGGTATAAAATTCTACATCGAGTAACTACAAATGATAATTCAATATATAAATTTTTGGGTTTTTTCTTTATTGCCAGTTGGTTTTAAGTTGAGTACTTCCACATCAAATATCCATAGTTTTTGACCAAAAAAGAAACTAAAACACTAAAACTTTTCTTTGTAAACTGATTTTTGCTCCAGTAGAGAATGGAGAGAATTGCATTACACTCTGTCCATGTCCGCTTAACTCCTTTTTAAAGTTTGTGATTGTTTCCGGAATAAGCTAAGCAACACATATGCAGTGCTTGGTCTGTGGAAAGTGTTTGCCCGTGAGAGAGAGAGAGAGAGAGAGAGAGAGAGAGAGAGCCTGCAGAAGCAAGTGTGAAGTGAAGTAAAGGTGGTGGGTGTTGGAGGAATGTATAGGTAGACAAGAGTTGTTTTGTGGTTTCAAGAAATTCTGTGGCGATTAGATCTTGGTTTGAGGTAGATCACGGAGGCTGAGTAGTGGCAGAATATTAAACTGGAATAATTGGGTGATTATTGGGGCTTACTAATCTCTGTCTTTGTCTTCTTCACGCATCCCCATATATATATATATATATATATATATATATATGTTATGCATTAGAATTTCAGGGAAAGGAGGCGAGAGAAATGAGGACGCAGCAGTCTCGGGATAGATCCTGGTGTCTTAGGCCAGACCAAATCCAACATCGGATTTGGGCGTGATGCAAAGAAGGTCACTTGTCTCGGAATTCGGACTTCATTTTTTTAATCCTTTCCTACGCGACACACCTCTGCCACTGGGTTGGAATTGGCAAAGAAGGCCAAGGTGTTGGAATAGGCAAATTTGAGTGACAGTTAGGCATTTTCAGACATTAGGAATCGTCGCTCCTAGCGTTCGACCCAAGGCATGACAAAAGGCTCGAATGGGGAGTTCGATGAGGCACGAGACAAGATTGAGGCATTACTTAACAACAAAAACTTAGTTACATTTAGCAACAACACGTGTAAAAATTTATTATACTAGTTACTAAATGATCTGCTTGTTTGAAGCTGGTCCAACTTGAGCTGCACAAAAATATGAAATGATTTTTAGTTTTTTTTTTGGGACAAACCATGTCAACTACAACTTTTGCTACTAGCGAACCTAAGGAGTTTATAGCTGCTTATCACTTCTTCGGTTCGATAAGGACAAAAATAAGGTGTAATTCACTCTATGCCCAAGTTTCAACTTCTTTAACCCCCCACCCCCCAGTCCCTTTTTGTATGGCCGGATAAGTCCTTAGTATAAAATTTTTTGTCCTGTGAACCTTCTGTCCACTTTTTTTTATGGAAGGCGTTATAACGTATTCAAAATGGCAAAAAGACAAGGGTTAACTAGGAAGATCACTGGAAAAATAAGAATATAAAAACTATCCTCTGGGTCTCTCTCCCCCCCCCCCCCATCCCTGGCATTAAACATAGATTGGAATCACTCCTTTCATTCAACACCACCACCAATCTCCTCCTCATCACCGTCCTCCTAACCATTGCCAGCACACTTTTAGTGCCCGACACTGCCGAGTTTTGAAAGAGTCATGTAGTTTCATCTTTTTACCATTTAACTTACCTCTCAATTTGACCTTCGCCCTAATTGAATTCCTTCCGTCGCTACCTTCTACTTCACTAGTTGATCGTCTTTGGGTCTGAAATGAGGATGTAAATCTCAAAATCACTCCTTCGTGTGCTTTCGTTCACCGTTGCCTAGGGAACCCATTTACTCGCCTAGCACAACAAACTAAAATATGATGATTGGAAACTGGCCTAGCATATGACTTTATAGTCTGCTGGTCTGAATCGGAATACACTTTTACCCTTGCTTGAACTAGCTGATGCCCACCACTATTACCGCCACGACCATCTAAAATGCAGCTACCCTTAACCGCCACCATCCACATCAACGTCGCCCCAAACCATCACCGCACCTAACCACAACTATCTTCAAATGCTGCTTCCTTACCCCGCCATTCCTGACTGCTGTATGTCCAGATTGACCACTTCCATCACTGTCTATGGCCACCGCTACCACACATCGTCCCCCCGTCACCACTTTGATAGTCCATGTACTCGCCCTCCGGTGCTAAGATTTTCCATATTTTTTTTTCAAATCTTTTAAAGGTCTGTCTATTTTCAAATCTATTTAGGATTTAAATTTATTATTTTGATGAGTTTGAGCGATGTGGTGGTGGTTGGTCTTGACATGTAGAAGTGGTGATCTTGTGTGACGCGATGCGGTAATGGTTGGTTTTGTTGACGGTAGATGTTGTGGTGGTGGATTTTTTGGATGGTGACTGGGCATATGATGATGGTGGTGGGGTGTTTTTTTATAGTGACAAGTGCCTACGGTGGTGGCTATGGTTGGTTTCTCGGATAGTGGCAATGATGGATTCTTGTGAGGTGGTAGTGATTGGTCCTTTGACGTCGTGGTAGTGATGGCTACTCGTGGTGAGCTGAAGACGTGGTGAGTTGAAGACGCATTGTAGGGTGTTGTGGGGTGGTGCGTGGTTAGGGGTAAGGATAGGTTTTTTATTTTAATTTTATGGGTGATCTTCCTAAATAGCTGTGTCCTTTGCCATTTCAAATATGTTTAATGCATTCCGTCCAAAAAAGTGAATCGAAGCTTTTACAGGACATGAATTTTAAACCCAAGGACTTATCCGGCCACATAATAAGAAACGGCACTCGGGAGTGTTAGAAGTTGAAATTTAATGGGACATAGAGGGAGGGGCTAAGGGACGGTTGATACAATCAGAGAAGAGACTAAGGGAGACAATGAGTTATAATATTGTACTCGCGTTGTCAGCACACACAATGCGAGTGCAATTAACAAGAATATACATAAACCTAGTTGATAAAAATAATAAAAGGGTACATAAAAGATAATTGAGTTCACCATGAAAATAGAGATCGAGAAAGGAAGGAGCAAAAATGGAGTAAAAATGTTGATGGTTGAATATTTAGGTGAAGTGGTTGGAATAATGAGCATGAAGAAGCAATTTAAACCGTAATGGAGTGAAACAATTATTTGTTAAATTTTAACAAATCTCCAACAATGACCTTGATTAATTTTCTTTAATCTGAAGATATATTATGAAGGGGTAGAGTCGGAAATTCACTAACAATGTCATTAGAAGGATGCTCTTGCTTAATAATAGTACATATATCTAACAGTCCTACATAGTCAAAACCATTCGTTCCAACCACTCAATATTTTATGTCGTCCTTTATTTTTTTTTCCTACTCGTCAAGTAAATAGAGCTTAACCTACTAGTTGCAGGATTTAAGAATGTGGCAGGCCAAGAACGAGCTGGGCCTTCGGCTAGATGCCCACAAATTCAAAAGCCCTCAATTTTGGTCGAATACCCGACGAATCAATCTGTTAAGTTCTAACGTAGAGATGTCAAAATGGGCGGGTTGCCTACGGGCAGGCCCGGCCCTAAAGATGAATAGTGTTGGCCCTAACCCTTAGGGCCTTGGGTCAGGGCTAGGCCTATATTTTCCAGATTTGGCCCGGCCCTAAAAAGGCCCGGGTCAGGCCCGACCCTCGGCCTGGTTCTGGCCTTCTTTTTGGCCCTATTTTGGCCCAGCCCTTTGATCCTAAATCTGGCCCTAAACAATTTTGAGTTATTTGTTTTCTTTCCCCTTCTTTCTCGCACCTCATTTTCTCTCTACATCATATTTTTCTCATTTTACTTAACTTTTTGGATATGCACATTTCTTTTAGCTCATGATGATGGTTCTTACGTCCTTATCTACTTTTAATTATAAGGCTCCTTTGTATTAGTTTCATGAAATTATGAAGAGAAAATATATGTTTATTTGTCTAGGAACTAGAAATAATACAATTTAGGTAATGGAAATGGGGAACATAACTCATGAAAGCACGTGAAAATTCATGGTAAAAGTAGTCTAATTCTGCATGCTTCTAATGAGATACCTAACACTATGTAAAATGCAAAACTGAAGGTATGTTTGAGTGAAATTTTTTAGAAATATCATTGGAAAAAGTTTTGTAAGTATTAATTATTGAATTTAGATAACAAAAAACTTCATGACTAAAAGTTATATTTTTTCTTGTGAAAAGATTGTCTTTTTGAGAACAAAATTATTCTTTCTTGCTAATCAATATTCTCAAGTAGAGTAAAAGTAAAGCTCTAAGCCACTTTATTAGCCACAAGAGAGATATTGAATGATTTAGGGCCTACAATTTAATCAGGCTCTACTATCCAAAACTGCATGGAGAATTATGGCCCACCCGAAATCTCTTCTTGCCCGAATAATGCAAGGTAAGTATTGCACTCGCCAAAATTTCCTCAACTCTCCGGAAACCGGCAACTTCTCGAATGGATGGCGGGGCATTATTTGGGGACGGAAAATACTCCGCAATGGCCTAAGGTGGCAAGTTGGCAATGGCAGGAGCATCTCTATTTGGAATGATTACTGGATTCCTGCAAGCAAAAAACTTCTTCTCACGTCAGACTCCCAGAATAGTCAACCTGACACAAGTACTCATCTTGTGTGTGATTTAATTCATAATGGCAGTTGGAACCAACAAAAGATCGAATCGCTCTTCTCTCTTCCTATTGCTAATTATATTTTTGCTATTAATATTCCAAGGCTTGACTACGATGACCAGATTGTCTGGGGACCAACGACGAATGAGGAATTCACAGTCTCTTCGACTTATATAATGCTATATATTGCAAAAGCGGAGGACATGAATTCACATCGCAAGCTACCTTACCCTATTTCTGATATCTCTGTGAATATCTGGAAAAAATTATGGAAATTGCCAAAACTGCTCAAGATTCGGTTCTTGGTGTGGCATATTTTATAGGACCGTCTACCCTTACAATCAAATCTTAACCACCCTGGGCTCCAACCAAGTGCTAATTGTCCTTTATGTGACTTACACATGGAAGATGTCACCCATCTGTTTGTAAAATGCCCTTCCGTCAGACCTATCTGGTTCGATATATCCCTTGGTATCCACCAGAGTGAAGGTATTAGCTGTACCGGTAGGGAATGGCTTATTGCCTAGCTAGACCTAAAATTTGGACCTGCAAATTCCCTCGGCCTGATTTATTTTTTCGTTACCTTTTGGTTTATTTGGACCCATAAAAACAAGCTTGTTTTTCGTAACATTCCCTTTAACCCGTGGGAGATTATTCCACAAATTCTAAACAGGACTAATTTGATATACACTGATCTAACTCATTTGCCTTCAAAACCTTCCTCACTCCCTCAACCGAATTGCTCACCAAATACAAACCACAACCCAAATCCTAGTTGTGATCCGATCATTGTTCATAGATGTCCTTTGCCTTGTTCTTGTTTAACTCCTTATAACTTTACCATGGTCCTTTTTTCCTACTTTGATAGCAATCGCCTTCGGGTGGGCATTGGTTTATCTTGTTCTGTATATAGTGTGAGGTGTGGTTCGACGGCTTTTTCATCTTTGTCCTCGGACAAATATACCGCTTTAGCCATTGGTCTGCATATTGCATCTTTATGGGCTCTTAAAAATAATTTCCTACACATCAAGGTTCTAACTAATTCTTGTTTCCTCCTTTATCAGATGACAGGTTCTGAAGACATTTAAGATACGGTGGCACCCATCAATGGTTTTTGCTATAGTGTAACAGACTATCATCACTTTAGTATTGACAGGGCGGCCCCTCACCTTTTGACAGAAGCACGGCTTTTATTTCATTTTGCATGTCAGGCCCGTATAAATATCTACCAAGACTGGGTTGACGACAAAGTAAAGGGTGTTGGCCTTGCTACGTAGTGATGCTGATTCATAGACTTTTGCAGGGTGCCTTTAGGGTTTGGCTTGTGTTTTCTTTTTGAACTCCTTTATTTCGTCTTGTTGTATTGGCCATAAGGCTGAACGTAACTTTACTTTGAATGCAATTCTCTTATTAACCAAAAAAAAAAAATCGTGAATTAATATTTTTGCAACACAAAAAAGGAAATAAAAAAAAGGGCCTGGCCCCGGCCCGGGTTTGGGCCTGGACAGAGCCTCCATTTACTAGATTTGGGCCTGGCCCGGTTTTCAAGGCCTGAAGCCCTTAATGGCCCGGCCCTTTTTTGGCCCTCTAGGCCCGGGCTGGCCTGGCCTAAGCCCCACCCTTTGACACCTCTCCTAACGCCATTGGGAGGATGATGATCTCGTTTCAACTCAATAATAATATGATCCCATTGAAGTGTCAATCTTATTCTCACCACATTCAATTTACTTCATGATCAAAAAATGGTTAGAGATCAGATAGTCAAAACAGTTCTAAACCTGAAATTTACATTGTTTCGTAAACAATCAGAATGAGCCTGATGGAAAACTAAGGGTCTGTTTGGTATGGCTTTCAGTTTTTAATTTTTTTTCTAAAAAAAAAGAGAAGAGTTCTGATTTTTTTTTTTCACTAGTTTAAAAAACTGGTGACTGTTTGACAGAGTTTATTTTTTCAAAAAACAGAAAAGAGCAAGCGTTTGACATGACAACTCTTTGGGTTTATTTTTTTTTAATATACATTTTTACATTATTAAACATTATTAAAGGTAATTAAGCAACTATATTACAATATCTTACAAATAATTAAACATAATTATTTAATTATGTTTAATTAAATAATTAAGTTTGACCACCGACGCCAAGACCATCAGACCGCCGGCGATGTGCCGGTGGTCTTGGCGAATTTTTGTACAAATTCACGAATTTTTACAATTACACCTTGACAAAAAATCATTTGTCACCTTTTCTATCGAAGGTGTACAATATAACTACGATAAAATTATATGACTGTTTAATCGTTAAAATTTTGACTTTTATACTTGCAAAATTTGTAACTCATAAAATTAAATAAAATACCATAAGTCCCACCTAATTCAGCTCTACCCCAGCACCACACCTAATTCAAACCCTAGCTCTACCCTCACCTAATTCAAACACCACAAGTCCCAGCACCACACAATGGCGGCGGCAACGGGGGCAACGGCCACACAATGGTCCTCAACCTCATCAACAAGCGCCTCCGCGCCCTGCGAAAGAAGCAGAACCGCATCACCCAGATGGAAGAGGCCGTGTCCCAGGGCAAGCCCATCAACAAGGAGCAAGAGGAAACCTTAAAGTCCAAGCCCTCCGTCCTCGCCGCCATCGACGAGCTCGAGAAGCTCCATCAGCCCCTCTCCGCTGCCGTCGCCGACGAAACCCAGCTCGCCCTCGAACGCCACACCCCCACCCAAAACCCACCAACCCCAGAAATCCTAGAGAAACAAGCCGATGATGACGTGATTGGGGATCTGTTGAACCTGCTCTATTTTGGGACCGTGTTTGATGTCAAGCCGGTGGTAGGGCTTTCGGACGGAGGGGGAGAGAGAGAGATGAAAGAATCGTTAAAAAGTGGGTTTTATACCCAGCTCGAAAAATGGCATTTTTGTTGCTAGTGAGGCTCGAATGGGCGACCTCATTAATGTGCCCGAAGGCTCCGCGTGAAAAGAGAAGAAGAAAAGAGCTTTGAGCTCTTTTTAAAAATGGCCACCAATTTTTAATCTCTTGGGTTTTTTTTTAAAAAGAGAAGCCAACCAAACAGCAAGCTTTTATGGGCTTTTGCAAAAAAAAGAGAAGATGGTCAAAAAAGAGCCAAAAAAAAGCCTGTAAAACAGCCCCTAAATCTGACAAAGCAGTCGTAGTCAAGTGGCCAAACATATAGAGGATTTTGGCCTGTTGGAGTGAAGCTTCAACAACATGGACTTACTAGTAAGTAGTACCCCTGATATGGGGACATATGCCCAAGAATGACGGTGCTAGTTAATAGAGACCCAGGTCCTGATCAGCCTCTTTTGAGATTTTTGATAGTGTAGCAGGACAAAAACTGAATCTTGTTTTTGTAGCAGAAGCTGAGGACGCAGGCAGTCCTACTAGCTAAAAGAAAGAAGTCCCAAACTAGCATAAACCATGGCCAATTTGAAGGATTGTGCTGGGCATGTTTTTAGTTTACCGAAATAGCCGGGGTATCATCCCGTCCTATTTATGCAACCCTTTCAACTATAGAGAAACATAGGGATTCATTTGTGTACCATGGAAGCCCATAGCAGAGCAACGGAAGCTTTTAGGACTCAGGTTTGCAATCCATCTCAATGTTATATATGTACCCCAAAGCAAAGAAGGAGAAAGAAGTGGCCCAAGTACCAAAGAGGACCACCGTGTATGGCGTAAATTAGACATATACATGACCAATTCATTTGCGTGCATAATATCTTCATCGAGTGACGAACAGAATTTCCTTTCGAATTCATTCATAAGATGCTCTCTCATTGCCTGGCTACTTGATAATGGCAATGCAATACCTTCCAGAAGCAGAATTTACATCACTGATAAAAACCTAAACAACTAGAGGCCATTTTTTGCTACAGGAATCACAATCCTGTATTGGAGCAAGAGACGAGAAATTGGACAGGAAAAAGAGCAGATCAATCTCTCAACTAAAGTAGTATAAGCACCACATAACAAAATAACATCGAACAAGAAAATGTAAAAGGAACAAGAGATACGATTTGATTTGATAAGACAAGCGCACAAGATGATTCTAGTACTTTAGTCTCATAATTGGAGGGAAAAAGATGAAGAGTGCTCAAGGAAATAAAGCTGCTCACTGTAACATCTTTTCGCTGGAGCTTACGATCTTGGCTTCTCCTTCTTCTCTTTGAAGAGAGCTAAAAGAGACACACCTGACACCTTCACGACCTTGAACCTGACACCAGGAATATCTCCAACAGCATGCCCCTTACGGCCAAATCCTGCAATTAGCACCTCATCCTGCATGCCAATCCGTACAAACCTCTATAAGGTCAAAAGAACTGAGAGCATTTTGTTATGACAATGGAAACCAACATCTGGTGCAACTATATGACAAAACTCACGTTCTCTTCAATATAATTCAGGCAACCATCATTAGGTACAAAGGCAGCAATCTTCTTCCCATTCTTGATCAGCTGAACTCGAGCACATTTTCTAATGGCAGAGTTTGGCTGTTTTGCCTCAATACCACTGCAATTCATCCAGTCAAGAAGCATTAGGTTGTCAAAAAGAAAAGAAGGTCAAGCATAGGAAAAAAAAGGACATATGGAACGCAGTCCTACATTTTCTCAAGAACAATGCCTTTAGCGTGAGAAGACCCAGCAAATGGCTTCTTCCATTCGTTTCCCAGATGAGACTTCTTATAAGACTTGTCAGCCCACCTTTGCCTTCTGCGATGGGACTTCAGCTTGCGACCAGCTCCCATTCCACGTGTCTTCCTATTTATATAAGGCAGTAAATTGAAGGAACTCTAGCTTAACACAGCAATTATAAATATACCGCATAACGATGTATGGTACACACACACACGTGCGTATAAACTACATACATATATGATGTGCAACTCAACAAATTAAACGTGCACGATTAATCAATTATGAAAAACAAGATGGGGGCTTGGGTGTAAAATGTCAAAAATGTGAAAAAAAGTGAAGAGAAACAAGAAACGAATTCCAATGGTACAAATTTAACATGCAAAGGACTAAACCAGCTTTTACCCTTCCTCTGCATAATAAAAATGATGAACTGTCACTAATTGGTACGCAGAAAGACATCCTCAACTGTTTCCCTTGGAAACAACTAAAATAAATGTCAAATAAAGACCACATATCATCATAAAAAATCAAATATAGTTGCTGAAACAGTACAAATAGATTACATGTGCACGCCTCAGTCCCATCTACTTCACAAATCTATGGTCAATGTCGAACAACAGCGGACTCCTTCTTGCAATAGCTTGAAGAGCTTAAATTGATATCTGACGACCCCAAAAATATAGCTATACTTCCAACAAGGTCCAAATGAGAAGCTTCAGATAATGTATCATGTAACATTGGTCAATGGTTTACTTCAAGCTAACAACACATTCTATGGATAAACCATGCATAGAGCCTGAGTATTGAACAACAGAAACGTATGTATTCTTGCTTTTCAAGCAAAAAATGATCGATGCAAGCAGTAGCAGCATCACTTAATGCATTATGTATGGTAAAGTGAAAACCCAACTAATTTCGCAATGCCACCTGTACCCTTAGAACTAAATTTCTTTCTCAGCTTTCAATTTGAAGTCAAATTCTTGAGTCACATGTTGAATGGTACGGCAGTTGCTTTTAAGTATCATATGGTAAACCACATTATCTTTTGCTCTAATATTTATTCCCTCCGGGCATTTAATTCTCCTATTTCTCTTTTACCTTTGCTTCTTCTTACGTCATTAGAAGCAAACTAATTACAGATTATTACTTACCAAAAGAAAAACTATGTATAGTTTTTAGATGAAAATTACCATTAAAATAGTACTTTCCGGTGTCTCTACGAAAATTAAACTAATCGCGGTCCATCAAAATGCCGGAAAAAGGCAATGCCACGTCATTTGCCAACAGGCAAAAGATCACGTGGATAGTATTCTTCGAGACAACATTCTAGTTTCGAGATTACTTACACATCACCAGATGTACCACTAATTTAGTAAATTCCAACATCAATGTCTCTAAATCCGAAATTATAGTATATCTTCCATTCCATTAGACTTTCACAGTCTCACTATATGCGATTTCCTAGATAAATTATGTGCAAGAAAATCTCGACTTCGTTCATCCTAGATAAATTATGTGCAAGAACGATACTTATTCAATTTGCAATTGCTATTTGAGTCCAATTTGGTTGTTTACATGGTGTACTAAATCTATCTTAGGAACTGGCAAAAAATCCAATGAATTGTACTTGATACTTTTAAGCCCCATGTTGTTTTTCTTAAAGCTATTTCTGCTTTCCAGAACGTTACAAATTGCGTCATTTGAGTTTATAGAAGCAACTGATACACATTGAAGCGTAAGGATCCTGAAAAGACCGACCAAAAAAGGGACTACAGAAGCGTATGTAAAGCTTAAACATGGATTAAGATAGGAAATTGAAGGTTAATCAGTTGAATTTACCCCATGGTGACGGAATTAAGAGGCTCTTCGGCTGCAACGGGCCGGGCTCCAAAGCGCAAGCAACAACTGTGAAAAGAGTAAGGAGGCCTCCCCAGACGAAACCCTAAAATGTGAAAGACTTCAGCTAATGACTTAAAGGCCCCTCCCCTCAAGTTTTTAAACTTGACCGGCTGCATTTTTTCCATTTTGTTAAAGTCTCCTTCCCTGCACTTTTTCAGAGTATAATTTTCTGAATGAGACAGAATTACTGTTATACCCTTCCCAACTCAATTGTTCTTCTGTTGTAGACGTAATACTCGTTGGCACTGTTTATTGTATCTAAAGGGCACTGCAATCAATCAGGTATGGGGTATGTTATGGTTACTCTCTATCTCTCTCCTCGTGTATATATATATATATATATAATAAGAAAAGGGAGAAAAAAGAAGCCCTCAAAGGTCTCCATACCCATATGGTTAGAATTTTAAAGACTAAATGAAAAAAAAAATACCTTGTAGACACACACTCACGTACACATGCACATGATATCTGTACTATTTATAAAAATGTAGATATGTACAAATTATTTTTTGAACAAAACTAACCCTATAACTTTTTTTAATTGTCATGATTGACCTTTGTTGTAATTATTCAAGAATAAATGTCATGGTCTTAGAGGTGTCAAATGGGCCGGGCTTTGGCCGGCCCGGCCCAAGCCCATCGGGCCTCCAGCAAAATCGGTCGGGATCGGGCCAAGGGGGCTGTCAAACGGGCTGGGCCAGACCAGAATCTGGGGATATCTGGGCCCAGTCCAAGCCCAACATTTAGGGCCGGGCCCAGGCCCAAATTTTTTTATTTTTTTTTCATTTTCTTGTTATTCAAGATAAAGTTTTAATTACGGTAATTTATTGTTATTGTTTAAGCAAATTGTACTCTAGACATGTTCAATATTCACAATTTAACGAACTTAATCTTTATCCTTTTATTTCATTATAAACCATATACATTGAAGATAAATGTGTTTATAGGCCCTCCTCCTTTTATCCGAACTTGAGACCGGTTGCTTGTAAACAAACAGGCGAAGTTACCTATTTTTTTTATATATACGGAAAAATATCTATCTTGCAAGCGCGATCTGACCGTCCATCCTGAAAGATGGACGGTCCAGATCGCGCCTTTTTCCAAAACTGATCCCCGTCCGCCATACTGTCTCGCGGACGGGAGTTTTACCTTTTTGCCCTCCTCCCATGTCCGCGAGACTGTCTCGCGGACGCCTTTCTGTTCCTGACATGTGTCAGGAAAAAGGTGTCCGCCATACTGTATGGCGGACGATCTCAGGCTGACACATGTCAGGGCCTGTCCTCTCGGTCGCCTATAAAGTCTCGGGCTTTCCCCTCGGTCGCCTAGAAATTCTCCCTAATTCTCGGCTCTTTCAGCAAAATTTTTGCGGGGCTTTCAGATTCACTTGCTTCCATTTTCAGCACCCTTCAAGCTTTTCTTGGAGTAACACACTTGGTTCAAGCATCACTCAAGCAAGGTAAAGTTTGTGATCTTGCTACCGTTTATCTTAGTAATTTTAATTTGTTATGTTCAGTAAATATATAATTAGCAAAATAGGAGACACTTTTGAGATTATGTATATGGTATCCTAAATCGGTCTAATCGTCAAGATAATTTTGAGATAATAAGCGTATTCTATTTCTACATAGGTCTTTTTCACAATGTCTGATTTCGTGTCGAGCTCCAGCACCCCCGTAGATGCTAGTGATCCGTATCTAGGACGAACCTTTCAAACGTTGGAAGAAGCTGGAGAATGTTTTCGAGCTTATTCATTGAGGGTTGGTTTTGGCATTAGAATAAAAACTACAAGAACAAGCAGCGTATCGAAAAGGATATGCTCTCGCTTATACGAGTGTCATAGGGGCAGAAACCCAGTGCAAAATGAGACACGCGTAGGCAACGATGACAGTGATGATGACGAAATAGGGTATGCGCGGAGAAGACGGGATTGCTTTGCGCGCACGAATTGCCAGGTCAAGATGTTCGTAAGCTATAAAGCCAAACAAGATCATTGGCTTATTACCAGCCTGGAACTGGCACACAATCACCCGTTAGTAACCCCTTCTAAGGTGAGTCAGATGCATCAACACAAGAAGATGGGTAAGGTCGCGAGGAGCCTAATTCACACAATGAGCGATGCGCGGCTAGGACCTACCGACATGATTAATGTTCTTGCTGAACAGGCTGGGGGAATTCAAAATTTAAACTTTAACACGACAGACGTTCGTAACGCGGTCCGAACCCATAGACGAGCCGCGTATGACCTCAATGATGCGCAAGCGACAATGAGCCTATTGAAACGGATGCAGATGGAGGACCCGCAGTTTACCTTCGACTATAAACTTGACGACGAGCATCGAGTTAGCACAATTTTTTGGGTCGACGGTCGTTCGAGGCTAGCTTATAAGCATTTTGGGGATGTCGTGACTTTCGACACCACATACCGTACCAACAAGTACTCGATGCCGTTCGCTCCTTTCACGGGCGTCAATCATCATTATCACTCCATCCTGTTCGGGTTCGCCTTGTTAAGGGACGAGAGCGAGAGTTCTTTTGAATGGTTGTTTAGGGTGTGGCTGGAAGCAATGAACTTCAAAGCACCGACTGTTATCATCACCGATCAAGATTTGGCAATGAAGAAGGCTATTGCTACCGTCTTCCCAGATACTCGACACAACTTGTGCACTTGGCACATAAGCAACAAATACCCGGAACGTCTGCATCACATGTACGCAAAGTATCCAGACTTTAAACAGGATTTTGACAAATGCGTCCTCAAGTCATTAACGATTGAGGAATTCGAGGAGAGGTGGGAAAAGCTTGTTCGGGATTACTCATTGCAAGACAACGAGTGGCTCCAGCACTTGTACGGGCTCAAAGAGCAATGGATTGGTGTTTACACGAGAAGTCATTTTTCTGCGGGCATGAAAACGACGGGCAGGAGTGAATCTATGAATGCCACGTTCGATAATTATGTGGGTACAGCTACCAATTTGAAGAGTTTCGTCACATCAGCACAAAAAGCGGTTGCGTCGTTGTTCGTGAAAGAAAGGGCTGCAGACTTTGCAACCACGTACAAGCAAAGGAGAAGGTTGCTTGAGACCCCGCTGGAGCTGAACGGTGCCAAAGTCTATACGAAGGAGATCTTCCTGCTATACCAAGTAGAGCTGCAAAAATCGGGCCGATACAGTATATATAAGGTGGCAGAAAAGTCGTCGCGTGAGTACAAGGTTTATTCGCTCGTGAATGACCTCGTCCCTGAGAAGCTGCGCAGAATTTATACGGTGACCCACGACACATTGACGGACTCGGTGACATGTGTTTGTAAGAAGTTTGAGTTCCATGGCATCCTGTGTAGACACATTCTGCGGTTTTTCACACAGAAGAATATCAGGACAATCCCCGATAAATACGTCCTGCCACGTTGGACGAAAGGTGCAAACAGGTTGCACGGTACCATTTCCTTTCCGGAGCACCCGTATACTGACTTTGAAGAATCAGAGACGTTGCGGTATAATCATCTGGTGACGATGTTCACCCGTTTGTCCGTAAAGGGTGCTGCTACAATGGTCGGATATAAACATCTCCTCGAGGTAGCTCAGCAGCAAGAGCCCATCGTCGACCAATTGGAAGCAGCTTCAGTCAGCAATGCGGTTGACACCGAGCCTACGACGGGATCAGAAGATGACGAGCCGGGGGAGGGAGCCGACAATGATATCCGGCCTTCGGATCCAATTATATCGCAAACGAAAGGCCGCAAGAGATCTACGCGGATGAAAAGCTCTATTGAGACGGCAACTCAACCAAAAAAGCTAAGAAGGTGTGCATTGTGCAACAAAATGACAGACCACGACAAGCGGAACCATTACAAGGCACTGGGGATAAGTCCAGTGCCTTTGCAAGACGGGGAAGAAGATGATGCCGAGGATGAGGACGAACAAGCTGCAGTGGAACTTTAGTGTACTGAATATTTTGTAATAATCTTTTATGAGCCATCAAAAGTGTCGGACATTTTGTAATAATATTTTAGTAATGACTCGTTTGTAATAACCTTTACAATCATTTTTTTATACGTGATTTCTTACACTGTCCGCTACACTGCGCAGCACAACATTAGAAACCTAAGGTATTAAAGAATACCCCCCTACAACACTTAGGTTTTTTTGGTCTTGGTTTGCTTCTTTGCGTCCGCTATACTATGTAGCGGACGGCCCCGCAGAATACCCCCCCTACAACACTTAGGTTTTTTTTGTCTTGGTTTGCTTCTTTGCGTCCGCTATACTATGTAGCGGACGGCCCCGCAGAATACCCCCCCTCCAACACTTAGTTTTTTTTTGTTTTGGTTCACTTCTCTGCGTCCGCTATACTATGTAGCGGACGGCCCCGCAGAATACCCCCCCTCCAACACTTAGTTTTTTTTTTGTTTTGGTTCACTTCTCTGCGTCCGCTATACTATGTAGCGGACGGCCCCGCAGAATACCCCCCCTCCAACACTTAGTTTTTTTTTTGTTTTGGTTCACTTCTCTGCGTCCGCTATACTATGTAGCGGACGGCCCCGCAGAATACCCCCCTCCAACACTTAGTTTTTTTTTGTTTTGGTTCACTTCTCTGCGTCCGCTATACTATGTAGCGGACGGCCCCGCAGAATACCCCCCTCCAACACTTAGTTTTTTTTTGTTTTGGTTCACTTCTCTGCGTCCGCTATACTATGTAGCGGACGGCCCCGCAGAATACCCCCCTCCAACACTTAGTTTTTTTTTGTTTTGGTTTACTTCTCTACGTCCGCTATACTATGTAGCGGACGGCCCCGCAGAATACCCTCTCCAACACTTAGTTTTTTTTTGGTTGTTTTCTCTATGTCCGCTATACTATGTAGCGGACGGCTCCGCAGAATACCCCCCTCCAACACTTAGTTTTTTTTTTGTTTCGGTTCACTTCTCTGCGTCCGCTATACTATGTAGCGGACGGCCCCGCAGAATACCCCCCATCCAACACTTAGTTTTTTTTTTTGTTTTGGTTCACTTCTCTGCGTCCGCTATACTATGTAGCGGACGGCCCGCAGAATACCCCCCTCCAACACTTAGTTTTTTTTTTGTTTTGGTTTACTTCTCTACGTCCGCTATACTATGTAGCGGACGGCCCCGCAGAATACCCTCTCCAACACTTAGTTTGGTTTTTTGGTTGTTTTCTCTATGTCCGCTATACTATGTAGCGGACGGCTCCGCAGAATACCCCCCTCCAACACTTAGTTTTTTTTTTGTTTTGGTTCACTTCTCTGCGTCCGCTATACTATGTAGCGGACGGCCCCGCAGATACACTGATTATCGAACACTTGGTTATTTTTTGAACACTTGCCCTGCAGATAGACAGATATCCAACAGACAGATATCCAACACTTGGTTTCCCACCGTTAAATCATATCGGTCAATAAAATCAATCGCATTCAATAAATTTTTTTATTAAAAGTGTTGTAACGTTACAATGTGAATTGGGGAACATCATCTCTCGCGGGAATGATGTTCCTTACACGGATTTACAATAAACCTAATAGCTCTAGGCCGGCCATTCATAATTTGCCAAGCAATCCTATACCTAAAGTCTTGTATGCATTCTTCGCTCCAGACAGTCTTCTTGAGGCTCTCAGACCGGCAAATGTAATCCATGTACATGCAGAGGAAGACGCCGCAGTCCGAGGAATTATGTTGCTTGGGCCTACTCCTCTTCAATCGGAAAATGAGGACCGGCCTGCGCGATACCTTCTCCCGACGCCTACCATTGACCAGGGCAGCAAAAAGATTCTGCGAGAACCATAATAAGCATTAAACATAGCTAGCAAAATAAGATTAATCAGTTTTATAATATGCAAGTTACAACAAGAAGGAAACAGGATCTTACCATGGCATCCAACTGGCCTATGCCTCGGTACATATCAATCACAGGCATCACGTCGGTATCATCGTAGAGACTGTCGACGACTGAAACCGTGCTCTGTAATGGTTCGTAGCAAACCAAGTACCAGTGGGCATTCCCTAAAAAGGGGATTAGAAACACGTCGGCAACACTTGCGCTCACTGGACTATCCCTAGCAAGATATGCTTGTAGGTTAGGGGACGGTTTCCACTGGGCCATGCCTCTCCCCTTCCTTGCATTGCCCCAGTCGTGCCACTCTTGTACTAGGAGCTGATGAAAAAAAGCATCCAAGATAAACACGCGCGGACCGATGTTTGGATGCTCCCGACACCTTCGCCTCAGAATTTGCACGTAGTGCGAGATGACACCGCTGTCTAACCAAGCTCCCGGCGCCAGCGAGGCGATCTCTGTCCAAGAGGCATTGTAATCCAAGCCCTCGGGGTGATCCATGTCATACGACGCTCCGTCTTGGGGGGCCCCGCTAAAATAACGGGCTCGGATTAGATCGCATTTATGCGGCTTTAGGGGCCTGGCTGGATGCCCTTTCGGATATTGCCCTCGGGGGTCGATCGGGGGATATTGGCCTCCAATTCCTTCTTCGGCCGGCTGATATTCCCCTCCGGGGCCGCCAACTGGTCCCGCCCACGGGACAATGGGCAGTGCCTCGGAGAAACCGTAGTTTCCGAAAGGAAAGTCTTGCGTGACTTGAGAGAGGGGTTCCGGGAACAAATTGAAGGAGGGGCCGCTGTAATCGCCCCACGACGCTTGAGCCTGTCCCATCCCCGCTTCAGAGGTACCACCAACTCCCTGACTCACCCCTGAAGCCTGTCCAGAGGGATCACCGTATCCCTGGCTGACGCCCGTATAACCCATTCCCGGGCTTACTCCCGAAGACTGGCCCGATGCTTGGCGCAAAAAATTCCCGCAGCCTAAAGCCAATGTCGCAGCCTGTTGGCAAAGATCCTCGCCCATTGCGCTCACCAGATCCCTCCGCTCACTCAACTTCTGGAAGAATGCAAGCGAGGCATTAACCTACATCCAAAGAGATAAAAAATTAAGTAACTTCAATCAGACATTTATATTCAACTAATTTGGTTCAAGTCAGACTTGTTGGGCAACTTACGAGATTGTATGCCATACGCTCATCGATCTGACCCCTAGGCGCATACCTCTCCCCACGTTCAAAGTTTACAGGGGCTACTCTCCTCCGCGTGATGCGGTAGTACCACTCATCGTACTGATCGATGCTGATAACGGGGTCTGGCTCCGAGACGATGGCCGCCAGTGTGTCCTGCCAAGAAGTCCAAAGCTCTATTTCGGCCGCGCACAATTCGTACGCATTGGCGGTGCCAAACACTCCGACATCCGGTGGGTTCCTGTTAACCCTCATATCCGGGGCATCGACTGGCAAACCCTGCTCCAACTCAAAATGGCGCATTGCTCGGTCGGGCAGCTGCCACTCTGCGAGCTCGAAATGGATCAGGGGTGTGCGCTGCAACCCGGAGAGCGTGAAGACGAACGACTCTCCCACCCGTCGCGCCAAACGTATGTACGGTGCCCAACGCATTTGGCCCGGAGATAGACGGTCGAACTCCCCTCGATAGTACGTAATGTTGTGATGGGGATCGACTCTCCTCTTGTAGTGGCTAGCCCTCCGGCTGTACTCCCAAGCACACAACCGAGGCCAGACTTTGTCGGTTCCATCCCTACGCGTTGGTGCACCGGGAGCAAGGTGTTCGTAAGACCACACCTGAGAACATCAAAAAATTATATTTATATCGTCGATTCAACAAAAATAAAACACAATAACGAAGACATGATTTATATGATATACCTGCAATAGCGAGAGACATGCACATATGGCTTTGGAGTTGGGCCTCGTTGCCTTGTGCAATGCTCGGTACAGATACGAAAGAACCGCTGCACCCCAGGCATAATCCCCAACCTCCGACAGGTTACCCAACAACGGTAAATATTTCACGCTGACCGTGTTCTTCGACGTCGTTGGGAATAAAATTGCTCCCATCACCCACAAGAGGAAGGCCTTTGTGTACACCACAAGCTCACGGCCCGTATAGTTTTCCGGCAAAACCCCGTAGGTATCTACCAACCACTTCAACTTTATACCACCAGTGCTAAATTGATCCTGGGGTATCGAAGTGAAGAAGTCTCGCGCTGTTCTCTTATTCGTTGCGTCTGACGGAGGAGCAATTACCGGCCGCCCCGTCACCGGCAACCCCAAGATGAACCCTACATCTTCTAGGGTAATCGTCATCTCTCCGAGCGGGAAGTGAAACGTATTCGTTTCACTTCTCCACCTCTCAACAAGGGCACCTATCAAGGCCCGGTCAAGCTGTTGAAAGATCTGCCCATGCGTGAAAATCCCAAACCCAATTCCACGCAGTATTCTTTTCTGGGACTTGTTCAAGGTCCATCTCGTGAACTCGCGAGATACTTCTACGGTGGTGAGAAGTTCTCTTTCCTACGAATTATTAATAAATACAATTTGAGCAAAATGAACGGTAAAACAACGTTCGTAATAATAAGAAAGTTGATAAATAATGTATCTTACTCCACCATCCCATATGAGCGTACTGATATGGTTGGCTTGGTCGTATAACACGGATGGATCTTCTGGTCCAGGGATAAATTCCATTTTTTGCAACTGAAACTATGGAATCGGATTTTACAAACGCTAGCACATGAACAAATACATACATATATAAATCCTCATCATCGCTAGCACATGCTCAATGCATAATCAAAACCACGCATAAAACGCAATATTGATCACAACTATAGATTAGAAACATGTAAAGGATTGATTTTGTGAACTTACGTGATCTATTAGGGGGGGATTAAAGCTGCTCTTATGAAGAAATTGCGCAGATCTGCTTGCCAACGCCGCTGGGAATATTTGTGAGTAGGAAGAACGGAGAAGAAGAGTGTAGAAGTTATAGGGGACTTTCTTTTGGGTTTGAATATATATATTTGCTGTCCGCTGGACAATATATATTTGCCGTCCGCTATATAGTATCGCGGGTCTGTTCCTTGTCCGCTATATAGTATCGCGGACGCTAGACTTTTGGTTGTTTTGGTAGTTTTCTCTACGTCCGCTATACTATGTAGCGGACGACACAGAAGAATTTTTTTGGTTGTCTTCTCTACGTCCGCTATACTATGTAGCGGACGGCCCCGCAGAATTTTTTGGTTGTCTTCTCTACGTCCACTATACTATGTAGCGGACGGCCCCGCAGAATTTTTTGGTTGTGTTCTCTACGTCCGCTATACTATGTAGCGGACGGCTACTACACTTAGTTCCACCTCTCCTCCAACACTTAGTTTTTTCTACACTTAGTCCAAACTGTCCGCTATATAGTATCGCGGATATACTTACCGCAGAAAATGGTTGGCACGGACCAGACATTTAGTTCCCGACCTTCCCGAAGAACCCCAAGGCCTAAGCGGAGGGAGGGCCTTATATCCGCTATCTATATATATAGAGCTATACAATGTAGCGTAATGTAATAAATTGGAATAAATTGGCGCCCGTAATGCAGTTTTAATAAATTGAAATAAATTGGCCCGAAGACTTGTTTTAGCGACATAGTACGTTAATGCTATTTTAATAAACTGACGCCCGAAGACTTGTTTTAGCGACGGAATCAACAATCTCAATTTTTCCAAAAAATAATGTACGATTCATAATCAACGATCTCAATATATCAAGGCAACAAAAAAAGGCACAATTAAGCAAGAAAAAATTTGAAAACATAATAAACAAGAACATAAATTTTTTATTATAATAAACTATGGTTCACAAATGGGGTACGAAAGCTTTTCACAAGCGCTCCGTTCAAAGATTACAACTTGAAAATCCCACCACCCAAGGTGTTCGAACACTACAAAGTCCCCGAGTTCGAGGCCATGCTGGCGCACGAAGACGTTCCAACCCTCTGCGAATTCCTTTTTTTGGGATCGGCCGGGCTTCAGCTTGATTTCAACCTGCCATGCCCCCTTGCGGCTATATAATCTTGCACTATCATGAATTGTTGTAAATTGATTGGTAAATGCTTCCGGTATGTCCTACCAAACACAAAATACAAAAAATAGGTTAGTTTTGGTTAAGAAAAACAAAAGATCAAACTTTTAACACACGAAAATACAGAGAAAGAGAAAGAGGGATAGCCTACAAGTTCATGCTCAAATCCCGGCATCATGACTTTGAAAAAGTGTTTGCCTACCAGGTGCAAGTTGCCAATATAATCGTAGGCGTAGGTGGTCTCCGATCCAGAAGCCATCGAGATCGGCGTTGAGGGGAGGACGGTGGTGTCGGCGGAGATGTGGGTGACCGGAGATGTGGGTCGCCGTAGATGGGGTAGCGGCTTTAGGTTAGATGTTCGAGAGAGGGGACGCCGTCCGCTACAATAATATATATACCCCGATCTGATTAAATATTTATAGCAGGAGAGAGTTGACGAAGGGACGCCGTCCGCTACAGATACGAAGGGGACACTGTTGACGCCATACAGATACCAAGGGGACAGTTCTCGGGGCTCACGCCCGAGACTTTATAGGCGACCGAGAGGACAGGCCCTGACATGTGTCAGCCTAGAGATCGTCCGCCATACAGTATGGCGGACGCCTTTTTCCTGACACATGTCAGGAACAGAAAGGCGTCCGCGAGACAGTCTCGCGGACATGGGAGGAGGGCAAAAAGGTAAAACTCCCGTCCGCGAGACAGTATGGCGGACGGGGATCAGTTTTGGAAAAAGGCGCGATCTGGACCGTCCATCTTTCAGGATGGACGGTCAGATCGCGCTAGCAACTTAACTCCATTTGCTAGCGCTATCAATGGATCAGCTCCCATATATATATATATATGAAAAAAAAATTATATTTTGTGAGAAATTGTATTCTTAAAACTTAAGAGAAGGAAAATAAAAAGAAATTACCTAATCATCCGGAAGTACTTCAACATTGGAGTCACTACTCTTCCTATCATCAATCGATTTTTCTTACTCGTGGTATTTCGCATCAAGATAATCCTTCAAACATACACATAGCTCGAGGGACTCGGGGTTAAGACGACTCCTCCTGTCATCCAAAACCCTCTCGCTCGCTGAAAATGCCGACTCTGAAGCAACCGTGGAGGCTTGCACTGACAGGTACATCCCGTGCAATTTGAACTAAAGTTTTATACATGTTTTGATTTTGTTTCCAAAAATATAACAAATTAAAATTAACATGTTCTTGTATTGATAAATCACCATAATGATCAGTATTTGAATATACACCAATCTCATTAAAAGAGAAAAAAGTAAACGAACCTGCCGAATTAGAAGTACCTTCACTTGGTAATTGTCTTGCTACTAGATGTTCAAAGCCCTTAAGGTATGGCGCATAATACCTCTCAGCAGTCGATGATGAAGCTCGTCCGCGCACGTCAGCAGAATTACGATAGAGGTTGAACATTCCTCAAATGTCTTGCTTACTTTCGCTGTGAGTGCGGTTGTATCCTCTACTGGGTGGCACATTAATATCGATATCTCTTGTATCGAGACATTCACGCCATGCAACTTTAACCTAGGATCTAAACAAGTAGCAACAGCAAAAACAACAGGCAGTTCACTCCAATATTTATTAAACTTTTTATCCATCACTTTTACTATTTCCTCAAAGGGTCGTATATATCTCCATTTCGATAACATTGTAACCATCTTGAGAATTTCTATTATAGTGAGAGGAGAGGTGGGATAGTACGTACCAGACAATAAATTGGTAGACGTGTAAAATACCTCCAAAAATTCAGCTAGGTATGTGGCCATCTGCCATTCCTCTTGAGTTGGCAAGCTGGCTGGGAACAAAGTTAGTAGAAAATGCGTATAGACTTCTCTGTATACTAGAATGTGTAAAAGCATATGGTATGTAGAGTTCTACCTGTGAACCACATCTGTAATTGCTCTCCTGCGAGGCATATTATATTCAACACACAATGTTTTAAATTGTTGTGTTCTCTGACTCAAACTATTAACATTCGCCGTCATACCCCTTATTTTGACAAGAATATCTTCTGCAGCAGCTAAGCCATCTTGAACAATTAAATTAATTATATGACAAACACAATGAACATGAAATAATTTACCAGAAAGTACAGGTTTGAGGCTCTCCTGTAAAGCATCAACAGCAGCTATATTGTTAGAAGCGTTATTAAAACTAATACTCATAATCTTATCCTTTAATTTAAACGTGGTACATGCTTTTAATATAATACTAGCAATGTTCATTCCATCATGCGGAAAAGGAAAGAGCTCGAAAGCGATGATTCTCTTGTGCATAATCCAATCGGCATCAATCCAATGGGCCGTCACACAAGTATAACTAACAAAAGTAAACGGAGATTGCCAAATATCAGAAGTAAGACTAACTTTACCGTCAAATTTATCAACATAATCGATCAGGCGTGCTTTAGCAGCATTATACTGTCGGAGTGTATCGGATCTAGTTGTGTTTCTATGAACCTTTTTGTACAAAGGTTGAACGTATGTATTCATATATCTAAAGTGCTTAGCATTATCGGCAAAAGAAAAGGCTTGTTCATCGTGAATAACAAATTCAGCGAGACAGTCTCTTTGTTCTCGCTGATTATAAACAAATAACTTACCGTCAAAAGATAACTGCGTTTGTGTAGGTTCAACGTGGCCTTGTCGAGGTGCACACTGAGGGTAATGACTAGGTATAGGGTTAGCACAGTACTTACATCGAGCTTTTCGGATGCCGTCCACCATAACTTCATCAAAGTGATTCCAACACTTGGCTTTCTTTTTTTTTTTCCCTTTTGGACTTCTGGCTCATTACCGAAGGCCTTGCTCGGCCCTTCTTCATCATGACTAGGTATAGGGTTAAGATTATACCACGGAGTAGTAGCTTCGCCAACCGAGCTGCGTCCTTGACTATAATGCGGGGGTCTTGATCAGGCGTGTATTCAAAATCTGGAATGTTTTGATTGAACTCCCAATTGGCTTGGGTATCTATCATACAACATGTACTCATTCGTCCAGGAACGAATGGTTGTGGTGGTGCTTGGATTGGTGTTTGTGATGGCCGTGGTGCTGGTGGTGGTGTTTGTGATGATGATGTTGATGTTTTTCGTGATGATGATCCACGCTTCAGTTTCTTCAGTAATCCAGTCATATTTGACGCTAAACTTTTTTACTAGATTGAAAAATAAAATTAGTAAGAGTAACTAAATACACAAGTATAAGAGCAGTAATTAATAATTAGAAATAACAATTAAAAGAATTAAAGAATAACAAATGAATCACTGAGGGTAATTCGAAATTGGAGAGAGTTAGTAATTAAAAAAATTAGTAATAGTAATTGATAAATATAAAAATTCAATAATTACTAATTACTAGACAAAAGAATTAGAGAGTAACAAATTAATAAGAGGAGTGGTTGGTAATTAAAATTTAGCAAAAGTAGTAATTAGTAAACAAGAGTAATAATATGCAAGAGTACTAATAAGTAAATAAGAGTAGTAGTTAGCAAGAGTAGCAAAGTTTATAGAAATATAGAATGTTTATATAAGAGAGAGTAAGAAGATTGATGTGAAAAATTAGAGAGAAATTGTGTGAATTTATAGATTTTTAAAACTTCACAAAAGACCAAAATACCCCTAAAAACTATACGTTTATAGTTGTTGGGGAGGGTAAGAGTGTAAAAACCTTAAAAGAGTTAAAAAAATTAACTTCGACCAAAATACCCCCCAAACTAGTCGTTATTTTGCTGTTGGGGGGGGGGGGGGTAAAAGTGAAATTTAGGGGAAAAAAAGGAGAATAAATCCGTTGGGGGAAAAGGGGGAAAAAGTGAATTTGAAAAGTAAAGAGGGGGGCCAGATTCGGGCCAGAACCGGGCCAGACCTGGGCCATTTCCGGGCCACGGTTCGGGTCGGGCCAAACCCCGGCTTTTTCGGGCCAGGCCTGACCCGAACTTTTTTCTCGGAAATTCAGGCCTAGTCACCACAAGAAAATATGTATTTTGCGACGGAGTTTTAGCGACGGAAGGTATTCCGTCGCTAAAATGTCTTTAAGCGACGGAATATACCGTCGTTAAAACTCCGTTGCAAAATACTATTACCGACGGAAGACACCGTCGGTAAAAGTATTTTGCAACGGAGTTTTAACGGCAGACTTTTAGCGACGGAATTACCGTCGCTAAATATTTTTTATAAAATTAGTAATTTTGAGTTTTTTTAAAAAATTATTTAAACGACGGAATAAAACCGTCGCTAAAAATTCTGTCGCAAAAGTCTTTATAATAAGACATTCACCGACGGAGTTTTAGCGACGGTCTTTCTCTCTCCATTTAAATCCAGATCTGGTTTCTTTCTCTCTCCCCGTTCTCTCTCTGAAATTCTGCTCCCACCCACCCACCGCCGTTCTCACCTCCGGCGACCCTTCTCTACGGCGACCCAGCTCCGGCGACACTCCCGTCCCCCACCCGACGCCGCGCCACCAAGCCTTGCACTCCGGTCGTGCCATAAAGCCTCCATTGTCGCCGCGCAAGGAAACCCACCACTGCCGCCGCACCACCAACGCCGGCGCCGTCGTACCCACCTCGAGATTTGTATGTCAATTGCCCTAAATTATCTGAATTTTTTGTTAATTTATCTTCAATTTAGGTTCAATTTTTTGTTAATTTGTCTTTAATTTATCTGAATTATTTAGATTTGTATGTCAATTTAGGTTCAATTTTTTGTTAATTTGTCAATTGCCATAAATTATCTGAATTATTTATGATGTCATTCACTTTGTTGTTCAGACGGATCTTGGCTTATTGAAGAACTTGAACTTGTTATCTCTTTTCCTTAATTCTTGACGAGGTAGGGAAGAAAACCATATTCGGTAGTTAGTCTGTAACACCGATATAGATCATGGTGATGCTGAAAGGTCATAGATTATGGGCCATTGCATGACATCAGGATAAGAAAGCCTATGTATTGTTTATTCAATTCAACCGACCACTAAATTGAAGTAATTGAACCATAATTGAACCCTAAGTAAATCCTAAATTGAATGCCCTAATTGAATCGAACCCTAAATTAAACTAATTGAACCCCTAATTAAACCCTAAATTGATTGCCCCAATCTAACCGAACCCTAAATTGAATCAATAGAGCCCCCTAATTGAACCCTAAATTGAAGTAATTGAATCCTAAATTGAATGCCCTAATTGAATCGAACCCTAAATTAAACTAATTAAACCCCTAATTAAACCCTAAATTGATTGCCCCAATCTAACCGAACCCTAATTGAACCCTAAATTGAATGCCTCAAATCAACCGAACCCTAAATTGAATCAATAGAGCCCCCTAATTGAACCCTAAATTGAAGTAATTGAATCCTAAATTGAATGCCCTAATTGAATCGAACCCTAAATTAAACTAATTGAACCCCTAATTAAACCCTAAATTGATTGCCCCAATCTAACCGAACTCTAATTGAACCCTAAATTGAATGCCTCAAATCAACCGAACCCTAAATTGAATCAATAGAACCCCCTAATTGAACCCTAAATTGAAGTAATTGAACCCTAAATTGAATGCCCTAATTGAATCGAACCCTAATTTGAACTAATTGAACCCCTAATTAAATCCTAAATTGATTGCCCCAATCTAACCGAACCCTAATTGAACCCTAAATTGAATGCCCTAATCCAACCGAACCCTAAATTAAACTAATTGAACCCTAAATTGAATGCCTTAAATCAACTGAACCCTAAATTGAATCAATAGAACCCCCAAATTGAACCCTAAATTGAAGTAATTGAACCCTAAATTGAATGCCCTAATACAATCGAACCCTAAATTGAAATAATTCAAGCGCATCGGATATGTGAATTTTGAACATTTTTTTCCCATTTGAACATTGATCATTTGTTTGATAATTTTAGGTTGTTAATTGTGCGTTTTAGAATTGTGATTATTGATCGATGATTTTAGGTTATTAGCTGTGCATTTGAAGTAATTGCGATTATTAATTGATGATTTTAGATTGTTAATTGTGCATTGAGCATTTGAGATATTGAGATTATTGACGGAGGATGGGACCCAATTGGATTGAATGTGTGGTTTTTGTTAATTTTTATTGCATTGAGCATTTGAGAATTGAGAATTGAGGTTGTTGACGGAGGATGGGACCCAATTGGATTGAGATACCTGTTAGTTAGCGCAGACACGGACATCACGTCTGATCGACGGTGTCCGACATTTAAAAAACAAATTAACGTATGCCGACGTGTCTGGAGGTGCGTGTCGGTGGGCGTCGGACACGTGTCCGGAGGCTTCGGACACGTGTCCAAAGGCGTCGGACACGTGTCGGTATGTGTCGGACACGTGTCCGGAGGTGTCAGACACGTATCGGACACCATATCGACACCCTATATGAGGTGTCGGAATTGAGATTGTTGACGGAGGATGGGACCCAATTGAATTGAGATACCTGTTAGTTAGCGCAGACACGGACAGCACGTCTGATCGACGGTGTCCGACATTTAAAAAACAAATTAACGTATGCCGATGTGTCTGGAGGTGCTTGTCGGTGGGCGTCGGACACGTGTCCGGAGGCTTCGGACACGTGTCCAAAGGCGTCGGACACGTGTCGGTATGTATCGGACACGTGTCCGGAGGTGTCAGACACGTATCGGACACCATATCGATACCCTATATGAGGTGTCGGAATTGAGATTGTTGACGGAGGATGGGACCCAATTGGATTGAGATACCTGTTAGTTAGCGCAGACACGGACAGCACGTCTGATCGACGGTGTCCGACATTTAAAAAACAAATTAACGTATGCCGACGTGTCTGGAGATGCGTGTCGGTGGGCGTCAGACACGTGTCCGGAGGCTTCGGACACGTGTCCAAAGGCGTCGGACACGTGTCGGTATGTGTCGGACACGTGTCCGGAGGTGTCGGACATGAGGTGTCGGAATTGAGGTTGTTGAATGTGGATTAAATTTAGGTTAGTTAGGTTAATGCGACATTTTAGCATGCACCCCCTGGAATCTAATCGTGGCTCCAGCGCTGGCTATAATTACCCCTAATTAGTCCTGATTAACAATATTTTAGTAAATCAATTAACCCTAATTAGCTCCAACGAGCCTAATTAGTTTTAATTAACCCTAAGAACCTGATGAAATTCAAATTAGCTGTAATTACCCCAAATTAGCCCAAATGAACCCAATTATGCGCATATTGATTGTAGTTAGCCTAATTAGTCATAATGTGCACTACTTGGCACCATCAAAACCCTAATTAGGACTAAATAACCCTAATTAGTCCTAATCAACCCTAATTAGCTATAATTATCCGAAACTAGCCCTCATTAACATTAATTAGCCCTAACATAACCCAATTAAGCCTAATTAGTCCTAATTATGACTAATCAGCACTACTCGGCACAATTAAACCCTAATTAGGACTACATAACTCTAATTAGCCATAATCAACCCTAGTCAGCTATAATTATCCGAAACTATCCCTCATTAACATTAATTAGCCCTAACATAACCCAATTAAGCCCAATTAGCCCTAATTAGGACTAATAATCACTACTCGGCACAATTAAACCCTATAAGGACTAAATAACCCTAATTAGTCCTAATCAACCCTAATCAGCTATAATTAATAATCGTAATTAACCCTAATAACCCAGTTAGCCCTAATTAGCCCTTGTACATCCCATAATTACTCCATGTTGCCCAGAGATGGTTCAATTACTCGTTGTTTACAAACCCTGCCTTCTTTATATTAATTGTTGTTTTGAGAAGTCCATTGGCAACGAGATGGTTCAACTCGTTGCCAACGAGTTCTATTTAATGTGGAATTGGTAACATATGCAACGATCATTCTGTAGTTTTGATATTTCGGAAAGATTCTTGCATATCTTATCAATTTCTGAACACATGCATGCATAGAAACCCTTAGTTCCCGTTCAAAGGTACTCATTACAAGGTAATGCCTTGTAATGAGCCTTTGGATGTCCAGTTTGGACAGTTTGGAAAAGCTAATTGTTTATAAAACAGTATTTTGACTCATGCTTTATGTTCTATGTCGTGGATATTTGGTACACGTTCTCGTGTGTTTCTCTGGGTGCATACAGATCTGGTGTTCTAACATCCGTCAAACCTTCCTGAGCAAGGTTAGATGAATGTTAGAACACCTAATCGATGTGGTGTACTTGGAGAAATGCGGGGAGGTGCTGCCGAATTTTCCACAGACATCGGACTAAGCATGAGTTATTCACTGTTTTATAAACATGTGCTTTTCTGAATGGGATAGGACCACTACCTGTGTCAAGAGTGGAGGGGAAATATGTAGACATGTTGTAACATTCATGCATTGATATTTACATCGACAATGCCTAATCACTGGTCATTATTGAAGGTGGTATACAGTACGATAATTCAGTCGTCATGTCAGTCGATCGAAGTTGGATGAAAAGGAAGAATGCTGAAGATTTTGAGTGTCGCGTTGACGAATTTCTCGACTTCGCTTATGCGCATCCTGCACATGTTGACCTTGATAAGATAAGGTGTCCGTGCGGTAGATGTGAGTTGTTGCACTGGAGAAAAAGAATTGAAGTAAAATGGCATCTTCGTCGGTACGGTTTTATGGGTGGATACACAAGGTGGACGCAGCACGGGAAAACGATAGTATTGTCGTCCAACCTGGCTAGTCAAACTGAAGTTAGGGAGGAGGCACGATATGATTATGGATGCTGGGCATGCTAATGTTGACTGGGGTAACGACAGTCCACAACCGCCGAACGAGGGGGCTCATCAGTTTTATGAGTTGTTGAGAGCTGCGGAAGAGCCGCTGTGGGATGGAGCTCCGAAACACACACGGCTGTCTGCGGTTAGCAGGTTATTACAGTTGAAATCAGACCACGGGCTGAGTGAGAAAGGTTTTAACGAGTTTGTTACCTTCATCAAAGAAATACTGCCCGAAAGTGAAAAGCTACCGCCGTCGTACTATGACGCGAAGAAGATGATGAGGAAACTTGGGTTGAGCTATGACCGGATAGATGCGTGCAATAACGATTGTGTATTATTCTGGAAAGAGAATAAGGATTTGTCATTATGTCCGGTATGTGATCATTCGAGGTACAAACCGGACAAAGGGAAGAAGAAAAACATTGCATGGAAGATATTGCGATATTTCCCGGTCACACCACGGCTTCAGAGAATGTACTACTCCTCCAGTACAGCTGAACATATGAGGGCTCACCGTGAGACTCGCAGCAACGATGCCGATGTGCTGACACACCCAGCTGATGGAGAGGCGTGGAAGGAGTTTGACCGCAGGCATCCAGTCTTTGCTCAGGAAGTTCGGAATGTTAGACTTGGTCTGGCAACCGATGGGTTCAACCCTTTCGGTCAGTCTACCACGCCTTACTCCTGTTGGCCTGTTATTATTGTCCCTTACAACCTTCCACCAGGCATGTGCATGAAGAAGCCGTATATGTTCTTGTCGTTGCTTATTCCGGGGCCGAAGAGTCCCGGTAAGGACATAGATGTGTATTTAAGGCCGTTGATTGATGAGTTAAAACAATTATGGTGGAATCATGGAGTCGAAACATATGATGCATCCCTTAAACAAAATTTTCAGATGAGGGCTGCTTTGATGTGGACTATACATGATTTCCCCGCATTGGGAATGACGTGTGGCTGGAGCACACATGGGAAGCTAGCATGCCCTGCTTGTATGGGCGTGAACCCCGGTCATACGTTAAAGCACGGCGGAAAGGCCTCGTGGTTCGGATGTCACCGTAAGCTTTTGCCACCGGGCCATCAGTTTCGTAGGCAGAAGGATAAATTTGACGGGACAATCGAGCGTGAGGTTGTCACACTGGACTACCCATCTGGTGAAGAAGTACTCTCACACCTGGAGGCACTTGATACTGACATACCACACGGTAAGGGTGTGCCGGATCGGAAGATTGCAGGGTTCGGGAAAGAGCACAACTGGAGAAAATTTTGTATCTTCTGGGAGTTACCCTACTGGAGGACGCTCGTTATCCGAAACAACATGGATGTGATGCATATTGAGAAGAACGTTTTTGATAATGTGTTCAACACAGTGATGAATGTCAAGGGCAAATCGAAAGATCACCTTAAAGCGAGAAGGGATCTACAACAGTTGGGTGTACGCCGTGAATTGCATCCTCGGACAGTCAGTGGGAGGACCATACTTCTGAAAGCACCTTACTGTCTAGAGTGGAGAAGGTCTGTCAAGATCAAATCGAAAGATCACCTTAAAGCGAGAAGGGATCTACAACAGTTGGGTGTACGCCGTGAATTGCATCCTCGGACAGTCAGTGGGAGGACCATACTTCCGAAAGCACCTTACGGTCTAGACAAGAAACAAGTGGAGAAGGTCTGTCAGTGGGTTAAGAATTTGAAGCTTCCGGATAGGTTTGCGTCCAACATATCTCGTTGTTGCAATGTATCGGAATGCAAGTTCCAAGGGATGAAGAGTCACGACTGCCACGTATTCATGGAGAGATTCATTCCTATTGCCTTCCGGGGACTGTTGCCACGGGTTGTTTGCGAGACTTTGACTGAATTATCTCATTTCTTTCGAGATATATGCGCTTCTACGATCCGGGTGAGTAACATGGAAGTGCTTGAGAAGAACATTGTGGTGACGATTTGCAAGCTGGAGAAAATCTTCCCACCTTCGTTCTTTGATTCAATGGAGCATCTGCCTGTTCACTTGGCATATGAAGCTAAGATGGGTGGACCCGTGCAATATCGGTGGATGTATCCCTTCGAGAGGTAATCCTTAAATTGTTATAGTTGTTCGTTTACACTTAATGCGACATCTGTTATCATTGATATTTCACCTAACTCGATTCGCTAAACTTCTAGGTTCATGTTCCATTTAAAGAAAAAAGTCCGTAATAAGGCTCGGGTTGAAGGCTCAATTGCGGAGGCTTACGTAATGGAAGAACTTGTAAACTTTTGTAGTCAATATTTCGGGCCTAATGTTGGTACGAGGTTAAATCAACTAGGCCGAAATGACCCCGGATCAAGCACTAATTTGGAAGGGCAATTGTCAATATTCAAGCAGCCAGGGAGTCCGTTCGGCCGAACGTATACTCGATGGCTAACGGATGAAGAGTACAGTGCTGCAACAATATATGCCCTTCTAAATTGCGATGAAGTTTCGGCATTCGTTGAGTAAGTTAAAGTCTTAATTCACTTACATTGTTGTACATAATTGAAAGTGTGTGTTAAGTGAGTCAACTATATTGGTTTGCAGTGAGTTCGATGCGGAATCCTTAATCACTGATCCCGCTGGACTTGAATCTCATCGAAAATCACAATTTGTGCAGTGGTTCAAAATTCGTGTAAGATTGTTTAACGAGATTATATTATGTGTTATATACAGTTCTGTGGCCAATTAGTATACTGATTTATCCTTAATTTTTACCGTCATCTACAATAGGTTCAGTCAATGGATAGACCAGTGGCCTCATGCTTGAAATTACTAGCCGAAGGCCCTAACAAACAAACATCCTGTTACGGAGGCTATATCATCAACGGGTTTAGGTTTAACGTAAAAGATGATGACCGAACAAAACAAACCCAAAACAGTGGAGTCTTGGTCAACGGCGACTGTTATGCCGAGAATTGCATGGATTTTTACGGAGAGCTAGATGAGATTGTTGAGCTAACATATTGGGTTCCCAAAACCGCCTGGTAATGTTCAAGTGTACGTGGTTCGATGTCACATGCAGTAGAGGAATCCGTGTTAGCTCTCAAGGGATTGTAGATGTCAATGTCAAGTCAAGACTTGCATCAGACGAGCCCTTTGTGTTTGCTAGTCAAGCTGTACAAGTCTTTTACGCGGAGGACGTCGCCAATCCCAAATCTCATTGGTATACAACTATCAAGTCCAAGAAATTGCCCGTGACATATGACAGTGAGCTAGACTCCTTTCAAGCCGACCAACCACGTGTCTTGTTCCCTGTTGAGGTCAACAACGAGGAGGACGATCTTCCTCTTCCAACAACACTTCTTGTGGGAGAAGAAGTCGTAGATGATGACGCGGAAGATGTTGAAAGTGTTGGAGATGATGTGACCGAGTCTACTGATGAAGAGGATGAATTAGAAGATGAAGAGGACGACGAGTCCCACGAAGAAGAGGGCGACGACGAAAGTGATGAAGATGATTCGCAAACTGAAAATGATTGACTTGTAATGTTGTAACATCACGGGAAAAATGTAGTAACATTTTAGAACTTGGTGTTTATTGATGTGTTTTTGCACATCCGTTCATATATATATATATATATATATATATATATATATATATATATATATATATATATGTGCCGATGATGATTTATGCCTAAATTATTGTTTTTCACGTGTTAATGTCTTTGTATATAATCTATATGAAGTCAGATATGGATAGGATACGGGCTATTCGTGGCCGGGCTGGACGCCGAGCTGCTTCCTCCCCGGTTAGTCCCACCTCGTCATTGCCTACTGATGACGAGGCACAGAGTGATCGCGGACAGCCATCGGGGGCCCAGCCCCAGCCGTCGCCGTCACCGTCGCCCCAGCCATCGCCGTCGCCCCAGCCCCAGCTCGAGCCGTCGCCCCAGCCCGACGCAGATTCATCCCACACGCGCGTGCATTCTCCATCTTCCGTGGGTTCTACCTCAGGTATAGTTGATAACGGTGTTTCATACATTTTCGCTAGCCTTATATTTGAACTGTATTAATGTCTGTGTTTTGTAGGATCTCGACGAGGCCGTGGTCCGACACGCGGGGTACGCATCGACCCCCAGCGTAAACAGAGAGTTACGCTCACGCAGGAGGGCCTGTAAGTACTAAAAATATCACCCCATGCCTTATGTTTAAAATTTTGGGGTGTTAATTTATATTTGAACTGTATTAATTAATTTAATTACTTCTTTGGCAGGATCCTGGAGAATATTGCGAGGACGAAGATCGGCGTTCTTGTGAAGGGCCGATTCTTCGAGCCACGCCTGTACTGGAAGGACTGGGATGCCGCTGCGAGGGAGGCCCTATGGGAGGAGTGGCTGGTACGGTGAAGTATTTTTTTCAGCGTTAGTAAATGTTAAATTACAGTTTGTTTTATGTTGTTAATTTGTGTTATTGAATGCCTTACAGGAGGGGTTCACGTTTGACACGCCTCAGCAGCAGGTACTGGGGCAGCAGGCTTTCTTTGCCTACATCGGCAAGAATTACCGCCGATGGCTCCACGATGCACGGGACCGGGCGAAGAAGGCGCTGCCCGCGGGTGCCCCGATGACGGACATGGCGAGATATCCCCCACATTGGATATCTCACCGTGTATGGGGGGAGATGATAGATCGGTGGGCTACGGATCCAGGTTGGGACGCCAAGAGTAAGAGCGGGACTGAGAACAGACAGAACAAAGATCCGACGCACACGGGGGGGTCGGTGCCACACGACATCGTCCGACACAAGAACGCGGTCGAGCACCCGGATCTGGAGGACGATGAGGTCGTAGCTCTGACGTATAATCAGACGCACGTGCGGAAGAAGGACAAGGACGAGACGCACCGGGCGGGCGACTATATTTCAGATATTGCCCGGCGGATCGATGTGAGTCAATTTATTTAAGTTAATGTTTTTTCTTTCTATCCTCAATGTCTGTTTCGTTAATTAATGCCCTAACATATCGTTAAACCACTATTTTTGCAGGCCTCGTATGAACAGCTAAGGGGGTCCGAGCAGCAGTCCGGACAGCCATCAGCGTCCACTAGTACGGCTGCGAGTACTGGGGGGTTGAAGCGATGGCTGGATACGCCGGAGGTCGTGAATCGGCCGAAAGGCCGCATACGCGGCCTGCCTAGCACGACTGCTCGTGCCGTGATAGGAGCGTCCTCACCCCCTGCTGCCCCTCCACAGACACCGGCTCCTCGGCCTCAGTTGGACGACGAGGAGATCCAGCGCATTGCTACAGTGGTGTGCCGGATGATCAGGGAGCAGGGCACTGCTGGACAGGCCGCCCCGGCCCCGGATCAGCAGGATCCAGATCCGGGACTCGGGAACCCCTGATGAGCCCCTTCCCGTGCCCGTTCCTAGCTTCCCCCCCCCCCGTGCCCGCCTTGTACTCTTCTCCCCTCTCCTAACCGGCTATATCCGGTTCCCGGCTTGTACATATATGAATTTTTTTTATTATAAATTTTTTTTATAATTGATTATATATATTTCTTTCTGTATTGATTATTGCGCGTTGTTGTTGAGATTTGAAAATTGTATTACAGGTTTGGGTAATTGAAAAATAAAAAAAAATTTCAAAAAAAAAATTGACTTTTGGCGACGGATTAATTCCGTCGCTAAAGTATTCCTACAATCAGTTATTTAGCGACGGAATATTCCGTCGCTAAATAAGTTTTTTAGCGATGGAATATTCCGTCTCAAAAATATAAATCCGTCGCTAAAGAATATAATTCGCGACGGAATATCCGTCGCTAATTAAAATAAATCCGTCGGTAAAAATTACATATTTAGCGACGGATTTAAAACATTTCGTCGCTAAAGTGACGGGTTTTTATACGAGGGATATTTAGCGACGGTGAATCCGTCGCTAATTCTTTTAGAGACGGATTTTTGGCTTTTAGCGACGGATTACCCCATCGCTAAAACCCTGTTTTCTTGTAGTGAGTCCAGGCCCTAAAAGACCGGGCCTCTACTGTTCATAAACGGGGCCTGGTCAGCCCAGCCGGGCCTCCCGGCCCGTTTGACAACTCTAATGGTCTACG